>CM053026.1:746940210-747034975 GCA_028564925.1 Lithobates sylvaticus | reverse complement strand
ACTGATAAGCTGGCACTGATAGGCTGCTTTGGTGGGCACTGATGAGACTGCACTGATAAGCTGCACTGAAGGGCACTGATGAGGAGGCACTGATGGGCACTGATAGGCAACACTGATGGGCACTGATTGGCACTGATAGGGCTGCATGATAGTTAGTGTAATGCCCGTACACACGATCGGATTTTCCGACAACAAATGTTGGATGTGAGCTTGTTGGCTGAAAGTCCGACCGTGTGTATGCTCCATCGAACATTTGTTGTCGGACTTTCCACCAGCAAATGTTGGCTAGCAGGTTCTCAAATTTTCCGCCAACAAAACTTTGTTGTCGGAATTTACGATCGTGTGTACACAAGTCTGTCGCACAAAAGTTCACGCATGCTCGGAATCAAGCAGAAGTGTCTTGTATGTCACCGCGTTCTCACGTTCGTAATTGTTGGCCAACATATGTGTGACCGTGTGTATGCAAGACAAGTTTGAACCACTGACAAAAAATTAGTTCATTTTAGTTTTTGTTTCATTCGTTTTTTTTTTTTTTTGCTTTCTTCGGAAATTCAGGAATTCAAGAATTCGGAAATTCAGAAATCCGAAAATTCGGATTTTCAAATTTCCGAATTTTGAATTTCCAGATTTTCTAATTTCCAAATTTTCTAATTTTTCAAATTTTCTAATTTTTCAAATTTTTTAATTTCTAAATTTTTTAATTTATGAATTTTCGAATTTTTTTAATTTACGAATTTTCAAATTTTCCAAATTTACAAATTTTTTAATTCTTTTTAGGAATTTGGAAATTCAGAAATTCGAAAATCCGAAAATTCGAAAAGTCTGAAAAAATAAAGAAAATCTTTAAAATTCAAAATAATATCTAACTAATAATAACTAACTATTAAATTATATGTATCGGAATTTCCTGTCAAATTTGGCTGTTTGTGAACGTAATGCATACAAATTTATCTGAAGTTACGAATTATCCAAAATAACGAATGCTACATATAAACAAAGGGAATGGAACAAATTAATAATAAATTATAATATTATTATTATACAATTATTATTATTATTGTTATTTATTATTATTAGATTGTTAGGTTCCATTAATTTGGATACGGCATTACTTAATTCAGATAATTCGTAACTTCGGATAAATTCATACTCGTTACATTCACTAACAGCGAAATTTGAAAGGGAATTCCAATACCTATAATTTAATAGTTATTATTAGTTATTATTTCAGATTTTTTGGTTTTCGAATTTTAGGATTTTCATTCTTTTGAATTTTCAGATTTTCATTCTTATTTTGCGATTTTCAAATTTCCAAATTTTTGAATTTTTGAATTTCCGAATTTTCAAATTTCTTAATTTTGAATGTTCGAATTTCCGAAATTTCGAATTTCCGAAATTTCGAATTTCCAAAATTTCGAATTTCCGAAATTTCGAATTTCTGAAATGTTCCAATTTCCGAAATGTTCCAATTTCCGAATTTCCCAATTTCCGAAATTTAGAATTTTCCAATTTCCGAAATTTACAATTTTCCAATTTCGGAAATTCCGAATTTCGGAAATTCCGAATTTCCGAAAGTCCGAATTTCCGAAAGTCCGAATTCCTGAAATTCCGAATTCCTGAAATTTAGAATTTTCAGAAATCAGAAAATTTGAAAATCAGAAAAAAAGAAAGAAAATCTGTAAAATTTTAAATAATAACTAACTAATAATAACTATTAAATTATAGGTATTGTAATTTCCTTCCAAATTTGTCTGTCTGTGAACGTAATGAATACAAATTTATCTGAAGTTACAAATTATCCGAAATAACGAATGCCGCATCTAAACAAATGGAAGTTTAGACTTTCTGAAATTTAGAATTTTCGAAATTTAGAATTTCCGAAATTTAGAATTTCCGAAATTTAGAATTTTTCAAAATTGAAATTCGTAAATTAGAAATTTAAAAAACTAAACAAATTGCACATGTCTAGTAAATCCTCCGGAGCTGAAGTGGTTAAGCAAATATGGTAAAAATGTTGAGTTGTGTGTATTCTCCCTTGAATCTTGGTATGCTTGGTGTAATGCTTCCAGATCTGTGAAGTAATACAGTGTGAGACTTTACCTCTGTAATAATAAAGACCGCTCACTGCTGCTCTCTCTCCTTCTGCAAGGTGACTGGTCTTGTCTCCGCCCCCTCCTGTAGTTTTCTGCAGGCAGCCTGTAGTGGGTGGAACCTACTGGGCCCCTCCCACAACTCTGCTCTCTGCCTAGGATATGTACAACCCAGTGATGATGCCGCTGCTACTTTTACAAGGTGATACCTTGGATTGCAAAGGCATTTGGTGCCCATAGAAGGTGTTTATACCCTTAGTGGCTATTGAAGAATATATTTAAATTATATTTTTTTATGTTTAGAGTTCAGCTTTAAATCACTGGGGGAAGGAGTGGGTTTGCCGCTTGGGTTTCAATATTAACCAGTATTCATACCCCTTGAAATTTTTTTCCAATGAATTTTGTCATGTTACAACCTTGAAAAAGTATTCATACCCCTTTAAATGTATTTTATTGGGATTTTATGTGATAGACCAACACAAAGTGGCACATAATTCTGAAGTGGAAGGACAATGATAAATGGTTTTCAAAATTTTTTACAAATAAATATGTGAAAAGTGTGGGGTGCATTTGTATTCAGCCCCCCTGTGTCAATACTTTGTAGAACCCTTTCTCTGCAATTACAGTCTTTTTGGGGATGTCTCTCCCAGCTTTGCACAGTGCCTTGAAAAAGTATTCATACCCCTTTTTTTCCACATTTTTCTGTTGCAAAATAGCTCAAGCTCTGTCAGATTTTATGGAGAGCGTCTGTGCACAGCAATTTTCAAGTCTTGCCACAGGTTCTCAAATGATTTAGGTCTGGACTTTGACTGGGCCATTCTAACACATGAATATACTTTGTAGAACCACCATGTTTCTCACGGTGGCTGTATGTTTAGGGTTGTCCTGCTGGAAGGTGTGCCCCAGGAGTCTCAAGTCTTTTGCAGTTTTTCTTCTAAGATTGCCCTGTATTTGAATCCATCCATCTTCCCATCAACTCTTTCCAGCTTCCCTGTCCCTGCTGAAAAAAGCATCCCCACAACATCATGCTGCCACCACCATGTTTCACGGTTGGGATGGTGTGTTCAGGGTGATGTGCAGTGTTAGTTTTCCGCCACACATAGCATTTTGCTTTTAGGCCAAAAAGTTCAATTTTGATCTCATCTGACCAAAGCACCTTCTTCCATGTTTCCTGTGTCCCCCACATGGCTTCTCGCAAACTGCAAACAGGACTTCTTATGGCTTTCTTTCACCAATGTCTTTCTTCTTGCCACTCTTGCATAAAGGTCAGATTTGTGGAGAGCACGACTAATAATTGTCCTGTGGACAGATTCTCCCACCTGAGCTGTGGATCTCTGCAGCTCCTCCAGAGTTACCATGGGCCTCTTGGCTGCTTCTCTGATGAATGCTCTCCTTGCCCGGCCTGTCAGTTTAGGTGGACGGCCATGTCTTGGTAGGTTTGCAGTTGTGCCATACTCTTTCCATATATTTTTTTATAACCTACCTAACCCTGCTTTAAACTTCTCCACAACTTTATCCCTGACCTGTCTGGTGTGTTCCTTGGCCCTCATGATGCTGTTTGTTCACTTAGAATCTATAACAAACCTCTGAGGGCTTCACAGAACAGCTGTATTTATACTGAGATTAAATTACACACAGTGTGGACTCTATTTACTAATTAGGTGACTTCTGAAGGCAATTGGTTCCACTAGATTTTAGTTGGGGTATCAGAGTAAAGGGGGCTGAATACAAATGCACACCACACTTTTCATATATTTATTTGTAAAAAAAAAATTTGAAAACCATTTATCTTTTTTCCTTCCACTTCACAATTATGTGCCACTTTGTGTTGGTCTATCACATAAAATAAAATAACCCAATAAAATACATTACAGTTTTTGGTTGTAACATGACAAAATGTGGAAAATTTCAAGGGGTATGAATAATGCTTCTTTGTTTTCATTATTTGCATTTTAAATTGCCTTTATTCGATCACGGTTGTTTGCACCAAGGGAGTTTTTTCAACTTTCACCCGTATGATTCAATATACACCATTTGTATTTTGCTAGATACCATACATAGAACTTATACCTCTATCATTGGTTATCTATACTTACATTTTTATTTGGTCATATATTTTTTTATTAACATATAATATCTCACATTATACGTTTAATAATCATTATTGAACACTTTGAGCGCTGCACTTTATATATATCCACGTTCCTCCTGAAGACTTGCCCGCCAGTACTAGCTCCTGCTCTCCTCTCTGACTCCTCTCTGTGCCTCCTGTTCAGATGCTCAATGCATAGTTGAAGTGATCTGTCCTGCACCCTAGTCCCTAGGCCCAAGGTCACCCCCCTTCCTAGAATGGGGAGTGTCCTCAAAGGCCCCGACAGCCTAGTACTCCAGTCTCAGTTCTTCCACCCAACAACTCCTCCCCAGCTGGGCTGACCCTGGGTATATCAAGGAGGCCTGCCCCCGCCAATCCTAGTTGGGGATTGGTCGGGGATCCCTGAGACACCTCAGACAGCTCCACCTCTGTTCCCCACCTCCCTTCTAGAATACTCTAGGAGCAAGAGGGAGTTGACAGAAAAAGTGATGCTATCTGTGAGTCACCAGCCTACTCTGAGCCACTCCCAGCCCACACAGACCAAGCTTCCAGCTAGGCCTGCTTAAATTTACCTGCACTCACCAAAAATCTTACCTCTAGCACTAACCTAAGTAGAGGGTGCTACAGTAAAGTAGTGAGTGTACAGCTTGTATAACAGTGTCAATTTGCTGTCCCCTCAAAATAACGCAACACACAGCCATAAATGTCTAAACCGCTGGCAACAAAAGTGAGTACACCCCTAAGTATAAATGTCCAAATTTGGCCCAAAGTGTAAATTTTTTGTGTGGCCACCATTATCAATGCTGGCTATCAGTGCTGCCCATCACTGCTACCCATCAATGCCACCCATTAATGCCCATCAGTGCCCATCTGTGCCGCCTATCCATGCTGCCTATCTGTGCCCACCAGTGTTGCCTATCAGTGCCCATCAGTGTCCACCGGTGCCACCCATCAATACTGCCTACCAGGGCTCATCAGTGCCACCTATCAGTGCCCATATGTGCGGCATATTAGTGCCTCCTCATCAGTGCCACCTCATCAGTGCCCATAAGTGCTGCCTCATCTGTGTCCATAAGTGCCACCTCATCAGTGCCCATCAGTGCCGCCTCATTAGCGCCCATCAGCAAAGGAGAAAAAAAATACTTATTTACAAAATATACCGACAGAAACTAAGAAAAACATTTTTTTTTTAAATTTTTAGAAGTAATTAATTAAATACCACTAAAAGAAAGCTCTATTTGTGTGAAGAGAATGATAAAAATGTCACATGGTTACAGTGTAGCATGACCACGCAATTGTCATTCAAAGTGTGACAGCGCTGAAAGCTGAAAAATGGCCTGGGCAGGAAGGGGGTGTAAGTGCCCTGTATTGAGGTTGTTCAAGTTTTATTTTTTAATAGTGAACACACACCAATAAACATACACAGCAACCAGTGAAAACATAAACCGCTCCAGCAAACAAGAACAAAAATAACTAATAAATCTAACTACTAACTATATACAATATATGGACAATATAAGGGACAAAGGTAACAGGGATGCAAGAAAGGCAATCACGATTGTGTACAAGAGCAGGAGCAAGTCAGAGGGGTGCAGGATGGATCAGGATACAGGAAGCACAAGGATCTGGTAGCAAGGGGGCAATCAACAGGAAAGTGACGTGCTGGGGGAAGGGAGGAGCAGCCTTAAAGTGATTGTAAAGGCTTGTTTTTTTTTAAATAACAAACTGTCAGGGCTGGGCTCAGCCCTTCCTTCTCTGGGCTGGCCGCTCAGCTGTTGGCTAATTGCCAGCTCCTATCTCTCCACAGTGACTCACCTGTTGATGATATCCTGCTCGTCAGTCCTGCCTACTTAAGCCATCCAGTCCAGATGATCTCTGCCTTCGCCTTAGTCACATCTCTAGAGACGCTCTCCTGTGTTTCTGTTAAAGATTTTCTTGGCTAACATTCCTTCTGGCTCTAGACCCTGCTTGCTGTTCTACTACGCATATCTCTGGCTCCCTGACGTTTTGGCTTGTCTGACTATTCGTTCCGGTTCCTGAACTCTGGCTATGTTTTAACTACGTTTACTCTGTTTACCTTTGTTTATTATTATTATTAAACAAGTGTGATTTAACTGTACTTCTGTCTCAGTCTGATTCATGGTTTCTGACACAAACATATCATGCTTACCCCCAATGTGTAGCTCGTTTTGCACAGAGTAGCCCCGAACATCCTCTTCTGGGGTCCCTCAGTAGCTGTAGTGGCTCCTCCTCTTATCAGATAACCCCTAGGAGAAGTGTTCTCCTGGTGGGTTACCCTGCGTACACGCTCCTGAGTCCAGCATTTACATCCATAGACACGAATGCCGGACTCGGCGCCCGTGTCATAGGATTTGATTGACAGCAGCGGGAGTCAATGGCTATGCTGCTATCAATCTATCCAATCAAGAGCCTGGACCCCATGGAGAGAGGGACAGCATGTCCCCGACAAGGGAAATACGGGGCTCAGGTAAGTAAAATGGGGGGCTAGGGGGCCAGTCAGCACCAGGTGCTTATTCACCTTAATGTATAGGATGCATTAAGGTGAAAAAACAATTACAGCCCCTTTAAATATCCACTTGGCAGCTGAACCCTGGTGTGACTGATCATTCCAGCCTGCTGGCTCTTGGGAGACACCTACCGATGGACACTGAAGCTGCAGCAAACAGCCCAGAGCTGCACAGTGCCACCAGCATGTGAACTCAATCCTAACAAGGGGTGCCCCAGAAATACTTAGTAGTGAAATTAATCAGCGCAACCTCCCTAAAAAAATTACCTAGGAAATAAGCCCTATCACCTAAACTGAATTGGTGCTAACACTTTATAAGGTGTGTTCACCTACAACCACCATGTTTAAGTACTAAACAATATATATATAAATAAGTGCAGCGCAAAAAGGGATAAAATGAAAACACTAATGCCGCGTACACACGATCGGATTTTCCGACGGAAAATGTTGGATGTGAGCTTGTTGGCGTTAAGTCCGACGGTGTGTATGCTCCATCGGACATTTGTTGTCGTACTTTACACCAACAAATGTTGGCTAGCAGGTTCTCAAATTTTATGCAAACAAATGTTTGTTGTCGGACTTTCCGATCGTGTGTACACAAGTCCGTCGAAACTTCGATTAGCGTGACGAGGTCCTCTCAACCGCCTACCTGTCTGAGGGTCCGATAGAATATATACCAGACTGAACCGCGATTACGTACGCCTCCTGCCCCGAACCTATCGTCCCCCTACCTCCTCCGCTCTGCCCACGTTAGCTTACTAATACGGATTCCTCCAATAACCGTGCTGACTTTCCCT
Source organism: Lithobates sylvaticus (assembly GCA_028564925.1). Taxonomy (NCBI): domain Eukaryota; kingdom Metazoa; phylum Chordata; class Amphibia; order Anura; family Ranidae; genus Lithobates; species Lithobates sylvaticus. Next base: position 747,027,469 of record CM053026.1, on the reverse strand, counting down.
CATACCGTATTGACTGTACATAATAGACTCCTGACCTCCGTCTGTAACCTGACCTATCTACACCCCGAGTGGCGTATTTTTTCATCCTAGAGCTCCGTTCCCCTACCTACGACCTGACGACGACCTAACCACGCCTATAACGATTAACGGATCCCCGCTACCTCCGCTCGAACCCTCTCCGTCAACGCTCCTCCCGAACTTGAATAAATCACTGATTCTGCCTTCGTGTCCCCTACTACCCGTATGCCTAGTGCCGAGACCCCGTCTACTACCGAGGACGATAGATAAGTCGCACGGCCGTCGCACAAAAGTCCACGCATGCTCGGAATCAAATACGAGCCGGAATCGCTCGGTCTTGTAAAACTAGCATTCGTAATGGAGATATCACGTACGTCTTGTAGTCACTACAACCATAATTGTTGGCCAACATTTGTGTGACCGTGTATATGCAAGACAAGTTGGAGCCAACACCCTTCGAACAAAAATCCACGGTTTTGTTGTTGGAAAGTCCAATCGTGTGTACAAGGCATTAGAAATACATGCAACACAGAGAATATGTGAATAACAACACACATGTGAAATGCAACAAAATATCACAAACAAGTGTACCATATACCAATAAAAAAAATACAAATAATGTCCACTGATATCTGGTATCACACAGTAGGACCCACCACCAACAGGTGAATTCTGAGGTGAGCAGGCTCTTCACCTGTTGGTGGTGGGTCACCAGGAGCACCGTGATGATTGAAGAAGTGTCACAGTAGTCCACAGTGTTTTTTTTACATCAATATAGGAGTTTTGTCATATTTGTCACATTTAACTATAGGTGGTTTATGCACACAAGTCCTACTGTGTGATACTAGATATTAGTGGACATTATTTATATTTTTTTATTGGTATATGGTACACTTGTTTGCAAGATCTAGTTGCATTTCACATTACTGGGGTACTTTAGATATACCCACTCTTATTATTATTAAGTAACCAACACCACCCCCCTTTCTTCAATAATGACACCAAACTGTGTTGGGTTAAATGGCCGGTTCAGCCTTTTATTAAACCAAAATTATAATTAAACATAAACATTCATAAACACTCCAGATCGAAGAAGAAGAAACTGTTTGCAGATCCTTGATGACACCATCTCCCACAACTTTGGAGTCTGTGATACCGTTAAGCTAGGTGTAGATGAAAAACAAACAACCACCGCTCCAAGACTCTCCTTACAAGCGAATGCTCCTGCTCCTGTGTGGGAGCCCCAGGTGCTGGCTAATAGCCCAATGATTAGAAATCAAAAGGAAGAACTCCGGACAGCCGCACACCGGGAAAATAAAATCCAAAGGGTTTATTTAAAAGCAAAAAGACACTACAATCCAAACACGGCAAAAAGGGGGGTACAGAGCTGACGCGTTTCGCACTGTATTTCAGTGCTTACTCATAGCTGTGTAAGCACTGAAATACAGTGCGAAACGCGTCAGCTCTGTACCCCCCTTTTTGCCGTGTTTGGATTGTAGTGTCTTTTTGCTTTTAAATAAACCCTTTGGATTTTTTTGGATTCCTTTTGATTTCTAACCGTTAAGCTAGGTTCAGTCCGCAGCTGACAGACACCGCCTAGTGGACTGTCCTAACTGACCACAGACCCCTACCACCTTAACACCCGGTCAGTCTAAACTGAAGAAGACCAACCGGAGATGGGTTCCACTGTTTCACCAATCGACCAATGTTTTTGACCCTTGTCAAGGACCCCAACCGCCAACATTCACTCTCGTCAAGGAACCATAACCAAACCACATCACCAGGGTGCCCCCTTCACTCCACCCCTGAACTACTAACTCTCCTGCTCCTCCCATCACCCAATCTGCTCATCAACTCAGGTAAAAACCCTGACCTTTTATAACCAAGCCCTTAATTTTAACCCACTACAGTCAGGTATTACTTCTACTCTGTCATGTATGCCCTTCGCTTATCACTTTGTTTAAGCTTTGTGCATGTCTTGTGTGTTGTTATTCACATATTTGCCACGTTGAATATATTTTTTAGTGTTTTAATTTTATACCTTTTTTGCTCTGCACTTATTCATATATATTTTTTAGTTCCTCGCTAAGTTGCACACGGCCACGGTTGCAGGCTTGCTCCCCACCACATACAATGCAGAGTGAATAGTCCTGCTTTGTACGGGATAATGCCAATTGAAGTAATTTGGTACAATACATATTATTCAAGGGTTACAGATCCCCTCTATTTATTGCACCTATGTATTAACTTATTCCCCTAGTTTTTTTTTGGAAAATTCTTTTTATTCACAGTTTTTTAACAGCAATAAACAACCATAACAGAAACCCACATAAATTCCCCCCTCCCCCCTCCCCGTTGTTCCCCCCCGTGCAATGTCCCAAATATAACAGGAATGTAAACACGATCACGTGCCCTCCGGGCTACTCAAATCATTTTACAGTACATGCTCAGGTAAAACAATAAACACAATCATCTAGTAGCTATACCGCCTGTCTCGTCATTTCAAGCAGTGCATGTTTCTTTCGTGTAATATTCAACCCATTACTCATGCAGTAACTCAGACAGTACCATCCGAAGAGAGCCAGCACTGCCATACCTTCTCAAATTTTTTGGGGCACCCCCTACTAAAGTAGGTGGCTTTATATAAGGGTAGTGCTCTATTCACTATGCCTTTCCAGAAGGCCAAGGATGGGGCCTCAGGTTTTTTCCAGCATAAAAGGATGGCTTTGCGTGCATAAAATAAGGTGAGAGAGATCATGGTTCTTTGTGCCCTAAGTGGTGCTACTTCCTCCACCAGGCCCAACATACATACTGATATCGTCATGGGGACAGGTAGCAGGATCAGCTCCTGGATGGTCTTTGTGACCCCTGTCCAAAATACCTGTATGGACGGACACTGCCAGAATACATGATCGAAGTCCGCCCCTGTCGCGTTACAACGCCAGCAGGTGGCGCCATTCAAACCATAGATGCTGGCTAGTCTCGCTGCGGTATAATATACCATGTGAAGTATCTTGAATTGGATGTACCTGTCACGGGCCGATACGAGGACCTGAAAAGGGTGGCCCCACATATCGTCCCAGTCATCTCCTTGGAGATTGGGAACAAGTGAGCTCCATTTCTCCCTACATTTACTGAGTGCCGGAGGCCTGTCTGCAAATAGCTCCTTATAGGTTTCCGATAGCGTCTTCCGCACAGGCTCATCACAGAGCAACTGTTCTAAAGGTGAGGATTGCAGTAACACTGCTCCTGTGCCAAACTGTGCAGAAAAAGCATGCCTCAGCTGCAGATAACGGAAAAAGTACCAGTTTGGGAGATCATGTTTATCTTTCAATTGATTAAAGGAAAGCAGCTTCCCCCCCCCCCCCCTACTATGTTCTTTAATTGTTTGATGCCAACTCTGGCCCATATTACTGGATCTGGGATATCGCTAAAATGGGATAACCTGGAATTGAGCCACAATGGTGTGTCCGGTGACCAGGCCTCTGTGTCTGTGTGCATTAGTACCTTTGCCTTGTCCCACGCGCGAAAAGTAACACGCATGGAGCCAGTCAAAGGCGCCGCTGCCTGTGGCCCTCTAAACACTAAATAGTAAAGACTCTCATAGGATCCCACTAGAGCAGCCTCCAGTACTGTCGCTGCATCCCCGTCATCCCTTGTTAACCACCGTCTGGCAAATACCATCTGTCCTGCAATAAAATACTTAAACAAGTCAGGAAGGGCCAGTCCTCCCTGTCCACAGGGTTCCTGTAATGTACGGAGACTCACTCTGGGGTGTCCAGAGCTCCATAGAAATGAGCTAAAGAGGCTGTTTACGTGCCGAAAGAAGGAGCAGGGGACCCACACGGGAGTATTGCGCAAAAAATAGAGGAACACTGGCAGTATCTTCATTTTAAGTAGATTCACCCTACCAATTAAGGAGAGTGGAAGATGCTTCCCGGCCTCTAATTGTATTTTTACCTTCGTGATCAGTGGCATTAGGTTAAGCGTCAAGTAGTCTGTGACTTGGGGGGATATACGTATACCCAAATATTTTAATTCCGTAACCCAGGCAATGGGCACCAAAGGTGATGCCTGTGCCTGAGCCCCATCATCAATGGCCATGATATTGGACTTTTCCCAATTCACCCGCAGCCCTGAGAAATTTGCGAATGTGCTTAAGATCTCAAATACTGCCTCCAAGGATGGACCCGGGTCTTCTAAAAAGAAGAGCATATCATCAGCATATAGGGCCGTGCATTCTCAAATGCCGCCTACCTGAAGGGCTTTAACCTCTGTGGATGCTCTCAGAGCAATGGCTATAGGCTCTATGGCCAAGGCAAATAAAGATGGGGAGAGGGGGCAGCCTTGCCGCGTTCCCCTCCCCACCGAAAACTGTGCGGAAACTTGAGTGCCTATCTTAATTGCTGCCTTGGGTGAGCTGTATAGGAGGGATATCCACGTAAGGAACACCTCTCCAAACCCCATATGCCGTAATACAGTGGACATGTAATACCAGTCCACCGAATCGAAGGCTTTAGCCATATCTAGGGAAACAATCACCCTGGCTCCGGGGTTAGCATGGTCGATCTGTAGGTGCGCAAACAGCCTGCGGAGATTTGTATCAGTGGACTTCTGGGGTATGAACCCGGTTTGGTCTATGTCTACCAGTGTGGTTATTACCTTTGACAATCTTGTGGCCAATATTTTAGTGAGAATTTTAAGGTCCTGGTTAAGGAGAGCTATAGGTCTGTACGAGGAGCAGGTCAAGGGATCCTTGCCAGGTTTCGGCAATAAGACCACCTGAGCCTCCATAAGAGAATCCGGTAGCGTCTTGTGTTCCAAGCAGAAGTGAAACAGTGTCTTAAGTCTTGGCACAAGAGTCTCCAAGTGCAACCTGTACCATTCAATACAAAAACCATCCGGCCCTGGTGATTTGTGTGGAGGAATCTGATGGCTTTTTCTATTTCCTGTTCAGTGATCTCCCCTTCTAGACTATGTTGATCTGACTCCGACAGTTTTGGTATACATAGGGAATTAAGCAGGGATTCAAGATCCTGTTTGTTATATGTCGGTATAGGCATGTAAAGAGTGCTGTAATAATCTACAAAAGTATCAAGGATGTCACTTGGGTCTGTCAATAGGGTACCCTGAGAGTCAGTGATACAAGGTATACTAGTCTGAACTCGCTGCTCTGCAACCAACATGGCCAAAAGCCTACCATTTTTATCTCCCTGTTCGAAGAGGGACTCTGCCCTCCTCGCCCAGGAAGTGTGGGTCAATTCAGTGAAGTGCAACGTCAGAAGACGGCGCGCCTCAAGCAGTTCCCTGTAGGTAACATCTGACTGGTTGGCCGCATGGGCCGCCTCACATGGCCTCTCTTTATCCTGTAGCTCTTGTGAACTTATTCCCCTAGTTAGCTAGTCTATTAAAACTCTGATCACAAGTTACTGTTGATATCACTATAAAACAAGGTTAGCTATGAAACCAAGCACACGGCTTAATAAAACAAAGTCTTATTTATTTCCTTAGAAAATAGGAAAACGCAAACATAAAAATACTTAAGAAAGATATTACAACGCATATAACAAGAAACATCAAATATACTTATCACAAAGCTGTCCTTTAGATACAATATACTTATTTGGGCTCGAGATGGAGAGAGAAAGCCATGTGGCTCAGAGAGCCATCAGGCATGGACCAACAGCGCAAAAAGGGCGAATTGCACTTTTTACACATTCATTCAGACCCATTCGTAACCACCCCCACTAGCCTCCTGTCCAATGAGATATTGCCAAGAGGTAGTCCTTTTTAATATATTATATTACTGTCCATCCTGCTGTATTGGTCTCTAGGGGCAGCATTGTCTATGTATCATTTCTAGGTGCCTGTTGATCCTTTGATCTTTGTCACCCACCGTCATCAATCATCCTGGTAGCCATGGCTCTCTTTGAAGATTGCTTGCAGTATATTATCATACCAGTCACCCCCAGAAGTCCTTGTTACAGCCTTGCTAGCTTTCAGTTGAAGATTCTGATATGCTACAAAGCTCTCATGTGTAACTGGTTACATCCCAACTTGGGGCCATCTGCCTGTATCAACCAGGGAATGAAATACCAGAAATATGATATTAAACCATGTTGCCTTCCAACACCAATGGACCCCCCACAGACTGGATCATTGGAGAGAAGAACACAGCGCTGGTGTCAGCAAGAAGACAACGCTAGTGCCAACCTAAGCAGGGAATAGGGTAAGTAATACAGCCTCTTCTGATGCCGCTAAAAACAAGACACATTTAACCCTTGCAATGTGGGGGAGATCCCACAGCAAGGGTAGATTTTCTTCTCATTCCTGGACTTGACCCATTAACAAGCTCCATGTCCTCTTTTTCGATGCACGCTTGACTAGTGGACAATCCAGGATATTCATCACTGACTTTTCTTTTTTTTTCTTCCATACCGAAGGGCTAGAAAGAAAATTGGTCAGAGAAAATAAAAGGTTTACTTCACTTTTTGCTGGTGTTTGGTATGTTGGCGACGTTGACAAATTGACTGTCATTATTTTATAGCATATTTTCAAGGGATGTGTTTTCTCCTGAGGTCAGCCAATATTAGCCCGCAAATTGTTTTACAAAAAAATCGTACATCATCCTATATGGGAGAGTGTGGCAAGCTGCAACGCTTCATTGTAGCTTTCTTCTTCAGGATATTGCCAGACCAAGATTTATTTACTAAAGGTCGATAATTAGGTTCAGAAAAAGAAAAAAGCTAATAAAAAAATAAATAAATACAAGGGGAATTTAGGAAGTTGAAACAAAACGCAACATACTCAATTTTATCTAGATATGTATTCATTAAAAAAATGAATCTTTAGATTTACTTTTAGATAAGACTGTAAGTACCTGGATCTGCTTTATAGGAGCTTCCTATACTCCCGTGCTCATCACATCAGCACAGAGCTAAAGAAAAAGCAGCACTACCAGCCAACCAAGGCTCTATTGCTCTGCCGCCAGATCCACAACTTTACACTTGCATGTTTCAATGCCCATTGCTTTTTTTTTTTTTATTGTATTTTTATTGGTTCAATAAGAAAATACAAACATAACAGAAAACAGAATAAAATTTTAAAAATGCTGAAGACTCAAGACAAGAGATATGTAGAGCAATAAAAACTCTGCAGTCAAAACATATCATGTGAAGCAGCAAGCATTATATAAGGTCTAAAAATCACAATATTGGGTACATAGGGCATACTAATGTAGCGGGCACACTTTCACAAGTGTGCGCTATATGTGGAAATTTCGTTTTTTCCCTCAGAATAGTAATGGGGTTCTGAGGGTTAATTGTGCAGGTTAACTTTGGCATCAGTTTGGCTGGGCTGTACTAGGGTTTTGCCTGGTCATGGGTACAGTGAGGTACACATGAGAGGCCTAGAACCAGGCCTGGTTGGACGTCTTAGGTATCAGTCTTCCTCTGAGCCAATCAGTGGGTGCGCCTGGACCCGCTGTGTAGTCTGGGGAAGGGTACTTAAGGTGCTGAAGTCACATGTTCGGGGTTCGGCCGCAGTTCTGTTTCCTGGTTGTGGACCGGGGTAGCCTCGCAAGGGGTGCCGGGCCTGGGAGCGTTTGCCGTCCTGCAACATGGTCAGTTTGACTAGCCCCACAGACCCACATGGTGTGGGGCAAGGATCCGTCTGTTCCCGAGTCGGTTAGCCCGAGGCCCACTAACTAAATGAGGATTCAAGGCGTCCCGGTGTGCTCTCATTATTGGAGGGGCACCACAGCTCGTATAAGTGACCGGTGGAGGACTCTTTGAGGAGGGCCAACAAGCTGGCATCTCGAGAGGAGCCTGGTTGCTGAGTTGTATGGACACTAAAGAATCCACACTTCCACAGTGCTGCCAAGGAGACACAGAAAGTTCCAGGTACTGTGAGAAAGGTTCCTATTCACCTTTGGTTGCAAGTTCATTCTGTGTCAGAGACTTTTAACAAGTTTCTGGATCACATTGTCAGCTGCCATACCTCTGGCTAGAGGTTTGTCTGGCATTGAAGTACCCAGCTGCGAGTGGCTACTCTCTGGGTTTGATTAAAGACATTTGTGGATTGTCAGCAGTTCAAGGTGCCTGAGTTTCTTCACCCTTGCCCTCTATTCCTATCTGAGACTGTGTTTTGTTGGATGTTACCACTGCAAGAACAAAAACCTTCAAAAGGAATTTTATTGTGTCAGCACCCAAAGTTGTTGGGTACTAACCCTGGGAACCCCTGGACATTCACCGACAAGCCAATCGGAGGTAATCGCTAAGCCCAAAAGTCAAGGCCGCCCCATTGAGGGTTATGGCCGCTACAGTAACATCTAGTTTTATTGTAGCACAAAAAGAAGCAAAGAGAGACCAGATATGGATATCAAAACCAATAACACAAAGGGTCAGATAAAACTATGAATGCTATAAAGGTCAATCAAATCAAGGTGGTAGGTCCCCAAATTCAGATTGATCCCAGAGTTACCAGACTTTGTTGAATTGGGGGACTGCTTCGCGTACAGTGGCGGTAAGGTATTCCATTCTCCTAATTTCCGCTATAAGTTGCAATAACCGCTGTTGAGATGGAGGGGCAGTAGACAGCCAAGACAGCAGAATAGCCCTCTTGACAGCTAAAAGAATATATGAAATTAGCCTTCTAACCGGCTTAGCTCATACACGGGAAAGGGAGCCCTAATAGATAATGAATAGGGTCCAAAGGGACCTACATGTAGTGTTGCAAAAGTTTGTAGCCTGTGAGTAACAGGATGTACCAAGTTGTGCAGCTGAAAAAGAGATGCCTGCAGCCGTGGCCACATACGACCAAGGGAGAGGCTGTCTGGCAGGACCGGGTTAAATAAAATGTTAGATAAAGGAGGGCACGGTGATAAAGAGAGAGAACTTCTGAACAGACCTTTGCCATATAGACATGGTAAATAACATTGGTGCAATACACATGCATTTCAAAATGGGATCAGTACGTAGGGATGGAGACCGTACCAGAGAGCAAGGGTGTCAATACCCATTACTGGCCTCCAAACTGTCACCCGTGTGTAGATAAATAAGACGTGCTGATAAAAAAAAACACACTTTTTCTCATACAATAAATGAATCACATTATAAAAGCCATTTTTTTATCAGCTACCATCCAATCAAAGGGGTACACACATATGAACTTTAATAGCATCCCAGTCTTAGTCTGTAGGGTTCAGTATTGAGTTGGCCCACCCTTTGCAGCTATAACAGCTTCAACTCTTCTGGGAAGGCTGTCCACAAGGTTTAGGAGTGTGTCTATGGGAATGTTTGACCATTCTTCCAGAAGAGCATTTGTGAGGCCAGGCATTGCTGTTGAACGAAAAGCACTGGCTTGCAGTCTCCGCTCTAATTCTTCCAAAAAAGTGTTCTATCGGGTTGAGGTTAGGACTGTGCAGGTCAGTCAAGTTCCTCCACCCCAAACTCGCTCATCCATGTCTTTATGGACCTTGCTTTGTGCACTGGTGCTCAGTCATGTTGGAACAGGAAGGGGTCATCCCCAAACTGTTCCCACAAAGTTGGGAGCATGAAATTGTCCAAAATGTCTTGGTATGCTGATGTCTTAAGAGTTCCCTTCGCGGGAACTAAGGGGTCAAGCCTAACCCCTGAAAAACAACCCCCCACCATAATCCCCCTCCACCAAATGATTTGGACCAGTGCACAAAGCAAGGTCCATAAAGACATGGATGAGCGAGTTTGGGGTGGAGAAACTGACCTCAACACAACAGAACACCTTTGGGATGAATTAGGACGGAGACTGCGAGCCAGGCCTTCTCATCCAACATCAGTGCCTGACCTCACAAATGCGCTTCTGGAAGAATGGTCAAACCTTCCCATAGACACACTCCTAACCTCATGGACAGCCTTTCCAGAAGAGTTGAAGCTATTATAGCTGCAAAGGGTGGCCCAACTCAATATTGAACCCTACGGACTAAGAGTGGGATGCCATTAAATTTTATGTGCGTGTAAAGGCAGGCATCCCAATACTTTTGACAATATAATATATAGATATATACGAGGACAGGTGGATAAACGCATTTTGCTTGAAAGGAGCTTCTTCAGGATCCACTTTCTTGTCTTCTATAACTAATACATTAGCTGACAAAGAACAACGTAAACATAACATCATACAAAGTATAAATGATACACACACTCCCATGAAAGGGGAAAAGTAGAAAACAAAGCATCTATAAAAATCTATACAGTAGACCCTTTGAGAAGAACTAGAGTAATTAACAGAGTTGTTATTGATATTACTCCAGAAACAGTTGATTCTCTAGAACAGCCTCCTCCCTCCTTGAATGTCGTAGTCCTCTCCTCTTTTGAGAGTATCTAATTATGTTGTGTGCTGGCCCAGCTCCTCTGCCCCTCCCCTCACTTCCTTAGATAACCTTTTATGTAGCTGTCAGGGGACCTGGGGAATGGAGTATTCTACAGAGTGTCACTTGAGTCTGCTGGCGCTGCTGACATTGGATCCAGAATGGTGGCCTACAGTAACAGTCTTGGGGCTTTTGGATGTCTACACAAGGGATGTTTTTACAGGTAATAAAATGTGAAGAATTGGTTAAATGCAAATATAATTTTATGGGAAGATTTTGTTGAAATACATTTTCTGGTGACAGGTTCTCTTTAACCAGCTTGCATCTTTAGGTCATTTTGAAATGTCCTGGAATTGAAGTGGTTAAAACAAGCTGCAGCCATGATTTTGTTGTCACTGTTTTCAGCCGGTGTGTGGCTGTTCCGTAAAAGTGATCCAGAAAGCTCTACAAGTTGCCGCTTTACAGTGGTGAGATGGGCCGCCCCCGCTGTTCCTCTGGGAAGCCTGAGACTGCAGGTAATGGTGATAACTTTGAGAGCTGGTGGTGATCGAGGAACATATGTTCCCTGATCCAACCGCGACTCATGGACCTGGAGGCGGCATGTATGAAGTCACTTCCAGGTTCACATCTGTCATTCCTCAGCTACTGTAGGATAGGATTCACTAATCAAGCATGATTTGTGCTTGATTAGTTGCAGTAGAGGGCAGGGAAGACATTTGGGGTCTAATAGACCCCTGATGTCTCCATAAAGAGGACCTGTCACCAGCTCATGCTATTACAGAAGGATCTAGTTAGCTCCCCAGTGATAGCAAAAAAGTTAAATGAAAAACAAGTGTAAAAAATTAATTGTAATAAATAAAAAAATATAATATGCAAAAAAATGTAATGGAATCCCCATGCACAAACATGAATGCAAACGCATACGTAAGTCCTGTAAACAGCGATTGCACCATATATGATGAGGAGAGATATTGCGCCGAATGTCAGAGTGAGAACATTCAAGGGCCATAATTCATTGCTAACTCTTAACTTATAACTTGTAAAGACTTTTAAAGTGTCACATATTAAAAAGCTTAGGTGCCGTAGTTTTTCGCCATTTCATGGGTACACACAATTTTGAGTCTTGACATGTTTGGTATCTATTTACTTGACGCAACCTCAAACTTTGTATTTTATCAACAAAATGGGTATTGTATTGTGTTTGTCTGCACTAAGATGTATTTTATTACATTTTTACTTAAAAATAGGAGTTTGATAAACAGCTGTGTAAATACGGTGCAACATAAAAAATTTAAACTGCCACCATTTTATTATCCAGGGCCTCTGCTTTAGGAAAATAAATAACTTTTTGGAGGCTCTAAATAATTTTCGAGCAAAAAATGATGATTTTAGCATGTGTGCGAAAAATTTAAAAGGGAAGGGTATTAGTTAATTACTTCCCACCCAGCCTATTGTCAATTGATGGTTGGGCAGACATTCGTTGTTCCGGGTGGACGTCCTCCCAGAACGCAACTTGCACACACCCCACGGGGCGCGCTCCAGTGCAATCTGTCACCGGCTGTGTTGGACACAGCCGATGGCTGCTCAGTGTACCGGCCCACTGCCAGTACCATGTGATTGCTGTAGCATGTATCATGTGATTGCACAGCAGATCACATGAAAAGTTATACACAATGGATGGCTTCCTTCCATGCAATTCATTGTGTACAATTGTGTTGCTAGCTGTGATTAGTCACAGTGATCACATGGTATAGACAGGGCCAATCACAGCCCATCTGTATCATGTGATTAGCTGTGGCCAATCACAGCTAATCACGATAGTAAACACTGAATAAATCAATTTCATTCAGTAAAAATGGTTGCTTATACCAGTTAAATTCACTGCTATAAGCAATCAATGTGTAAAAAAAAATAAAAAGTCCTGATCAATCCCCCCCAGAGTAGTATAGTGTTACTATGGTGTTAAAAAAAAGAGAAAACATAGAAAAAGAAAAAGAAAAAAGAAAGAAAGAAAAAAGAAAAACATAATTAAAAAAAAACACAATTTTTTTTAACATACTTTCACCAGTCAGTGTCCCTAATAACTGCCACACCAGTCATATGACGGCGCTGTACTGCACTGCTGACAGTTTAAAAAAAATAATTGAAAAAAATTATTTTTTTTTTAGTTTCTTCTTCAAAAATTGTAACCAAAACTTCCAAAAACTCACCATGTCTCTTACTAAATACTCTGTACTGCCTACTTTCAAAAAGGGGGTAATTTGGGGGATATTTGTACTGTTGTTCAAATTGTGACAGCGCTGAAAGCTGAAAATTGGCCTGGGCAGGAAGGGGGTGAAAGTTACATATTTAGTCAGGTTGAAAAAAGACACAAGTTCATCCAGTTCAACCATAAAAATAAATAAAATAAAAAATATCATATAATCCCATATACCCAATCCTATACCCACAGTTGATCCAGAGGAAGGCAAAAAAAAAACAGCAAAGCATGATCCAATTTGCTCCAGCAGGGGAAACAATTCCTTCCTGATCCCCCAAGAGGCTTTTTCTCCGGATCAACTTTACCTATAAATGTTAGTACCCAGTTATTTTGTTTACAAAAGTTAAAAAAAATTTATTGAAAAAAACAACATAAAAAGGAAAACAGTAACTGTGTCAGACAAAGTTCAAAACAAGAACAAGATACAGCATTGCGTTACATGATGGGGAGTTGGGACATAAAGAGAAGGGAATGTTGCAAAAAAGACATTCGGTATACAATAAATTTGTCTATAGATGTATGGCATTTTTTTTTTTTTTTTTTTAACACTAAGTTGTTGTATTCCAGTGTATCCATTTGCTATTGAAGGTATGTAGAGTATCATACAAAGTGTGGTGGATTCGTTCTGAGAGTTTAATTGTTTCCATTCTGGCTAGGACTTGTGACCAAGGGAGAGCTGGGGAGCGCCAATTGAATGCTATAACCCAGTGTATGGCCACAAAAAGGGTAAAAATTAGTTTTTCACAGGGTGCGGGGATATTGGGAATGGAAGAGAAACATAAACACATTTGTATCGTTGGGGTGATTGAGCGACCTGCAATAGAGGATATTTTGTGGGATACTTTCTGCCAAATAGGGTTAAGATGATTACAACTCCAAAAAATATGTGTTAGGGTGCCTAGTTCGTTACAACCTCTGAAGCATAGTGGTGATACTGCAGGATATATGGAGTGGATTCTGGTGGGTGTCATATACCACCTTGTGTGCAGTTTAACTGCTGTTTCACGTACTGAGTATGATCTTGTGTTTTTAAACATGTTAACTAACATTTCTGACCATTCATGCGGTTCAAAGGTAAGGCCTATGTCGTTTTCCCAACTAAGCATCTGTTTGGTTTTTTCTACAAGGGCAAATTCGTTAAGCATGCAGTATAGTTTGGAAATAATCCCCCTGTCTCTGGAAGAGGAACGTCATAGGCGTTCAAAATGAGTGCTTTCTACACGGGAATCTAATGAGCCTCTTCTAAGATAAAATAGTTTAATGTGTGCGTATCTGTGTATTTCAGAGTGGGGGAAATCGTGAATTGCTTGTAGTTGGGGAAAAGTTCTAAAATGAGGTCCTATTTTAAAGGCTTGGTATGTGCTGACCCCGGCTAAGTGCCAGAGGAGAAACTGGGAGCTATCTTGGAACGCTTGTGGAAAGTCTGGATCTCCTATAAATGAGAGTAGGGGAGAGAGAGGAGATGACAGTTGAAATTTCTTTCCATATAATGACCAAAGGTATAATGATTGATATACTATAGTGTTATGGGTGATTAATTGGTTAGGTTTGATAGATTTGGAACATAATAGTCCTGAGGGGATAAAGGGGAGAATGGCATGTGACTCGAATTTTAACCATGGGATGTGAGAAGACGGGGCATGCCATTGGGCTGTTTGTGCGAGTCTAGCTGATAAATAGTAGCGCCATAGATCTGGGAGTCCTAATCCTCCAAGAGGTTGGGGTCTATATAATATTGATTTTTGAAATCTTGGCTTTTTATGGTGCCAAATAAATTTGTTTACGTCTCTTTGAATTGAATCGATGTAAGATTTGGAGACATAAATGGGGAGAGCTCTAAAGTAAAAAAGGAGTTTAGGTAATATTGCCATTTTGATAGCGGTGACTCTACCCAGAAATGAGATATGGTATTTGTCCCAGATTAGTAAAAGTGATCTGATGCTGGAAACTATGGGGTGATAGTTTGTTTGGAAAAGTGTCTGAAAGTCGGGGGTAAGTTGTATCCCCAGATAGCGGAAACTGTGGGTGCACCAGGTAAATGAAAAATAATTCTGTAATGAGGATGCAACATCGTTAGGGATATTTATTGGCATGGCTGAGCATTTGGATATGTTTACCCCAAGGCCTGAGATTGTGTGGAATGATTTTAATAAGGAGATTAGGTTGGGTAATGCTATGAGGGGATTTGTTAGAAACAAGAGGACATCATCGGCATAAAGGCTGAGCTTGAACTCTTCGGGGCCTTTGTGGTAGCCTTTAATGTTGACATTTTCTGAGATGGCCCAGGATAAGGGTTCAATAGCAAAGGCGAAAAGGAGGGGGGATAGTGGGCAACCTTGTCTGGTGCCTTTTTGTAGAGGAAAAAATTGGGAATTGTTACCTGGGAGTTTAATTCTAGTTTGAGGGTCTTTATATAAGGCATGGAATCCCTGTAGGAATTCACCCGAGATACCATATTTGGGTAGTATGTGGTCCAGGTATGACCAGCTGACGCTGTCAAACGCCTTATGAATGTCTAGGCTAAGGAGGAGTGTTTGTTTGGAATGTAAGTTGGCGTCTTGTATTATATTGGTAACTAGACGTATATTGTCAGTGATTTGCCTTACTGGGATGAACCCAGTTTGATCTGGGGAGATTAGGGAAGTGATAACTAATGCTAATCTGTTCGCTAATAATTTGCCGAATATTTTTAAGTCATTGTTGATAACAGAAATAGGACGATAATTTTGTGGTAGGGTGTGATCTTTGTGGGGTTTGGGGATGAGAGACATATTGGCTAATAGCATTTCTGCAGGGAAGTTGTTCCCCTTTAAGATGTGATTATATAGAAGGGCCAGTTTAGGTGATAAAATGTGTGAATTTTTTTTATAATAGAAGGCAGAAAATCCATCAGGGCCTGGGGCTGTGGAGGATTTAAGGGATTTAATAATTGATGTAATTTCAATTGCTCTACAAGGGGCATTTAATTGTTCAGATTGTAACCTAGATAGAGAGGGTAGTGTCAGGTTTGAGAACCACGATTGGGAGGTTGGGTCTTTAGTGGGATGGGAAACTGTATAGAGCTTCTTATAGTAATCGACAAAAATATCCATTATATCATTTGGATGTGAGACCAGAGTTCCTGTTGAATTACGGAGTTTATATGAGTGTGTCGGTTTTGTGGCTTGATTAAGTTTTCGTGCAAACATTGTGGATGCTGAATTGCTATATAACATAAATTTGGCTTTTGCCCATCTTAGAGCTTTTTCTGTTTTATCTGAGAGTAGAAGGTCTAAGGCTTGTTTTTTGTCGGTTATTTGTTGTAGGATGTCAGGGGTCGGGGAGTGATTATATCGGTTATATAACTTATCCAATGTTTTCGTGAGAGAGCGGAGCTCAAGAAGTTTAGCCCTATTCTTTTTGGAGGCTATCTTGATAATCTGACCTCTGATAACGGCCTTGTGGGTGGTCCAAAGTGTGTCAGGTTGGGTGTCAGGGAGCTGGTTTTCAGTAAAGTAATCATTTATATTCGTGGTGAGAGTGTCAATAGTGGAAGGGTCCGTTAATAGGGAGTCATTAAGTCTCCAGGTGTAAGTCGTGGGTTTAAGACCAATTCTGGTGAGTGTGGAAGCAACAATATGATGGTCAGACCATGGGCAGACATGTATTTCTGCATTAATAGAGTTGGCCAGGATTGTAGGGGTACAGAAAATGTAATCTATACGAGCTGAGCTATCGTGCGGGTTGGAATAGAACGTGTAAGATCTGCATCCAATGTTATGTGCTCGCCATGCGTCAATAAGTTGGAGTGTGTTTAGGTTGCCGGTCAGAGATTTGGAAAAAGCCTTGGAGGAGGGGGTAGTTCTGCTTCTGTCTAGGGTGGGGTGAGCTGTAAGGTTAAAATCGCCCCCAATTATTAAGTGAGGTGATAGATAGGGATCTAGAATGGTAAAAAATTGTTGGAAAAACGTTGCTTGCGCTACATTTGGAGCATATATGGAGGCAATAGTTGTAGAGCGACCTTGTAGACTACCTTGTAGTATAATAAATCTACTATCGGGATCTTTGTAAATATGTTCAACATCGAATATAGTGGAGTTTTTTATGAATATGGCCACTCCGCGAGATTTAGTGGTATAAGTAGTATAATAGTGTTGTTTGAAAGCTTTGTCAAAATATTGGGGATGGTTTGCGTCAGAAAAATGGGTCTCTTGTAGTAAGAGGATGTCCGCATTTAAATTTTTGTAATGACAAAACGCTTTCTTTCGTTTCTGTGGAATATTAAAGCCTTGTACATTATGTGAAATTACTTTTAATGTCATTGGGGAATATTTAAATATATAGCTTGGTACTTGTTATAATGAAAATGAGCGGAGTAGTGTCGCGGAATGGCCAGACCCACATCATGAGGTATAAGGGAAGATCGATTTGTCTTAATAGAAAGCAAAATCTTTGTCTGATAAACAACTATAAAAGTTAATACTTGTGATAAACTTATCATATACAGTATTGAAATGGACTTGTTGAGAAAAATGAAAGAGAAAATTAGGAAAACAAAAATAAAAAAAGTTAACATTTTACTCAGAAATAAGCATTGAACATGGGGGTCAAAAGAAAACCTTCTAATTGACCAATGAAAACATTTCTTTGGACAAACTAGTCCAATACCAACCATAGGGTTCAAGAAATCCTGAGGAACCAACATGAGTTGGACCCGATGGTTGGCAGGGGGGGGATGACCGCGAACGCGGGGAGACTTACCGCCCTAAGGCATCAGTATAATGTAAAAAGTTATTTAATACGGCGATGCCGTACGGAAAGTTGCATTGTACTATTGTTGCAAAGTCGGGGTGGGAGAAGAGAGCTTCACGGGCTCATAGTGAGATCTACAAGATATTGGTAGGTGTACCAGGTAGGTCCACCTGAGTTGTGGGATTTTCATCTTTGTGGTGTGAAAGATGAGGTTGCTGTAGGTGAGTACCAAACACTATGCAGATCTGTGAAGATTGGTAGAAAAAAGAAACAAAAATGAAAAATATTCTCTCTTTTCCTGGGAGGGTAGTTTAAGCTGGTTTGTCTCTGAAGGATTGGCGCCAATTACCCTGGTTCCGACGTGAGGATGGAGTGTTCCAGATTGGGCTGGATCCTGGTGTGGGAGGACGTCGGTTTTGTGGGTCTGGTTCCAGAAGGTCCAATTTAATTAGGATTTCCTTACCCTCAGATGCATTATATGCAGTATAGGTGGATCCATTGTGTGGTACTGTGAGCTTGAAAGGGAAGCCCCAGCGGTAACGGATATGGGCTGATTGGAGAACTGATGTGACCTCTTTCATTTTGCGTCTGCGATCCAAAGTGGCTTGTGAAATGTCAGGATAGATTTATATCTTGACTCCTTCTAGCTCAATGGCTGCAGAATTTCTTACGGAACGCAGGATATCTTCTTTGGTGAGATAATCTTTTAGGCAAAGGACTATATCACGTGGCGGTTTATCTGCGGGGGGTTTGGGGCGGAGAGCCCTATGGATCCTGTAGCAGACGAATGCTGAAGGTAGTGCAGAGGGAAGGAGTGTTTGGAAAATCTTGTTAGCGGCTGCAGGGAGGTCGGTAACCGTTTCTGGGATGCCACGCAGTCCCAGATTATTCCTGCGATTTCGGTTATCAAGATCTTCGACCTGCGACTGCACCAACTGGAAATTTTCAGCTAGGGATTCATAGTCTTTGCGGAGGTCGGCGTGTGCCAAAGCAAGTTCATCGTGTTTAGTCTCTAAGAGATCTGTGCGATTTCCCAGGGAAGTGATCTCCAGGGATAAAGTGTTAGTTGCTTTATGTAGTTCTGACTGAAATGTCCCTGCTTCTCATACATCAGTGACAAGCTGTCCTCCAGATCAGCCTTAGTTAAATGTGTGGAGCTCTCACCTTCATCACGGACTGAGGCCGAGATCCCTGGGCTGGTGTCAGTAGGTGGGGAGTCACGCTGGGTCCGGGCGCCTTCTTTAGCCATGCTTCCTTTCTTGGCAGTGCGGAGGAGATAAGTTGTTAAGGACCCCTGCGGCTTTTTTTTTGTGCCGCTTTTCCGTGACGGCATACACCTGGTGGTCCCACAGGGGTGCAGGTAAATTTTAAGCTTTAGTGAGCAAGATTAGGCCCTGTGGGATGTGATTCGTTTCCGTATAGCCGGAGCCCTAGTCATAGGCATCCGTGCTCCATCGCGCCACGCATGCACCCCCTTTAGTTAATTTTGTCATTCCTGTCATAGGGTTGTTGATTGCATAAAGATCTCTGTTAGGTTAACTGTTGCCTGATGGGGTGTGTATGGGGCCTTGTTTGTGTAGCAGGGGGTTATCGATTTCAATTGGGCAGCTTTGGGGTCCCCTCAGATAGTTGATCTGGACTGTGTGGGTGTAATAAGGAGGTCTGTGCAGAAGGGACTGATTCTGGAAGGACCAGGGAGCTGTTGGTGGACTTAGGGTGTCCCAAGATGGCCGCCTCTCACCACTGACTTTGGAGCTTCTGTTTGTGTAGGGTATCTACAGCCGCCTCTGGGGTCTACAGGTAGTCTGTTCTGCGGGCACCGCCACCTGTGAGCGTGGAGGTGACTGTCACAGGGCTCAATAATCTGGCCTGGTAGCTCCAGGAAGGCCCCAATGCTATTGCTGTCGGGTGAAGCAAGATGGCCGCTGCATGTGGTTATGGGAACAGGGCCTCTATGTCCTCTTTTTGCTAACCCCTTGGTGTTTTTTACAAGATGCCCAGGAAACGGATCCCAATTTCTAGGGGGGCTATGTGGCACAGTCCCGGTCTGTTTGTGAGGGGGAGAACAGGCTGGGAGAGTCCAAAGTGGTTATAAGTCAGCTCTGGGTGTAGCAAGATGGCAGCTCCCCGAGAGTAGGCCGGAGCCGCGGCCTCCAGTACACCCCACTGTAGGCCTTGTGTCTCCCTTGTCTAGATGGCAATCGGGGGGATCTCTGGAGAAATCAGGGGCAGATGATTCCAGGGGGGGGTCGGCTTTTCTAAGGACCGGTACTCACTGTGTCAGCGGAGGTAGTGGAGCCTGGGCCTGCAGGCCTGAGAGGTGGCGCCGGAATGCTGAGGAGCAGAGCCTGATGGAGGTGGCTACCAGTGGCTGGTCTCGGCCTCAGATGTCCTCCGATGTTGTGGATGATGGCCGGCGGAGGTATGATGGTATGATGGGTCCGGGATGGATGTAGCGGAGGGCCGTTAGGATCGTCCGGCCTGTAGGCTGCAAGATGGCGCCGGGCGCCTCGTGTGTAGGGCCCGCTGTATAGCTCGGGCTGTTGTTATCTCCAAAATATCGTGTCCTCAGGGTAGGGTAAGACGTCCTGTAGGTTCCCCGGGGTGTATGCAGCTTGATTGGGAATTATTAAGCCGTTGATGGCGTTGGATATACGACACAGTCTATATATGCGAAACTTGTTCACGGAGACGAGTGATCATACTTAATAGTCACATTTATTGGTTGACAGAAAACAAATATTTACATGAAATTAAAATACAGATTGCATTATTTGAACATTTGACAATTGATGGAAATACCCTCAAAATGGGCGTAGTACCTTGGACACAATATCACCATGATAACTTCTTCAGTAGAATCAATAACCTTATACTTGACAATTTAACATAATGTCTGTATTTCACACACCCAGCCGTTACTATGCTGCAGGTAAGTAACGTTGAACAATGCGAAACAAATTAGACATTTGTTTGTCAATAAAAAGCAACTATGCAAAAAGTAATATATAATAAAAATTGAATATTAGAGAAAAATCTAAAAGACGGTTATTGATTCTGGAGAATGATTACCAATATTAGAATATTCAATACATCAATAATTAAGAGAACATACAAGATAAAATCAACATGGCATATTTACCCATTCCAAAATGGCTATTAGTCTGGATTTAAGATGGCTACCGGGTTCAGGAATCTCCTTGGAGTTTAAAGTATATTTCCAGGCATGGCTGTCAGTCTATCTGGGAAGATGTTTCTCTCCCAGTGTCCCTTCCCCAGGGTGGGTCCCTGAGCTCTCAGGTTCCCCTGAGCTGCCTTCCCCTCACTATCTATCTAGCTTCTTAAATACCCTCTCACACAATAAGATTATAAAACTTGTAAGATGTTCAGCCCAAAAGGTATGTGTCTCTTTCCTATTGGCCTAAATGTTTTTAATGTAATTGCACCTTCAACCACCAGGTGTCCCACATGAGTTTTGGGGCTGCTCTGTAAAGTAATATATTTTATTTTATACTGGATATCATACCTTAGTGAAAATATCTATATCTTTAGTATTTGGGAATTCAACTAACCCCATACTATCAAATTGCCTAGCTTAACCACTTCAGCCCCGGACCATTTGGCAGCCAAAGGACCAGAGGTCTTTTTTCAATTTCGCACTGCACTACTTTAACTGGTAATTGCGCGGTCATGCAATTTTGTAACCAAACGAAATTTGCGTCCTTTTCTTCCCACAAATAGAGCTTTCTTTTGATGGTATTTGATTGCCTCTGTGATTTTTATTTTTTTTGCGATATAAACGGAAAAAGAGCGAAAATTTTGAAAAAAAAAAGAGATTTTCTACTTTTTGTTATAAAAAAAAATCTAATAAACTCAATTTTAGTCAAACATTTGGGCCAAAATGTATTCAGCCACATGTCTTTAGTAAAAAAAAATGCCAATAAGCGTATATTTATTGGTTTGCGCAAAAGTTATAGCGTCTACAAACTAGAGTACATTTTCTGGAATTTACACCGCTTTTAAATTATGACTGCCTATTTCATTTCTTGAGGTGCTAAAATGGCAGAGAAGTACAAAACCCCCCCAAATGACCCCATTTTGGAAAGTAGACACCCCAAGCTATTTGCTGAGAGGCATGTTGAGCCCATTGAATATTTTTTTTTTTAGTCCCAAGTGATTGAATAAAGACAAAAATAAAAAAGATTTTTTTTTTTTTCAAAAAGTTGTCACTAAATGATATATTGCTCACACATGCCATAGTTATATGTGGAATTGCACCCCAAAATACATTTTGCTGCTTCTCCTGAGTATGGGGATACCACATGTGTGGGACTTTTTGGGAGCCTAGCCGCGTACGGGGCCCCGAAACCCAAGCACCGCCTTCAGGATTTCTAAGGGTGCAAATTTTTGATTTCACTCCTCACTACCTATCACAGTTTCGAAGGCCATAAAATGCCAAAATAGCACAAAACCCCCCCAAATGACCCCATTTTGGAAAGTAGACACCCCAAGCTATTTGTTGAGAGGCATGGTGAGTATTTTACAGCTCTCATTTGTTTTTGAAAATGAAGAAAGTAAAGAAAAAAACATTTTTTTTTTTCTTTTTTTCAACTTTCCAAAATGGGGTCATTTGGGGGGGGTTTGAACTGTCCTGGCATTTTATGCACAACATTTAGAAGCCTATGTCACACGTCACCCACTCTTCTAACCACTTGTAGACAAAGCCCTTTCTGACACTTTTTGTTTACATGAAAACATATTTTTTTTTGGCAAGAAAATTACGTTGAACCCCCAAACACTATATATAATGTTAAAGCAAAGGCCCTACAGATTAAAATGGTGGGTGTTGCATTTTTTTTTTCCACACAGTATTTGCGCAGCGATTTTTCAAACGCATTTTTTGTGGAAAAAATACACTTTTTTTTATTTTAATGCACTAAAACACACTATATTGCTCAAATTTTTGATGAAATAAAAAATATGATCTTAGGCCGAGTACATGGATACCAAACACGACATGCTTTAAAATTGCGCACAAACACGCAGTGGCGACAAACTACATACATTTTAAAAGCCTTTAAAAGCCTTTACATGATACCACATTAGATTCACGGAGGAGGTCTACTGCTAAAATTACTGCCCTCGATCTGACCTTCGCGGTGATACCTCACATGCATGGTGCAATTGCTGTTTACATATGACGCCAGACCAACGCTTGTGTACGCCTTTGCGCAAGAGAAGGGGGGGGTCGGCTTTTCTAAGGACCGGTACTCACTGTGTCAGCGGAGGTAGTGGAGCCTGGGCCTACAGGCCTGAAGGGTGGCGCCGGAATGCTGAGGAGCAGAGCCTGATGATGGTGGCTACCAGCGGTTGGCCTCAGATGTCCTCCGATGTTGTTGCTGATGGCCAGCGGAGGTATGATGGTTTGATGGGTCCTGGATGGATGTAACCGAGGGCCGTTAGGATCGTCCGGCCTGTAGGCCGCAAGATGGCGCCGGGCGCCTCGTGTGTAGGGCCCGCTGTATAGCTCGGGCTGTTGTTATCTCCAAAATATCGTGTCCTCAGGGTAGGGTAAGACGTCCTGTCGGTTCCCCGGGGTGTATGCAGCTTGATTGGGAATTATTAAGCCGTTGATGGCGTTGGATTGCAATCTCTTGGCCTACATCATTCTCTTATGACTTATGTTCTCTAAATGATGTTGTGCTTTTTTAAGGAAAGTTTCCCGCACATTTTTATTAAGTAATTTTTAACGAAGATATTTTTAAGATACAAGATCAATCTATACGACACAGTCTATATATGCGAAACTTGTTCACGGAGACGAGTGATCATACTTAATAGTCACATTTATTGGTTGACAGAAAACAAATATTTACATGAAATTAAAATACAGATTGCATTATTTGAACATTTGACAATTGATGGAAATACCCTCAAAATGGGCGTAGTACCTTGGACACAATATCACCATGATAACTTCTTCAGTAGAATCAATAACCTTATACTTGACAATTTAACATAATGTCTGTATTTCACACACCCAGCCATTACTATGCTGCAGGTAAGTAACGTTGAACAATGCGAAACAAATTAGACATTTGTTTGTCAATAAAAAGCAACTATGCAAAAAGTAATATATAATAAAAATTGAATATTAGAGAAAAATCTAAAAGACGGTTATTGATTCTGGAGAATGATTACCAATACTAGAATATTCAATACTTTAACCACTTCAGCCCCGGACCATTTGGCAGCCAAAGGACCAGAGGTCTTTTTTCAATTTCGCACTGCACTACTTTAACTGGTAATTGCGCGGTCATGCAATTTTGTAACCAAACGAAATTTGCGTCCTTTTCTTCCCACAAATAGAGCTTTCTTTTGATGGTATTTGATTGCCTCTGTGATTTTTATTTTTTGCGATATAAACGGAAAAAAGAGCGAAAATTTTGAAAAAAAAAGAGATTTTCTACTTTTTGTTATAAAAAAAATCTAATAAACTCAATTTTAGTCAAACATTTGGGCCAAAATGTATTCAGCCACATGTCTTTAGTAAAAAAAATGCCAATAAGCGTATATTTATTGGTTTGCGCAAAAGTTATAGCGTCTACAAACTAGAGTACATTTTCTGGAATTTACACCGCTTTTAATTTATGACTGCCTATTTCATTTCTTGAGGTGCTAAAATGGCAGAGAAGTACAAAACCCCCCCAAATGACCCCATTTTGGAAAGTAGACACCCCAAGCTATTTGCTGAGAGGCATGTTGAGCCCATTGAATATTTTTTTTTTTTTTAGTCCCAAGTGATTGAATAAAGACAAAAATAAAAAAGATTTTTTTTTTTTTTCAAAAAGTTGTCACTAAATGATATATTGCTCACACATGCCATAGTTATATGTGGAATTGCACCCCAAAATACATTTTGCTGCTTCTCCTGAGTATGGGGATACCACATGTGTGGGACTTTTTGGGAGCCTAGCCGCGTACGGGGCCCCGAAACCCAAGCACCGCCTTCAGGATTTCTAAGGGTGCAAATTTTTGATTTCACTCCTCACTACCTATCACCGTTTCGAAGGCCATAAAATGCCAAAATAGCACAAAACCCCCCCAAATGACCCCATTTTGGAAAGTAGACACCCCAAGCTATTTGTTGAGAGGCATGGTGAGTATTTTACAGCTCTCATTTGTTTTTGAAAATGAAGAAAGTAAAGAAAAAAACATTTTTTTTTTTTTTCTTTTTTTCAATTTTCAAAACTTTGTGACAAAAAGCGAGATCTGCAAAATACTCACCATACCTCTCAGCAAATAGCTTGGGGTGTCTACTTTCCAAAATGGGGTCATTTTGGGGGGTTTTATGCCATCTGGGCATTCCATGGCCTCCGAAACTGTGATTGGCAGTGAGAAGTGAAATAAAAAAATTACACCCTTAGAAAGCCTGAAGGCGGTGATTGGTTTTTGGGGTTCCGTACGCAGCTAGGCTCCCAAAAAGTCCCACACATGTGGTATCCCCGTACTCAGGAGAAGCAACAGAATGTATTTTGGGGTGTATTTCCACATATGCCCATGACATGTTTGAGCAATATATCATTTAGTGACAACTTTTTGTAAAAAAAAAATATATATATATTTTTTTTTTTTTTCATTATTCAATCTCTTGGGACAAAAAAAAAAAAAATATTTAATGGGCTCAACATTGCTCTCATCAAATAGCTTGGGGTGTCTACTTTCCAAAATGGGGTCATTTGGGGGGGGTTTGAACTGTCCTGGCATTTTATGCACAACATTTAGAAGCCTATGTCACACGTCACCCACTCTTCTAACCACTTGTAGACAAAGCCCTTTCTGACACTTTTTGTTTACATGAAAACATATTTTTTTTTTTGCAAGAAAATTACGTTGAACCCCCAAACACTATATATAATGTTAAAGCAAAGGCCCTACAGATTAAAATGGTGGGTGTTGCATTTTTTTTTTTTCCACACAGTATTTGCGCAGCGATTTTTCAAACGCATTTTTTGTGGAAAAAATACACTTTTTTTTATTTTAATGCACTAAAACACACTATATTGCTCAAATTTTTGATGAAATAAAAAATATGATCTTAGGCCGAGTACATGGATACCAAACACGACATGCTTTAAAATTGCGCACAAACACGCAGTGGCGACAAACTACATACATTTTTAAAAGCCTTTAAAAGCCTTTACATGATACCACATTAGATTCACGGAGGAGGTCTACTGCTAAAATTACTGCCCTCGATCTGACCTTCGCGGTGATACCTCACATGCATGGTGCAATTGCTGTTTACATATGACGCCAGACCAACGCTTGTGTACGCTTTGCGCAAGAGAAGGGGGGGCAGGGGTTTTTTTTTTTTTTTTTTTTTTTTTGGTTTTTTTTTTATTTATTTAGCTTTTTTATTTTATTTTTAAACTGTTCCTTCCATTTTTTTTCTTTGTTATGATTTTTATTGTTATCTCAGGGAATGTAAATATCCCCTATGATAGCAATAGGCAGTGACAGGTACTCTTTTTTTGAAAAAATTGGGGTCTATTAGACCCTAGATCTTTCCTCTGCCCTCAAAGCATCTGACCACACCAAGATTGGTGTGATAAAATGCTTTCCCAATTTCCCAATGGCGCGGTTTATATCCGGGAGGGGGGACATTCCCTCCCACTGCTTGTAAAAGCAGTCTAGAGGCTAATTACCCGCTAGAATTGCTTTTACATGAAAGCCGATCACTGGCTGAAAAGAATGATACCAAGATGATACCTAAACCTGCAGGCATCATTCTGGTATAACCATTCAAAGTCCAGCAACATACTGGACATATATTGTAATCTTTTTTTTTTCATGCAGCCTCTTGGCTGAACGAAAAAAAGAGATTGATTGGTGGGTATGCCCACCATTAGAATACCTCCCTTCATCCACCCACTTCTAATGATGGGCATACATGCACCATTTATATATGCCGATGCATGGGGGCATCCTCCCGCAAAAGTTATGCCGTGTACACACGGTCGGAATTTCGACCGTATGTACGTGGCATTAGGAGCCAATCGCTCCTCCCCCCCCCGGCGGCCCCCATGCTTCGGCATATATGCTCTTTTTTTTAACTGTGGTGGTGAAATCACCTCCTACAGCGTTGGAGTCGCGGCTTTATGTATCGTGGGAGCAAACGCTGTTGCTGTCAAGATAAATAAATCCGCGTTGCAACTGAATGTAAACAAAATTACATACCTGAAAAGCAAGCATGATAAAACATGATAAAACATAATAAAACATTGCAGAATAGAATGGAGTAAAAAAAGAGCAACAATAGAGAGAGAATAGAGTGAGAGAGAGAACAATAAAACGACAACTATTTTTTTTTTTTTTTTTTTTTTGAGATTCACAGGTAAAAAAGCTCCTGACTTAAGCGACTGAATCAAAACGCTACCACGAAAAAAATGTTAGCGATCGCAGGGATCAGGCCTGACTCTGCGAACGCTGCAGTTATGTGTGCTTAGTGTTTTGTAAGTGACAGTGATCGATCGATACTGCACTTGGGTGGGCTGGGCTGGGCGGAGGGGGAAAACGCAGGTGCTAGCAGGTATCTGGGCTGATCCCGCTAACAATGCGTTTTTTTTTGGAACCCTAAACTGCTGGGACGCTAGTATAGATCTGATCAGATCAGATATTGATCTGTTCAGATACTGTGCCACTAAGGGAGGTGTATGCTTTGCGCGTGGGTGTTTGCGGTACTGGCACTAACCTGGGGCGACGCAGACCTTATTTGACCCTAAAACCTAATTGATATCACCCGCCGGGCGATCAGGGGGTTAAACCGTTATTGGGTAATAAATGGCGGGTGCCCTGACAGTATAAAAAACAAGCTAACTAACCAGCGTCACCCGTAACAGTAATACAAAAAAAAAACTGGTTACCTAGCGACACTAATGCAGCGATCAGAAAAACGATCGCTTAGTGACACTGGCAAAAGGGGGTGAAAGGGTTAACTAGGGGCAATCAGGGGGTTAAAACCTTTATTAGGTAATATATGGGGGTACCTGACGCTATATAAAAACCTGACGGGGAACCTAAATAACGAAATAACTAACTGGCTAACCAGCGTCACCAGTGACAGTTATACAGTGATCACTGGTGAAAGGGTTAACTCTAGGGGCAATCAAGGGGTTAAAACCTTTATTTAGGTTGTAATATGGGGGTACCTGACCTATAAACCTATTTATGAACCTATATAAACATGGCGGTTACCTAAAAAAAAAAAAATGGTTACCTAGCGACAGCAGTGACACTAATACAGCGATCAGAAAAACGATCGCTTAGTGACACTGGCAATAGGGGGTGAAAGGGTTACCTGGGGGGCAATCAAGGGGTTAAACCTTTATTAGGGGGGGGGTAGGGGGCTACCTTGGACCTAAAACTAACTGCACTGACAGTTATTACAGTCACACTGACACTAAATGCAGTGATCAGTAAAAAAATGATCACTGCAATTAGTGACACTGTGACTGGGGGGGGAGGGGGTGATCTGGGGGGTGATCTGGGGGTGACAGGGGGGTGTTTTGTGTGCCTATGTGTACTGGTGTCAGTGTACTGTTGGTGCACTAACCTGTACATGTTGACAGCTCGGCGTTCCGGTCACATAGACCGGCGCACCGAGCGTGACATCACTTCCTCTGCCTGTGTTTTGATTGACACAGACAGAGGAAGCATCTGATTCGCCAGGAGCGATCGCGAGGGGGTGGCCAGAAACCACTGGCCGTCCCCTCATCCCGGATCGCTCCTGAAGCGATCCCGACCGTCCCCGCCGGGGGGGGGCGGGCGGGGGGGGGTGGGGGTCCGATCGGACCCCCCACGCGCCTGAAGAATGGCACGTACAGGTACGTGATTCTGCCTGTACGTGCCATTCTGCCGACGTATATGTACATGGGGCGGTCGGGAAGTGGTTAATGTTGGCTTTAGAATTTTTGTATTGATGGTTGTAAATTGTCCAAACAGCCTTTACTTCAGCACAAAGGATTCTTCCCAGTCACGGACCACCTCCAAGTGATGACACCTCATAAATTTGGACTTCTCAAACTAATCAACAAAAATAAGTACACACCTTTTGTTTGGTGACAAAGGCTACCATTGTTCCTGTTCTCTTTTTGGCTTCAATACAGGCTTGTAAAAACCCCTTGAATAGAATGGTTGTAGTAATTTAGAATACATGAGTTTCCTGTGTCTTAGAGGTTTTCGATAGGTCAATTATGGTGACCTCACAGTTCACGTGTCTTTTTGAAATTATACATTTCTGTCATTGAATAGTAAATATATTTCTTCATAAATTCACAACAATGAGAAGGAATCACAGAGGTGACCTCAGCAAGTGTTTTTGTTCTTTTATTGTCCATTCACAGTGTGGAAAAATGTTCTAGACTGTACAGCGTGGTCTACAAGGAGGTCCAGGACCTGCCTCTGCTTCCTACCAAAACTCCCACTACAACATGTTGTTTTAATAGCTGAAAATGGCTTCATTGCGTGGCTGTCAACTCATTTACATACATTTCCGTAGAATTATAAAAAGGTTGAACTCCTTTTCATCCCTGATACAGCTTGTGATGTGTCTAACAGTGAAATCTGCATTTGCATGTCTTAGGCTCCATGCGTTTCGTAGCACCAAAGCGCTCCTTATCTAGGACACATCTATAAATAAACGTTTAGGCCCCTGTAATGGATTTTACGTGTTGTATTGTTATTCCTTGGGTGCTGGTAAAGCCATTATGGAAGATGGATCTGTTTACAGGGCAGATCATAAATAATGGAAGGCACTCAGTTAATGTGATGGTGTGAGATTTGCCATTGGCTATGATCTTTGATAATCACAATAAGTTACATCAACATGTTTACATGAAAGGTGAATGAATCCCATGTTAGACAAAGCGGACCTTCTCTGAGAGGCACATGTAACGCCACTGTCTCACCGCTGCCTAATGCCCCGTACACACGGTCGGAAATTCTGACGGAAAATGTCCGATCCAATCAGACTTTTTCCGATCGTGTGTAGAGAATTCCGACGGACAAGATCACAAGGCATGCTCAGATCAAATTACGAGACCAAAGCTATTGGCTAATAGCCTCTACGTAGTTCCGTCGTACGCAACAAACTTCACCACGGTCAGAATGATCAGATTTTCCGACCGCGTGTATGTAACACCAGTGTCGGACAAAATCCGTAGGAAAAAATCAGACGGATTTTGTGGTCAGAATTTCCGACCGTGTGTACAGGGGGCTTATGAGGATAGCTGGGAACTTGAAATTACATGAAAATAGGCCAGCTCATTGCAAGAGTGTGTTTTCACAGGATTTGGAGTGCCCAGGATGTAGTGGGTAGGCATGGTGACATCAAATGCACCTCCCGGGAGATCAGCGAACCAGAACTGAGTATATTTTGCAACTGTAGCACCTTGTAGGCAGGGGCACTCTACTTTCTCTACTGCAGATGGCGCTCTTCTGCCCGGCATCGCAGCTGGAGAGGAAGTCAAGGGGAACACAGTTCCTCTATGATCACATAAATATATATTTTGGTTCTGTCACCACAGAGTGGCCCTGTGGACAGTACAATTAATGGTACACCATGCCACGTCCTAATTGGTTATGCAGAAATAAAGAGTAGAAAAAATGGACTTTACAGGCATATTTTTCATTATATAAAAACATATCAACATTTTATTGGTTGACAAAACATCAATGAAAAAAGACTTGGACAAAGATAAAAAAACATATACAAAGTGAAAGTGGTTTAAAACATGTCTCAGTGACCAACATTGTAATCCAGGGTTCAAATTGAATCTACCGGATCAGGTTGATGAGTTGTGACTGCATAAACAGTTCCTCTATGGTTTCCTGGGTCACTGGGGACACACTGCATTTGGTGGCAGGCGACAGCGGCAAGTGACACGCTGTATCTGGTGGCAGGGCCCGGTGGCAAGTGACACACTGCATCTGGTGGCAGGGCATGGTGGCAAGTGACACACTGCATCTGGTGGAAGGCGATGGTGGCAAGTGACACACTGCATCTGGTGGCAGGGCACGGTGGCAATTGACACACTGCATCTGGGGGAAGGCGATGGTGGCAAGTGACACACTATATCTGGTGGCAGGCGATGGTGGCAAGTGACACGCTGCATCTGGTGGCAGGCGACAGTGGCAAGTGACACGCTGCATCTGGTGGCAGGGCCCGATGGCAAGTGACACACTGCATCTGGTGGTAGGGCACGGTGGCAAGTGACACACTGCATCTGGTGGAAGGCGATGGTGGCAAGTGACACACTGCATCTAGTGGCAGGGCACGGTGGCAAGTGACACATTGCATCTGGGGGTAGGCAATGGTGGCAAGTGACACACTGTATCTGGTGGCAGGCGACGGTGGCAAGTGACACGCTGTATCTGGTGGCAGGGCATGGTGGCAAGTGACACGCTGCATCTGGTGGTAGGGCACGGTGGCAAGTGACACGCTGCATCTGGTGGAAGGCCATGGTGGCAAGTGACACACTGCATCTGGTGGCAGGGCACAGTGGCAAGTGACACACTGCCTCTTTGGGAAGGCGATGGTGGCAAGTGACACGCTGTATCTGGTGGCAGGCGATGATGGCAAGTGACACACTGTATCTGGTGGCAGGCGACAGTGGCAAGTGATACTCTGTATCTGGTGGCAGGCGACAGTGGCAAGCGATACTCTGTATCTGGTGGCAGGCAACGGTGGCAAGCGATACTCTGTATCTGGTGGCAGGCAACGGTGGCATGTGATACTCTGTATCTGGTGGCAGGCGAAGGTGGTAAGTGATGCTCTGTATCTGGTGGCAGGCGATGGTGGCAAGTGACACACTGCATCTGGTGGCAGGGCATGGTGGCAAGTGACACACTGCATCTGGTGGAAGGTGATGGTGGCAAGTGACATGCTGCATCTGGTGGCAGGGCACGGTGGCAAGTGACACACTGCATCTGGTGGAAGGCGATGGTGGCAAGTGACATGCTGTATCTGGTGGCAGGCGATGATGGCACGCTGTATCTGGTGGCAGGCGATGATGGCAAGTGACACACTGTATCTGGTGGCAGGCGATGGTGGCAAGTGATACTCTGTATCTGGTGGCAGGCGACAGTGGCAAGCGATACTCTGTATCTGGTGGCAGGCAACGGTGGCATGTGATACTCTGTATCTGGTGGCAGGCGAAGGTGGCAAGTGATACTCTGTATCTGGTGGCAGGCGATGGTGGCAAGTGACACACTGCATCTGGTGGCAGGGCATGGTGGCAAGTGACACACTGCATCTGGTGGAAGGCGATGGTGGCAAGTGACACACTGCATCTGGTGGCAGGCAATGGTGGCAAGTAACACGCTGCATCTGGTGACAGGCCACAGTTGCATGTGTCACTCTGTATCTGGTTGCAGGCAACTGTGGCAAGTGATACGCTGTATCTGGTGACAGGTGACAGTGGCAAGTGACACGCTGTATCTGGTGGCAGGAGACGGTGGCAAGTGACACGCTGTATCTGGTAGCAGGGGACGGTGGCAAGTGACACGCTGTATCTGGTAGCAGGAGACGGTGGCAAGTGACGCGCTGTATCTGGTGGCAGGCAATAGTGGCATGTGCCTAGCTGCATCTGATGGCAGGGGACCGTGGCGAGTGACACGCTCAGGGCTCCCACTGATTCTGCATTATGGTGAGATTAACTATTTCATTAAATATTACAAGAAATAATACACTTTAATCAATCCTGACACCAATCAACCATGGTGTCATCATGATTGAAGCGCTAACACCAGCCATTGCCCCAACAAATCAGTCGCGACTCGCGACCAAAAGATGTTTCCACTAAACCGGTCCCCGGTGCCAATAAGGTTGGGGACCGCTGCTCTAAATGGTGTGGCAGGCTACTATTCCCATCTCAGAGTAGAATCTTTGACTTATGGTGGGGTGTAATATAAAGTTGGGCAATCACTTTAATCTTTTTTGTTTTTTTTTTTTGCTTAATAAACTCTGGGAGAAGAAGGTTGGGTGTACAGGATTACGAGAGAGCAAGATCTGGTTTTCTTGTCATTGACCAAATATCATCCTTAGCTGCAATATATTTTTGCTTTTGAGTTTAGAGATGCTTTTAGGCAACAAAAAGTTACCTCAGCTTTTGTCTACTTTAGAACAGACTTGAAAATTAAATTGCTCAATTCGAAAGAACTTCAGAAAAGCCGAGCGACGCCTAACATAAAAATATACGACTTCGAAAAAAAACACACCATGACTAAAGGAAGACCTAGCCCCATCCTCTCAGTTACTGGGAGTGGGATTTATATTTATTGCTATTTTCTGGCGATTATCGGCACAGGAACAATTACCGCGTGTCCTTTGGAACGCTGGCCTCCCAATCTCCGCTTTGAAGTGTTTTCATTTATTTAAAGAGATGAATTTTGTGTTGCCAAGGAGAAGTTAATTGTTCCCCTCAGCAGGAACATTTTGGTCCCCATTCAATTCATTTTCTGAAACACATTAGCGGACAAGTAAGGCGCACAGCTACATTACACATTCCGCACTTAGCGAGAGCCATTGTGACTGGGCCCATATTGTATTATGATTGACAGGTACAGAATTTCAAGACTCGGTCCAATTCTCTCTCTGTGTTTATATAATAGGCATTGGCATTCAGATGCATTGCGGCACTGAGCTTTCCATTGTCCTAGATGCAATATAACGCTTACCTTTACACAGGGTGGAATTAGACAATTGAGCTTTCTATATCGTGCAGGATTCAGAATGGAGCTGAATTCTGTATTGTGTTGGATGTTTTAGGATTTAGTTGTATATCCTTAAGTAGAACTAAACCAGTGGTGGTCAACTTATTTGTGGTAACATCAAGGTTCAGAAGTGCAGCCCCCGACACTGTCAAAGGGCTCCACATAATATTCAGTGAAGACGATCCTGTTTAACCACTTGCTTACTGGGCACTTAAACCCCCCTCCTGCCCAGACCAATTTTCAGCTTTCCGTGCTCTCACACTTTGAATGACAATTACTCAGTCATGCAACACTGTACCCAAATCAATTTTTTGTCCTTTTTTTTCCCCACAAATAGAGCTTTCTTTTGGTGGTATTTGATCACCTCTGGTTTTTTTTTTATTTTTTGCGCTATAAATGAAAAAAAAGACGAAAAAAAAAAAAAAAAAAAAATTTTGTTTCTGTGATAAAATTTTGCAAATTATTAATTTTTATTCATAAATTTTGGCCACAATTTATACTGCTACATATCTTTGGTAAAAAAATAACCCAAATTAGTGGATATTATTTGGTCTTTGTGAAAGTTAGAGAGTCTACAAGCTGTGGTGCAAATCATACAAAATTGATCACACCTGATGTACTGGTGGCCTATCTCATTTCTTGTGACCCGAACAAGCCAGGAAAGTACAAATACCCCCCAAATGACCCCTTTTTTGAAAGTAGACATTCCAAGGTATTTAGTAAGAGGCATGGTGAGTTTTTTTGATGTTGTCATTTTTTCCCACAATTCTTTGCAAAATTAAGATTCTTTTTTTCTTTTTTTCCACAAAATTGTCATTGTAATAGGTTATTTCTCTCACATGGCATGTGTATAACACAAATGACACCCCAAAATAAATTCTGCTAATCCTCCTGAGTATTACGATACCACATGTGTGGGACTTTTCCACAGCCTGGCCACTTAGAGAGGCCCAACATGCAGGGAGCGCCATCACGTGTTCTAGGAGCATAAATTACACATCTAACTTGTTGACTACCTATTACACTTTTGAAGGCCCTGGAGCACCAGGACAATGACACGTGACACTGATGTGGCACTGATGACAGATGGCACTGATACATGGCAGTGATGACAGATGCCACTAATACGGGGCACTGATGACACGTGACACTGATGACAGATGGCACTAATATGTGGCACTGATGACAGATGGCACTTATACGTGGCACTGATGACACGTGGCAATAATACGTGGCACTGATGACAGATGTCACTAATACGTGGCACTGATGACAGATGGCACTAATACGTGGCACAGATGACACGTGACACTTATGACAGATGGCACTAAAACGTGGCATTGATGACACGTGACACTGATAACAGATGGCATGTGACACTGACAGATGGCACTGATGACAGATGGCACTGATACGTGGCACTGATGACAGATGACATTAATATGGGGCACTGATGACACGTGACACTGATATGGCAATGATGACAGATGGCACTATGTGGCACTGATGACATGTGGCACTGATGTTGCACTGATGACAGATGGCACTTATACGTCGCACGGGGGACAGATGGCACTGACAGGTGGCACTGGGGACCAATGGCACTGGGAACAGGTGGCACTGGGGACAGATGGCATGACAGGTGGCACTGGGGACAGGTGGCACTGGGGACAGGTGGCACTGGGGACAGATGGCACTGGGGACAGGTGGCACTGGGGACAGATGGCACTGGGGACAGATGGCACTTTATTTTTTTTATTTTTTTTGTACTTGGCACTGGGGACAGGTGGCAGTGGGGACATATGGCAGTGGGGACAGGTGGCAGTGGGGACAGATGGCAGTGGGGACAGATGGCATTTCATTTTTTGTTTTTTTTTGATTTTTTACTTACGGCCGCTGCAGCCGTTCATCTCGTCCCTCCTCACACGCTGTCTCTGCGTGAGGAGGGAGAGCGGCGCTGAGAGATGATCTCATATGTTTAAATATGAGATCATCTCTCATTGGACACGCCGATCGCGCTGTAAACGGCCGCTGTGAATGGCCGTTTACAGCGAACAGTGACTGGCTGTGTCCAAGGGACACGGCCAGCACAGAACTTCCCCGATGCGCGCTCTCAGGGAGCGCGCATTGCGGAAGTAAACAGGAGGACGTCCAGGGACGCCCTCCCGGCAGTTAGCGTCCGCGCTGTAGCCGTCTTTCGGCTAGAGCGCGGGCGCGAAGTGGTGACCCCACAATAGGGATACAACTTTTATGCGGAAGGGAGTTTAACAAAACTCGTGGCCACTCATTAAAATTAGAAGAAAAGAGGTTTAATCTTAAACTATGTAAAGGGTTCTTAACTGTAAGAGCGGCAAGGATGTGGAATTCCCTTCCACAGGCGATGGTCTCCGAGGGGGGCACCGATAGTTTCAAGAAACTATTAGATAAGCACCTGAACGACCACAACATACAGGGATATACAATGTAATACTGACATATAATCACACACATAGGTTGGACTTGATGGACTTGTGTCTTTTTTCAACCTCACCTACTATATGATGCTAGAGAAAGCTGTTGGAGACTGAAGTCAGGCAAGAGGACATGGGTAGAGACCAGGGCTCAAGTCCTGCGGGAACGCATTGGGAACGGAGTTTCTGTACTTTTTCCACAACAGGAACTCAGTTCCCATTAGCAGCCATGTCCTGCAAGACTTTGAAGTATGCGAGCTGTGTGGCAGGTGCTACACCAGCAGCCGCCGACACAGCTCGCTATAGTAAGTGACGCACACCAGGGGTGGACTGACCATTTAGGCATTGCCAGTAGGGGGCCCCATGACAGCTTCCGCTTTGATCTACCTGTCAATCACAGCTAGCTGATGGGTAGATCAGGTCCCTGCTGCTAAGAGATTGTATTTAGGCAGACCTCTCGTGATGCGCTCCTCCTTGCCATATGATGAGAGAACCCAGAGGAGGAGCACTGCTATTCTGCTCACAGGACATGCAGGGAGAGAGGTGAGCTGAGGGAGGAACATCAGTTTGGGGTGGTAAAAGTGTAAACTCACCACATGAACACTCTATATACAAAATAACATTCCCCAATAAAGATCAGAACATGATGTTCACATTTGCATGGAAGCACAATTGAATGAATGCTGATTATTCATAGAATTACCGTATTTATGTTTATTGAGGATTGTTTTTTTTTATGTACTAACAGTTAAGCTTCATACACACAATACTAAAATTGGATGAAAAATACCACTTTTGAAGCGTTCGTGCATACGAGCGTATCCTTTTTTTTTTTTTTTTTTGGGGGGGGGGGGGGGGGGGGGGGGGGGGGGGGGAGTGGATCTTGGGTGGGAGTTCCCACACTTTTTTCCCCAGGACTTGACCCCTGGTGTGTGACCAAACATGCTGTAAGAGTTGGGGGCAAGTTTAAACGGGAGCTTAACCAGGGTTTAAAAAAAAGTAAAAGTCAGCAGCCAACAATACAGTGTAGCACCCTCCTAGGTTAGGTGAGGCTAAGGTAAATTTTGTATTTTTGGCTCCCCTGTAGCCAGTGAAACAGAGTGTGAATCTTTTTGTTTGTTCTGGGTTCGCAGGCTGCAGGTTCAACTAATTCTCCCTGCCTTCTAGTAGGTTACAGAATGTAGTGGGCTGCAAGAGGCAGACACAGAGCTTAAATATTTCTGGGACTCTAGCCAATCCCTGGGTAGGTGTGCCCAGATGTCGGAGAGAGAGTCCATAAATAGTCTGAGGCCTGAGTAGCAGGGTTCTTATCCTGAAGGTGGAGATCCCAGCCTGGAAGGGCTGCTGCCCTTCTGGGTAAGTCAGCTGAAGCCTGCAGAGAATTTGTCACAGTCCACTGGAAGCAGTTCAGAGCCAAGTAAAGGGGGTGCACTGAGGATCCTGCCTGGAGATTCACAGTACAGTGTCTAGCCAGTATAGAGGCCACAGATATAGTGCTGCAGGGCCTGGGGTCTGGGGGGCATGTGCGCAGCACCGGAGACACGCTCCTGCTGTGATTGGACACAGCGGGAACCAATCAGCAGGTCTGGTTAACCCAATATCTGCCTGGACCCACTGATCATTCTCAGGAGAGGCAGAATGGCAGTCTGCCTATGTAAACAAGGCAGACCTCTCTCTATCTCCTTCCTCTCTCTATCTCCTTCTCTCCCTCCTCCTCCTCTCGTTATCTCCTTCTCCCCCTCCCTCTCTATGTCCTTCTCCCCCTTCCTCTCTCTGTCCTCTCTCTATTTCTTCCCCACCCCCCTCCCCTTTTCTCTCTCTCCTTCCTCCTCTCTCTATCTCCTTCTATCTCCTCTTTCTGTCTCCTTCTCCCTCCCTCTCTCTCCTCTCTCTAGCACTTCTGCCCCTCTCACTCTCCTTCTCCTTCCCTCTCTCTCCTTACTCTCTCTCCCCCTCTCTCTATCCTCTCTCTAGCTCCTTCTTTCTCCCTCTCTGTCCTTTCTCTCTGTCTCCCATGTATGAAGCTGTAGAATTTCCTAACCCATGGTTTCCATAAACTGAGCTGTTGCAGATAGAGGCACATGCCTGAAGTGTTGTATGACATTGTGCTAAAAGCTCTGCTGCTGCTAGATATATGTGAAGGGGGGGGGGGGGGCTTGATGTATACAGCGGGCAGGAACAGTTCATACAGATGTCAGTTGCTCTCAGCTGTCCTTTCTTCCTTCTATGTACACTCTCTCCAGTCACTTTATTTCTAAGATTTGACCCTGCTATTTTAATTCTCTTTCCTCTCTCTTTTTGTCTCTGTTTTCCTTTTACCCATCTCCATACCTCAAAACCATCCCGGATTGCCTGTGAAAATCCCGCCTTGGGAGGTCTGTCCCCCGTCCCGGGCACCTTCATTCGGGGACAATACAATGACCCAGATCTGGGCCGATCTGATGCCCCCAAAAAAATGCCGCCGCTGTCCCTCACTGCCTGGTGTACTGCTGGCTGAGACCCGCAATGCTTTATTATTAACCCCCAAGCGCTGCCTGGCTCACTGCCCAAACAGCTGGTTGCTAGATGCGGTCTGCCTGGCGTCTAGCAACCAGTGACTTCATGATGAGGAGGAGAGCGGGGCCCCAGCATTTACAGCGAGAGGGAGGAGAATTCCGCCCCGACTCCGGTCTTGCCTGAAGGCTGTTCCTGCTGCTAAAAGAAAGGTAAGAGAAATGCTCCCTGCCCCAAGGAAGCTTATGGTCACTCTGCTCCCTCCCATACACTGCCCCCCTCCAGTCATGCTGTACAGTCCCCCATACTGCCCTCCCCTATCGGATCCCCCCTCCCATCATACTGCCCTCCACTACCCCCCTCCCATCATACTGCCCTCCACTACCCCCCTTCCCATTGTACTGACTTCCACTATCCCCTCCCATCATAATGACCTCCACTACCCCCCTCCCATCATACTGCCCTCCACAACCCCCTCCCATCATACTACACTCCACTAGCCCCTCCCATCATACTGCCCTCCCTCCTATCATACTGCCCTTCACTACCCCCTTCCCATCATACTGTCCTCCACTACCCCCTCCTATCATACTGACCTCCACTATCCCCCTCCCATCATACTGCCCTCCACTATCCCCATCTCATCAAACTGCCCTACACTACCACCCCTCCCATCATACTGCCCTCCACTACTCCCCTCCCATCATACTGCCCTCCACTACCTCCCATCAAACTGCCCTCCACTACCCCCCTCCCATCATACTGCCCTCCACTACCCCCCTCCCATCAAACTGCCCTCCACTACCCGTCCCCCATCATACTGCCCTCACCTAGCCTCTTCCATCATACTGCCTTCCACTACTACCCCTCCCATCATACTGCCCTCCCCTACCCCCTTCCATAATACTGCCCTCCACTACCCTCTTCTCTTTATACTGCCCTCCACTACCCCCCTCTCAGCAAACTGCCCTCCACTACCTTCTCCCATCAAACTGCCCACCACTACCGCCCCTCCCATCTTACTGCCCTCCACTACCCCCCTCCCATCATACTGCCATCCTCTGCCCCCCCTCCCATCATACTGCCCTCCACTGCCACCCCTCCCATCATACTGCCCTTGACTGCCACCCCTCCCATCATACTGCCCTCCACTACCCCCTTCTCATCAAACTGCCCTCCACTACCCCCTCCCATCAAACTGCCCTCCACTACCACCCCTCCTATCATACTGCCCTCCACTACCCCTCCCTTCATACTGCCCTTCACTGCCCCCTCCCATCATACTACCGTCCACTGCCACCCCTCCCATCATACTGCCCTCCACTACCCTCTTCTTTTTATACTGCCCTCCACTACCCCCTCTCAACAAACTGCCCTCCACTACCACCCTCCCATAAACCTGCCCTCCACTACCCCCCTCCCATCATACTGCACTCCATTGCCCCTTCCCATCATTCTGCCCTCCCCGGCCACCCCTCCCATCATACTGCCATCCACTACCACCCCCCCATCATACTACCCTCCACTACCCCCCTCCCATCATACTGCCCTCAGTGCCTCCCCTTCCATTATACTGCCCTCCATACTGCCCTCCTCATTCCAGAACCCTGCACCCTGTACTTAGCTCATCCCAGAACCCTGCACCCTGTACATAGCTCATCCCAGAACCCTGCACTCTGTACATAGCTCCTCCCAGAACCCTGCACTCTGTACATAGCTTATCCCAGAACTCTGCACTCTGTATAAAGTTCCCAGAACCCTGCACTGTGTACTTATCTCATCCCGGAACCCTGCACTCTGTACATAGCTCATCCCATTAATCTGCACTCTGTACATAGCTCATCCAGAACCCTGCACTCTGTGTACAGCTCATCCCAGAACCCTGCAGCATGTACATAGCTCATCCCAGAGCCCTGCACTCTGTACACAGCTCATCCCAGAACCCTGCACTCTGTATATAGCTCATCCCAGAACCCTGCAGTCAGTACATAGCTCAACCCAGAACCCTGCAGTCTGTACATAGCTCAACCCAGAACCCTGCACTCAGTACATAGCTCATCCCAGAACACTGCACCCTGTATATAGCTCATCCCAGAACCATGCACTCTGTATAAAGTTCATCCTAGAATCCTGCACTCTTTACACAGCTCATTCCAGAACCCTGCACTCTATACATAGCTCCTCCCAGAACCCCGCACTCTGTACATAGCTCATCCCAGAACCCTGCACTCTGTACATAGCTCATCCCAGAACCCTGCACTGTGTACATAGCTCATCCCGGAACCCTGCACTCTGTACATAGCTCATCTCAGAACCCTGCACTCTGTGTATAGCTCATCCCAGAACCCTGCACTCTGTACATAGCTCATCCCAGAACCCTGCATTCTGTACACAGCTCATCCCAGAACCCTGCAGTCAGTACATAGCTCAACCCAGAACCCTGCAGTCAGTACATAGCTCATCCCAGAACCCTGCACTCAGTACATAGCTCATCCCAGAACCCTGCAGTCAGTACACAGCTCATCCCAGAACCCTGCAGTCAGTACATAGCTCAACCCAGAATCCTGCAGTCAGTACATAGCTCAACCCAGAACCCTGCAGTCAGTACATAGCTCAATCCAGAACCCTGCACTCAGTACATAGCTCATCCCAGAACACTGCACCCTGTATATAGCTCATCCCAGAACCCTGCACCATGTACATAGCTCATCCCAGAAACCTGCACTCTGTACACAGCTCATCCCAGAAGCCTGCACTCTGTACATAGGTCATCCCATAACCCTGCACTCTGTACATAGCTCATCCCAGAACCCTGCACTCTGTACATAGCTCATCCCAGAACCCTGCACTCTGTACATAGCTCATCCCAGAACCCTGCACTCTGTACACGGCTCATCCCAGAACCCTGCACTCTGTATAAAGCTCATCCTAGAACCCTGCACTCTTTACACAGCTCATTCCAGAACCTTGCACTCTATACATAGCTCATCCCAGAACCCTGCACTGTGTACTTATCTCATCCCAGAACCCTGCACTCTGTACATAGCTCATCCCAGAACCCTGCACTCTGTACATAGCTCATCCCAGAACCCTGCACTCTGTACATAGCTCATCTCAGAACCCTGCACTCTGTGTATAGCTCATCCCGGAACCCTGCACCATGTACACAGCTCATCCTAGAACCCTGCACTCTGTACATAGGTCATCCCAGAAGCCTGCACTGTGTACTTATCTCATCCCGGAACCTGCACTCTGTACATAGCTCATCTCAGAACCCTGCACTCTGTGTATAGCTCATCCCGGAACCCTGCACCATGTACATAGCTTATCCCAGAACCCTGCACTCTGTACACAGCTCATCCCAGAACCCTGCACTCTGTGCATAGCTCATCCCAGAACCCTGCAGTCAGTACATAGCTCAACCCAGAACCCTGCAGTCAGTACATAGCTCAACCCAGAACCCTGCACTCAGTACATAGCTCATCCCAGAACACTGCACCCTGTATATAGCTCATCCCAGAACCCTGCACCATGTACATAGCTCATCCCAGAAACCTGCACTCTGTACACAGCTCATCCCAGAACCCTGCACTCTGTACATAGGTCATCCCATAACCCTGCACTCTGTACATAGCTCATCCCAGAACCCTGCACTCTGTACATAGCTCATCCCCAGAACCCTGCACTCTGTACATAGCTCATCCCAGAACCCTGCACTCTGTACACGGCTCATCCCAGAACCCTGCACTCTGTATAAAGCTCATCCTAGAACCCTGCACTCTTTACACAGCTCATTCCAGAACCCTGCACTCTATACATAGCTCATCCCAGAACCCTGCACTGTGTACTTATCTCATCCCAGAACCCTGCACTCTGTACATAGCTCATCCCGGAACCCTGCACTCTGTACATAGCTCATCCCAGAACCCTGCACTCTGTAAATAGCTCATCTCAGAACCCTGCACTCTGTGTATAGCTCATCCCGGAACCCTGCACCATGTGCACAGCTCATCCTAGAACCCTGCACTCTGTACATAGGTCATCCCAGAAGCCTGCACTCTGTACATAGCTCATCCCAGAACCCTGCACTCTGTACATAGCTCATCCCAGGACCCTGCACCATGTACATAGCTAATCCCAGAATCATGCACCCTGTACACAGCTCATCCCAGAACCCTGCACTCTGTACACAGCTCATCCCAGAACCCTGCACTCTGTACACAGCTCATCCCAGAACCCTGCACTCTACATAGCTCATCCCAGAACCCTGCACTCTATACACAGCTCATCCCAGAAACCTGCAGTCAGTACATAACTCAACCCAGAACCCTGCACTCGGTACATAGCTCATCCCAGAACACTGCACTCTGTATATAGCTCATCACAGAACCCTGCACTCTGTACATGGCTCATCCCAGAACCCTGCACTCAGTACATAGCTCCTCCCAGAACTCTGCACTCTGTTCATAGCTCATCCCAGAACCCTGCACTTTGCACACAGCTCACCCCAGAACCCTGCACTCTGTACATAGCTAATTCCAGAACCCTGCACTCTGTACACATCTAATCCCAGAACCCTGCACTCTGTACACAGCTCATCCTAGAACCCTTCACTCTGTACACAGCTCATCCCAGAACCCTGCACTCTGTATACAGCTCATCCCAGAACTCTGCACTCTGTACATAGCTCATCCCAGAAACCTGCACTCTGTATATAGCTCATCCTAAAACCCTGCACTCTGTACACAGCTCATCCCAGAACCCTGCACTCTGTACACAGCTCATCCCAGATCCTTGCACTCTGTATGAAATGCACTCCAAACCCTGCATGCCTTCATACTTTTTTTTTTTTAATTAATGTGCTGTGGTTTGTATGTATCCCTGAGACTCTTTCTTGTGGAACAATAATAAAAGCATATTTTATAGGTACAAGGAAGCCTGAGTTTTGTTTAATGACGCCCCTAAGCTCCTTCCACTGTCAGAAGTTTGACCACACCCACATTTGCCACGGCGCGTTATGCAAGGTTACTTCCTCCCTCAAGTGTCCCTTATTCTGAAGTTCACAAGTTGGGAGGTATGCATCTCTCCGCTCTGTCTCTTCTTTGGTTCCATTCTATTTGTAGGGAACTGTTACAGCTATATTATGGTTGGTAGGGTATAGTTCCCTTTTGGCACTTCCTAGTTCTTAAGGGTCGGTTCACATCACAATTTCTGCATTCTGAATGTGTTTTTTTCCCTTAAATGCTCTTAAATGCCTTCAATTTCAATTTCCCTTAAATTTCTCTTAAATGCTCTTAAATGAACATTCCAGCAGAGACACATAGTCACATCAGGTGCTTGCCTTGTTTATGATAGAATCATGTCTGGTTGCTAAGGACACTTGTAACAAATCTGGTTGCTAAGGAC
Organism: Lithobates sylvaticus; assembly: GCA_028564925.1. Taxonomy (NCBI): domain Eukaryota; kingdom Metazoa; phylum Chordata; class Amphibia; order Anura; family Ranidae; genus Lithobates; species Lithobates sylvaticus. Next base: position 746,983,992 of record CM053026.1, on the reverse strand, counting down.
ACTTGTAACAAATCTAGTTGCAAAGGACTATTGTAACAAATCTGGTTGCTAAGGACACGTTTAACAAAAATGGTTGTTAAGGACATTTTTTTTATTTTATTTTTATTTCAATTGAGGACATTTGTTCCAGTGCATTTTTGATGCATTTTGCTGTGTTCCAGATGCATTCCATACAGAAAAAATGCATCATGTTTTACATGTTGACTGCACAGGAATGCACTGCACTGTGAACTAGGACCATTGGAGTCCATGTTAAACACTGTCCATGCATTCTTTATGCAAAATAAAAATGCACCGGGCTGCATCTGATGTGAACCAGCCCTTAGAGTTTTAGTTTGATGCTGTCTTGGAGAGAATTTCACCTAGGAGGTTGCTACGCAATTCTGCCTGCCTCAGAATTGTATACCCAGGGGTATAAATGGGGGATGGAGCCTGTAGTCTTGGTCGGAGTCAAGATGAGGGGAAAGACAGAAACTAGTATTGTTGAGAGAGGACAACTTGGTCCTTGTGTGAAACAATCTTCCCCTTTGCAGGAACGGAGTCTGTTCCACAGCCTTTACTTTCCTTGGTCATGCCAGGAATCTGGAGTACTGTACTAGAGAGTACCCCGAGACTGGGCATAGAACTGAACAGAACAAGATACACAAGATCGAGCCATGCTCAAATGGATTGATGCAATCAATAAAGAAGTGCACCATTAATGACCATGTTTTATGGACTGTTATGTTGCCTGTTGCACAAGTATCAAAGAAGTTCTAGCAAGAAGCAGACTGAGTTCTATTTGTCTGGTGGTGGGAATGGTGGTCTGTACCAGGGAAACAAGAATTAAGTGTATAGACTGGCTCAGTTGGGGGATTGGAGATGATTGTGTGAAGGTGGGTCGGCGCATTCAGCAGAGGTGATGGGTCCCCTGTCTGGACCACAAGTCTGGAAGACCTGTGTCCCTTGTGTATTTTGTCCAGGTGGGCGGCATAGCCCCTGACGGACCTAACAAGGCACCACAGGAATGAGACCCATACAACCTTCGTGAAGAATTGTGTTAATCCCTTGACCCCTGACAAAGACAATCTGGCCATAGAGTGAGAGCCAGAGCTCAGGGAAAAGGTTTTTAACTCCCATCCCTAGCTGCATTAATTTAGGTAGACCCCTAGTGAGGGAACTGAATTACCCATCGCTACTGGGGTGCGCTAAATATTAATATGTTCCTCTCATGTTCTTTCGCTCTTAATTTTTCTCTTATCTTCTCTTCTCTTTTCTCTTATCTTCTCTTAGCTTTCCTCTTTTCTCTTATCTTCTGTAGCGCTCTGGGGTTTAGTCAGGGAGCTCCTCACCAAATTCCTTGTCAGGAGTAGCTACTGTAGATAGTTGTTAGAGATCCATTGATTTCTCCCTAAGTTTGGCCTTATTGTACTTTTCACGTCTGCCACTAGGTGGCTGGGCACTTGATGGCATTAGACGTGAGAAGGACATTTCAAGGTCAAGTTACAGGTATATGGGATATCTCAGCCAATGGGCAGGGGTTTTCTTGAATCCCTTAGCCTGCTGAGAGAACCTATATATTCGGGTGGAGTCAGCTTGAAAGGTATCTGGAGTGCCAAGCTAGGGACCCAGCAGGGAAGCGTGGGTGAAGCTTGAGGGAGATACCACCGTAAAAAGCCTTGAGGAGCTCATGGGATTCAGAGTCAGTGAATCATTGAGTCCAGTGAGAGACTAGGAGCTCAAGTTGCTGAAGAGCTACAAGTGGACATTGTAGTAAAGCTGAGAGAGCTGTTGAACTTTGTGTTAGAAACTGTTAGATACTGTTGCCATAGGAGACAGCAAACCTGCACGTGCAGAAGTGGCACCTTGCTGGGGCCTTTCCCTATACGGCTGTCCTACTTTTGAAGTCTCAGAGTCTGCCAATTGAAATTGTAACTACTCAAAAGTGTCCTGGCCCTAACCCTCTTTCCCTTGCAAAATATAAAAAGGACTGTTAAAATAAATAAAACCTCTTTTGCATCCAAGAAGTGTCTGGCGCCCAATAACTTTCACCATCTTTTCACCCACTATGCCTCACAACCCACTACATATTGAAGGATGTCAGCTGTCTTTGGCCTTGGAGGTCCTCATTAGACCAAAAGAGGTAAAAGACCTTGCTGCACTTCCCTTAGCTTTCCTATTATATTTTCTTATCTTTGCTTTGTTCTCTTATCTCCTCTTATCTTCTTGTATCTTTTGTCTTATCTTCTCTTATATTTTCTCTGTTGTCTTATCTTCTCGCACCTTCTCTTATCTTTTCTCTGTTCTTTTATATTCTTGTATCTTCTCTTATCTTTTCTCTGTTCTCTTATCTTCTCGTATCTTTTATCTGTTCTCTTATCTTCCCATATCTTCTCTTATCTTTTCTCTGTTCTCTTATCTTCTTGTACCTTCTCTTATCTTTTTTCTGTTTTCTTATCTTCTCATATCTTCTTCTCTTATCTGTTCTCTTATCTTCTCATATCTTCTCTTATCTTTTTCTCTGTTCTCTTATCTTCTCATATCTTCTCTTATCTTTTCTCTGTTCTCTTATCTTCTTGTACCTTCTCTTATGTTCTCTCTGTTTTCTTATCTTCTCATATCTTCTCTTATCTTTTCTCTATTCTCTTATCTTCTTGTACCTTCTCTTATCTTTTCTCTGTTCTCTTATCTTCTTGTACCTTTTCTTATCTTTTCTCTGTTCTCTTATCTTCTCGTATCTTCTCTTATCTTTTCTCTGTTCTTTTATCTTCTCATATCTTCTATTATCTTTTACCTGTTCTCTTATCTTCTCATATCTTCTCTTATCCTTTCTCTGTTCTCTTATCTTCTCGTATCTTTTTCTCTGTTCTCTTCTCGTATCTTCTCTTATCTTTTCTCTGTTCTCTTATCTTCTAATATCTTCTCTTATCTTTTCTCTGTTCTCTTATCTTCTCATATCTTTTTTTCTGTTCTCTTATCTTCGTGTATCTCCTATCTCCTATCTTTTCTTCTTGTAACTTCTCTTATCTTTTCTCTATTCTTCTCTCTTTCTCTTCTCCCTCTCATCTTCTCTCTTTCTCTTGTCTTCTCTCTCATCCCTTCTTTCTTTCTTTCTCTCTTTCTTTCTTTCTTTCTTTCTTTCTTTCTTTCTTTCTTTTTTTCTTTTTTTTTTCTTTCTTTCTTTTCCTTCTTTCTTTCTTTCTTTCTTTCTTTCTTTCTTTCTTTCTCTCTCTCTCTCTCTCTCTCTCTCTCTCTCTCTCTCTCTCTCTCTCTCTCTCTCTCTCTCTCTCTCTCTCTCTCTCTCTCTCTCTCTCTCTCTCTCTCTCTCTCTCTCTCATCTTCTGTGGGTCATACAGTGCATTCAATACCCCTTGAACTATTCCACATTTTGTCATGTTACAACCAAAAACTTAAATGTATTTTATTGGGATTTTATGTGATAGACCAACACAAAGTGGAAAAACAATAAAGGGCAATGTGGATAATATCAGATAAAATTCCCAGTGCCGGTGATGCCCTGAGGCCGCGTGCTCTTACCCTTAAGACGTACTTGCAGGACCTGGAACCAACACCCAAAGGGAGAAATAACACACAAGCGCTGTTGACTCACTGCCATATGGTATGTGCGTCCACCTCATCCGGTAAGAAGTACCTTTTCCAGTATTAATATTGTCTCCGGATTGCATCTATACTTTGGTGTATTTAATGCCTCTCCATACCAGTTCCACCTACGTTTGAAAAAGAAAATTCCTTACCTCCACTCCAGCAGTCCATCTTGAATAAGAGAGACTCTTTTACCATTAGTGTTATTACTACCACCCCATTCATCACTACCGCACTTTATTTATCTATTTTTGTACTTTTTAAATTTTATATGCAATTTTATATTCATATATTTTACTGCATTTTTTGCACATCCTCACGTTTTAGCACTTCACATATTGTTTTCACGTTTACTTGACTTTGTTTGTTTGAGTAATAGCAGCTTTAGAAAATCAATTTTCTTCCTATTTTTACTTGGGTTTAGCGCAGTGATATTCCCCCATACTTGCACATCCCTTTAAGAAGACTGGAATTGATTTACATCATAGTTTTTGTCAATTGACTTGATGCAAATTTTATTTTCGTTTTCATCACTGAAAACATGCCGCTGACGAAATCTGTGACGAAAATATTTTCATCCACAAGATTAGGGGGTTGTAAACCCTTGTGTAATGCATCCTATGCATTAAGGTGAAAAAACTTCTGACACTGAGCCGCCCCCCCCCCCCCCCCCCCCCCCAGTTTTACTCACCTGAGCCTGTTCGTTCCCACGGCAGAGACGCGCTCTACCTCTCTGCCCGTTGTCTAGGCTCTTGATTGGATAGATTGATAGCAGCGCAGCCATTGGCTCCCACTGCTGTCAATCAAATCCAATGGCGATCGCCAGGGGGGCGGGGCCGAGTCTGGCATTCTGTGTCTATGGACGCAAAAGCCGGACTCGGGAGTGCGCCCACAGGTAACCCCCAGGGAGAGCGCTTCTCCTAGGGGGTATACCGATGCGGGGAGGAGATGATAGCGCCACCGGGGGACTCCAAAAGAGGAGGATCGGGCCACTTTGTGCAAATTGAACTGCACAGTGGAGGTAAGTATGACATGTTTGTAATTACAAAAAAAAAAGACGAGGGTTTACAACCCCTTTAACACTGGTATGGTCAAAGGGACAGCTCATTCAAGGTTATCTCTAAACTGTTAAACTAAGCATTTTAACCGATTGCCGACCAGTCGCTGTCATTATACTGTGGCAGGTCAGCTCGTGGGATCGGCGACTCGTGGGATCGGGATAGCTCGCGCACCTGCTGCACTGCGGGGGTGCCGATGCTCGTGGCCGATGGTCGCAATGAACGCCGGCCCCGAGCGATCATGGACATGAGAGGCCGAACAGGGACGTGTGTGTGTGTAAACACACACTTCCCTGTTCTATTCTGTGAGGAGTGACCTAATAGCTAGGAACCACGATCTGTCATTTCCTCTAGGTCAGTCCCCTCCCCCTACAGTTAGAAACACACACAGGGAACACAGTTAACCCCTTGATCGCCCCCTAGTGTTAACCCCTTCCCTGCCAGTGACATTTTTACAGTAATCAGTGCATTTTTATAGCACTGATTGCTGTATAAATGGCAATGGTCCCAAAAATGTGTCAAAAGTGTCCAATGTGTCCGCCATAATGTCGCAGTTACGATAAAAATCGCAGATCGCCGCCATTACTGGTAAAAAAATAATTATTATAAAAAATGCTATAAATCTATCCCCTATTTTGTTGACGCCATAACTTTTGCGCAAACCAATCAATATATACGTTTATTGCGTTTTCTTTTTACCAAAAATACGTAGAAAAATACATATCGCTCTAAACTGAGAAAAAATTTGCTTTTTTAAAAAAAAAAAAATGGGGATATTTATTACAGTGAAAAGTACAAAATATTGTGTTTTTTTCAAAATTGTCGCTCTTTTTTTGTTTATAGCGCAAAAAATAAAAAACCACAGAGGCGATCAAATACAACCAAAAGAAAGCTCTATTTGTGGGAAACAATGGACGTCAATTTTGTTTGGGTGCAACGTCGCACGACCGCGCAATTGTCAGTTAAATCGACGCAATGCCGAATCGCAAAAAATGTCCTGGTCATTCAGCAGCCAAATCTTCCGGGGCTGAAGTGGTTAAAGACTTAAAGATAAAAAGGAGGCATATACACAATGTGAGTAGTAAAGTGAGATGGTAATCTAAGCATCTCCCTAGCATGAATAAAGGAGCTGTTCATTTCAGAACCATGGACAGCTCAACAACTAGTGGCTGCAATCACATCTGTTAAGCCCCATACACACGGTCGGATTATCCGATGGATTCTGTCCTATCGGACAATGTTGTCGAAAAATCCGACCGTGTGTATGCACCATCGGACAGTGTACGTCGGATTGTCCGACGGACAAAGTCCTATCTCCTGCTGGATAGATTTTTCGACAACAAAGTCCGATCACACCAAATCCGATCGTGTGTATCGAATTCCGACGGACAAAGTGCTACGCATGCTCAGATCACATTACAAGACCAAAGCTATTGGCTACTAGCCTCTACGTAGTCCCGTCGTAGGCAACAAACGTCACCACGTTCAGAATGATCGGATTTTCCGACAACTTTGTCCGACCGTGTGTACGCAAAACCAACATCGGACAAAGTACGACGGACATGATCCGACGGACCTGGTCCTCGGATAATCCGCGCGTGTGTATGGGGCTTTAGACTGTTGTGTACTGCATAGTCTATCAGACTGTTATACTGTATACATTACATATGTCCATTATGCTATTATACACATTTTGGAATATCTATTAGGCCGTCATATACATCCCATAATGTCAGTTAGTCTGTTATATACATCACATAGGAGTCTATGTATTAAAAATAAAAAAATTTAAAATCTAGCTGTGCTATTGCTTTAAGCATACGCACAGCTGTCACAAATAATGCCCATATTGTAGAGCTCCACAATTCTGGATAAAATGAGAATCATGCTTAGAATAAAGATCACGATTCTCGCAGCGTAACATCACCTTTCACATTATACAAAATTGGGCTAACTTTACTGTTTATTTTTTTTTTATTTCACTAAAGTTTATTTTTTTCCAAAAAAATTGTGTTTGAAAGACCGCTGCGCAATTACCGTGTGACATAAAATATTGCAACATCCGCCATTTTATTCTCTGCCAGGGGTCTCAAACTGGCGGCCCTCCAGCTGTTGCGAAACTACAATTCCCATGAGGCATTGCAAGGCTGACAGTTACAAGCATGACTCCCTCAGGCAGAGGCATGATGGGACTTGTAGTTCTGCAACAGCTGGAGGGCCACCAGTTTGAGACCCCTTCTCTAGGGTCTCTGCTAAAATATATATAATGTTTGGGGGTTTTACGTAATTTTCTAGCAACAAATACTGATTTTAACTTGTAAGAAACAAATGTCAGAAAAAAGCTTAGTCTATAACTAGTTGCCACCCGCCCACCGTCAAATGGGGCGGTGCGGCTCTCGTTCTGGGATGACATCATATGACGGCGTCCCAGAATGGCCGCTCTTGTAAACCATGTGATTGGCTGTGTCCAATCACAGCGGGTCACATGTAAACACAGAGATGCCGGTAATCGGCTCTCCTCGCCTCACACTGACAGAGTGTGTGGTGAGGAGAGCCGATCAGCGGCCTCTCCACGCAGGGGGACATCTAGGAATGTAATCAGGGCACTGATCATCAGTGCCCTGATTACAATATAGCAATATATTCAGTGCCCACCATTGCTCACCAATGCGAGTAATCAGTGCCCACCAATGGCAGCAATCATTGCACACCACTGCCCACAAGTGCCACCAATCAGTGCCTATTAGCAATGCCAATCAGTGCCGCCTATCAGTGCTGCCCATCAATGCCCATCACTGCTGTCGATCAATAGCCATCAGTATCGCCCATCAGTGCCACCCATAAATGCCCATCAGTCCTGCCTTTCCGTGCCGCCTATCAGTGCCCACCAGTACCACCTAACAGTGCCACCTATCAGTGCCCATAAGTGCCGCCTCATCAATGCCCACTAGTTCAGCCTATAAGTGCCGCCTCATCAGCGCACATCAGTGAAGGCGGAAAATTACTTAGTTACAAAATTTACTGACAGAAATAAAAGTAAAAAACTATTTTTTTTTAAAAAAAATTTGGTCTTTTTTTTTTTTTGTAAAAAATAAAAAAGCCTGCAGTGATTAAATACCACCAAAAGAAAGCTCTATTTGTGTGAAGAAAATTATAAAAAATGTAATTGGAGATTTCGATGACTTGCTGTAGTGACACAAAACCGACAAGCGCGTACACTCCGATACACAAAGAATTCGATGTTTTGACACAACAGTGGGTAACAGGAAATTAGTTGTCACCACCGTGGAGGCGGCCATTTTGTTGGTTAGTATTGGAGCGGACTAGCAATATCCGCTCATAATACCGTGTACGGGAGTGTATACGATTGCCGGTGTTGTGTCAAAACAGCAAGTTGTCGAAATCTCCAATTTCTGATGGTTTACAGTGCCCGGAAGTGCCATAATTGGAGATCTTGATGAATTGGCTATTTTGACGAAACACCAGCCTTTTTTTGACAGCTCTGGCTCTGCACTGTTTGCATAGAATCGGGGAAATGGCAGTTAAGATCGAGAGGGGAATGGAATCGAGATCGCAATTTTTTAAATGATTAATCGTGCAGCTCTACCATATGGCAGTACATTTATTTCCTATGATCGTTAGCTCCATCTAGTGGCCATAATGCAGGCTTACCTCTGTACATCTGACATATACAACAAGGAAGGTCAGGCTGCTACTGTATATCCATCATCAATTTTCAATTTTTCTAATATATACATCATGCTATATGAGCTGGACTGATATATATATATATACATCATGGAACTTCAGTTAGTCTGTAACTGTATATACTGTTATATAATGTCTGTCGTGCTGTCATATACATAATGAAATATCAGGCTGCAGCAGTGGAGTTGCTAGATGGCAAAAAGACCAGCGGCTTCAGCCGGAAGTCTAAGGCCTGCACGGAGGGGCGGGAGTGGTGCAGGGTTTTTCTGCCTGGGCGGTGTGGTTGTGTGGCGGGGGGTAAGCTCACTTGCTGGTCGCTGCTTGGCTTACCAGTGCCCTTACACACACTGACCTACCTACCTGACATACACACACTGACCTACCTACCTGACACATACACTGACCTACCTACCTGAAATACACTGACCTACCTACCTAAAAAAATACACTGACCTACCTGACATGCACTGACCTACCTGACATACACTGACCTACCTGATATACACTGACCTACCTGACATGCACTGACCTACCTACCTGACATACACACACTGACCTACCTGGCCAGGAGACAGACTTCGTGTCCTGCAGCAGCAGCTCAGTTTAGCTGTGGTGTGCGAGGCAGCCGGAGGAGAGCCGCCCGTCTGAGTGCTGAGCGGGGATCGATGTGGCGCGGCGGCTGCATTGTAATTCCTGCCTTCTGGAGCCTTCATCGCCTATGATGGATGTCACACATCCCGTGGTCCCGCCATTGGATCAGTGGGACGTCCATCATAGGCGCTGCAGGCTCCTGCTATGGGGCTTGGCCGCAGTCAGGATCAGATCGGTCCCCGCTCGGCAGCTAATAAGAGAACAGTGCCCACCCAAGACCCGGGGCTTTTTGGGGTCCCACCCGGGGCTTCAGCCACTGTCAGCAAATGCCGACACCACTGGGCTGCAATGTACATCATGGTATGCCCATTAAGCTGGAATATAGATTATGGATTGTCATTTAGGCAGGTATATACATCATAGGATGTCCATTATGCTGTCATTAACATAATGATATGAGTGTTATGCTGGTATACACATTGTTGGATGTCTGCTAGGATAGTAAATACATCATACTACAGTATGTCCTTTAAACTGCTATGTACATTATAGAATGTCAATTGTTGCTTTAACTTTCCTTTAAAATTCTTCCGACACTAACATAAGTTATTCTGTATTAGAGAGAGATATTAATAGCTGTGGTTCTTTCAGAAGTATGCATTATAATTATAAAGTCCTTGCTGCCTCAGTAGGGCATTTTATCTGGAACATTGCTTTTAAAATGTCCTTAGCATTGAAAATGATAAGGCTCCCTACATTGTACTACTGATGTCCTCAGTAACCACAATTAGTCATTAACCACTTAAGGACCGGGCCTCTTTCTAAGATTTGGTGTTTACAAGTTAAAAACATTTTTTTTTTGCTAGAAAATTACTTAGAAACCCCAAACATTATATTAACCGCTTCAGTATCGGGCCATTTTACACCCTTCCTCACCAGAGCACTTTTTGAGATTCGGCACTGCGTCGCTTTAACTAACAATTGCGCGGTCGTGCGACGTTACACCCAAACAAAATTGACGTCCTTTTTTTCCCACAAATAGAGCTTTCTTTTGGTGGTATTTGATCACCTCTACGGTTTTAATTTTTTGCACTATAAACAAAAGAAGAGCGACAATTTTGTAAAAAAAACACAATAGTTTGTTATTTTTATTGAAAAAAAAAGAGACTTTAGAATCACTTTAACTGTATAATAAATAAATTCTATTACATATGTAGCAGCCATAACCCCTTGAGGGCGGCCTTGACTTTTGGGCTTACCAGTTACCTCCTCTTGGCTTGTCGGTGAATGTCCAGGGGTTCCCAGGGTTAGTACCCAACAACTTTGGATGCTGACACATAAAAAGTCCTTTTAAAGGTTTTTATTCTGCAGTGGTAACATCCAACATAACACAGTCTCAGGTAGGAATAGAGGGCACGGGTGAAGAAACTTAGGCACCTTGAACTGCTGACATCCACAGAATGTCCACCTAGAGAGTAGCCACTCGCAGCTGGGTACTTCAATGCTGGACAAACCTCTAGCCAGAGGTTTGGCAGCCAACAATGAGATCCGGGAACTTGCAAAAGTCTCTGACACAGAATAAACTTTCAACCGAAGGCGAATAGGAACCTTTCTCACAGTACCTGGAACTTTCTCTGTTTCTTCAGTACTGTGGAAGTGTGGATTCTTTAGTGTCCATACAACTCAGCTCCCAGGCTTTTACCGAGATGCCAGCTTGTTGGCCATCCTCCGAAGAGTCCTCCCCGGTCGCTTACACGAGCTGCGGTGCCCCTCCAAGACTGAGAGCACACCCCCGGACGCCGTGAATCCTCCTTAAGTTACTGGGCCTCGGGCCAACCAGCTCCGAGACTCGGGAACAGACGGATCCCTGCCCCAGACAATGTGGGTCTATGGGGCTAATCAAACTGACCATGTTTGCGGGACGGCAAGTGCTCCTAGGCCCGGGACCCCTCGCGGGGCTACCCACGGTCCAGAACCAGGAAGCAGGACTGCGGCTGAACCCCCAAACACGTGACTTCAGCACCTTAAGTACCCCTCCCCAGACTACACAGCGGGGCCAGACGCACCCACTCATTGGCTCCGGGTAAGACGTCCAACCAGGCCTGGTTCTAGGCCTGTCATGGGTGCTTCATTGCACCCATGACCAGGCAGAACCCTAGTACAGCCCAGCTAAACTGATGCCAAAGTGAACCTGCACAATTAACCCTCAGAACCCCACTACTGTTCTGAGGGAAAAACTAAATTTCCACGCATAGCGCACACTTGTTCAAGTGTGACCGCTACACATATATAGTTGGTATACCTTTGTTTTTAACTTGTGTCTGTTGTCTTTATACTTTCCATATAGTAAAATGTTAGTTAGCTGCATTAGAGTGAGATATTTTTCTTTTTCATTATCGTTTTCTATAAATATATATTAGAATCTCTGTGGAAACTATAAAGGTAGATACACTATATTACCAAAAGTATTGGGACACCTACACGCACATGAACTTTAATGGCAACCCAGTCTTAGTTCGTATTGTTCAATATTGAGTTGGCCCACCCTTTGCAGCTATAACAGCTTCAACTCTTCTGGGAAGGCCGTCCACAAGGTCTAGGAGTGTGTATAAGGGAATGTTTGACCATTCTTCCAGAAGCGCATTTGTGAGGTTAGGCACTGATGTTGGAGAGAAGGCCTGGCTCGCAGTCTCCACTCAAATTCATCTCAAAGGTGTTCTATCGGGTTGAGGTCAGGACTCTGCACAGGCCAGTCAAGTTCCCCCCACCTAAACTCCCTCATCCATGTCTTTATGGACCTTGCTTTGTGAACTGGTGCACAGTCATGTTCGAACAGGAAGGGCCAACCCCAAATTGTTCCTACAAAGTTGGGAGCATGAAGTTGTCCAAAATGTCTTGGTATGCTGATGCCTTAAGAGTTCCTTTCATTGGAACTAGGGGGCCGAGCCCAACCCCTGAAAAAAAACAAAGTCAGGAGTTAGCACCTTCAATAGTACATTAGCAACTCCCAAACTGAGGTTCCATGTATGGTAAAACACCATTAAAAGAAAAAAAGTAATTCATGTAGTTCAAGTCCATGGGGATACAAACTTATGTATCCCCTTTTGTAACACATTCCCCTACAGGTCCCAGCCTTTTTTCTTTAATTTCTGCTCTCTGATAACCTTTCTCGATTCCTCCCCAACCCTTATCTATTATTCCTTATCTCCTAACGGTTTTCGCTACAACCTTCCCTTTCCCACTCCCCTCCCTTTCCCCCACATTTTCTTGCTTGGACATACATGTTCAACCAGAGGTCATGACCATCTATTTGCAATTATATGCTTATAAAGAGGTCTTCAAGCAGGCCTGGCATTCTGCAGGCCTTCTCCACATATACACAGTCACTTAGCCACTAATTCGGCCTTCAAAACCTTTCCTTCCCTTCAGGAAACCTATGCTAGCTAGAAATTAGGCATTTCTTTACTCCTTCTCTTGTCCCATCCTTCTCTTTGCACCACTTAACCTTCTTTGAAAGTGCCTATAAAGGGGACCCACATTCTCCTGGCTTCATCTCCCAGCTTTGCTGTCAATTATTAAATAAGCCAGATTCTCACCCATCTACCTATGCTTCCTGTTGGGAAAGGGACCTTGGGATCTCCTCAGAGCATATTGTATGGTCGGATGTTTGGGAGGCTAACAAGTCCTTGGTTCAAAATATATTGGATTGACATTGGAGGCCAATTATAAAGGTCTTATACTGGTACCTGGTTTCCACTAGATTGGCTAAACATATAGCGATATATTCCCACAAATATTTTTGTGGCTGCGATGAAACTGGTAGCCACCTCCATATATGGTGGTCCTGCTCCATAGTACAATGGTTTTGAGATGATAAATACAAGATCATTTCCACCCTAATGGCAATTGAACATGCCCCAGGCCCCCTCTCGACCCTATTAAATCTACAACCTCCCAACTTAGCACGGTCAGAACACAAATTAGTCCTCCAAGTGACTACGGCTGCTAAACATATTATTGCGAATATCCATCTTTTCCTTTTATACTGCCATTATTCAGGATAGGTCATTATGAGACATGGCGGTTTATTTACTAAAGATGAAGAGTGCAAAATCCGACTCACTACTGCATAGAAAACAATCAGCTTCTAACCTCAGCTTGGTCCATTAAGCTTTGGCAATAAAACCCGGACGCTGATTGGTTTCTATGCAGAAGTGATTTTGCACACTCCAGCTATAGTAAATAAACCCCAGTATGTCATGAGGCCTTTCTACTCATTAGGGGCACTTTAGTGTTCTCCATGCCCTGATTCCTATGCATTCTGGAAACCCTCAAAGTATATGTTTTATAGGCCTTTTGGTCGCATACATGGGGGTCTGGTCAATAGTTTATCTTAATTTTTTATGTTTTTTTAATGTTTACTTTTATTTTATGATGTGAACTGGTTATATGTGATTTGCTACACCCAGGGGCATATCTACCATGAGGCAAACAAGGCGTTTGCCTTGGGTGGTAATTTTTAGGGGGGCTGCGCTGCCCTGCAGATCCCTGAGAAAGGAAAGGACGGGATGCACCACCAGCTGCCCCCAAATAAGACCGGCATGAGCTCCTGGAACCCAGATGGGAGGAGTCGCTGGAGCTGCCACCATGCACCCACACTCCACACCCAGCCAAGGAGCTGGTGCACCTGGCTGGCACCTTGTAAGCAGGAGGAGGAGGGGATTGGGCAGGCACACTGCAGTCTCGTGGAGAATGTATACCTCCATCAGGACAGCTGCACTTCCCAGTGCCCATGCCAAGGCACACCGTCCCACGTGCTCCCCTCTCCAGCCACCTCTGTTGTTTCGCATTCCCCGCTGCCGGCCAAGCGCAAGCGCCCCCTCGTCGGGGTACAGCTACAGCTGATGGAGAAGGATGATGACCTGGAACCCTATTTTGTATCCTGTAAGAGGGGCAGATAAGAGGACTACTGCCCGCAGCTGGCTCCCCACAAACACTCTCAGCAAGCTCAGAGTCATGGGTAGGTAGGTGGACTCGGAGCAGAGCCTCCAGGGGCCATCTGTCTTTCTAGCAGGGGGGCCCCCCTCTTTGATTTGGATGGTTGGGGGAGTGTTTAAAGGGGGTGTCTTCTCCTTTTTGCAAAGAAAGAGCATCTACATTATGATTTCCCTTTTTTGTTTTCTATTTTATTATTTTCTTTTAAAAGTGGTCAGTTATTTGTGTCACCCAAAGCAGAGGCTGCAGGTAGAGGGGTTGCAAAAAGTCACATGTAACTTTTTTTGGGGGGGGGGAGAGTTTTTCTTGAAGATCACATGGTGGTCTGTAATGGAAACTCCATATATGCACGTCAAGGGGGAGTCTGCCTGGTATGTGCTGGGGTTAACATAGATTAACCCCATCCTTGCATGGTATTTTCTTCTGTCACATTTAGCAACATAGCCACCAGAGACCCAACACAGTCCATCAGAGACCCCACATAGCTCCCAGAGACCCCACCTAGCTCCCAGAGACCCCACATAGCTCCCATAGACCCTACCTAGCTCCCAGAGACCCCACATAGCTCACCAGAGACCCCACACAGTCCACCAGAGACCCCACACAGTCCAGAGACCCCACGTAGCTCCCCAAGAACCCACATAGCTCCAAGAGACCCCACATAGCCACCAGAGACCCCACATAGCCACTGCATAGGTGGAGCTCTAATAGGAAGAGGTGGAACCTAAAGAGAAAGGGGTGGAGTTTACAGATTAAGGGGTGGATCTTAAACAAGAAGGGGTGGGGCACATAGATGGGAGGGGTGGGGGGCGCCCAACTTTAGCCTTGCCTAGGGCAGCACAAAACCAAAATACACCACTGGCTACACCCCTAGAACTGTACTGTATTCACACTTGATGAACACTGTACCACATGCTCCTCCATGTTATTCTATGCTTTGAACTGATCCTGTCCTATGTCTGTTTATTATTTGATTCTTTTCTATCAATTAATAATTTTAAGGAGAAAAAGTTCTTTAAGCTTCATGTTCTAATAGATCCTAAAAGTTTACTAAGTCAAATGTTTGATTACATCACCTTAATTGTCTGTTATTTCTATCAGATGTTTTAGCCCCATGCATTGGGCATGACTGTTGTTATTCTATTTAAAACCAATAAAAAAAAACTGCAAAAGAAAGCAGAAAACGACACTAGGGGATTTTCTGTAAGCACATAATGTACTGTGCACCTCCAGCATTGTCCCTGCTAACATTGTTTTAATGTTTGACAAATTTAGAAAACCATAGTGGAATGGAAAGGTCATTTTTAATAACCATAATTTACAAAATGATTTGTGTGGTAATTATGTTACATCCTTTGTGATGAAAGTGGAATGTTCCTTTAAATAGAAACTACATTTTAAACCTATTTTCTATAATTAAAATGAAAATGTTAAAACTATCAAACACAGAGGGGTCCTGTGGATAATCAAAGGGTAAACAGTGCCGCGTCCTAATTATATTGAGAAGGAAAAAATTGAAAAGGATGCTTGGGCTTTTTAGGCGCAACCAGACAATTTATACAAAAATATATTTTTATTGTTGTAAACATAGAAGATCTATATTTTAAAATCCACATTCATTAATCAAATATGAGATAAAGCGCAGCTACTGTACATAACCACTTAACAACTGCATGGAAACTTGGAGATGAATAAGATCATTCCATTGTATTGATGGATCCAGGAGTACGGTCGTGACATACGAAGGACATATACCTCCAGTTTTTCTACTGCACCTGTTATCCCATAACCTCCAAACCACCCATTTAACCAAAAATGACTTGACAAGGTTTTGGAGTGAAATGACCTTATGGCCTTTTATTTAAACACTTAACGTAACATAAAATAAATAACATTTAGAATAACCATAAACTAAAACTTCTCTATACCTTAGTGGTCTTTGAGGACAACGACACACAACTTGGTCACTGAGACCAACTTCTTTTAAAACATAGGCCTCCAGTCGCAAGCCACCGACTCGGAGAACGTACTCGACATACGCAGTGACCTACCATTTTTTAACCCCTTCCTTGTTAAACCCCTCGTTAACCGGAAGGTACCTTGGAACCCCATACCACAAATGGGTCCTAACCACATTATATACCAGCCTTCTTCTCTTCCTCCAAAGACCCACCACTGCCGGGCTGTCCTGACAGCCCAACTGTAATACTGACCAGACATTGGGAAGGTGGGTGGGAATCTTCACGCTCTCTGCTCTCGACTGACGTCACACTTCCTGTTCCTCCTCCACTAACTTCCCCCAGTATCCTCCAGGCTCTTGACCACCCGCCTTTTCTTAAAGGGGAGCCTACCTACATTATCCCTGCCTGTCCTGCTGTCCACTTCTGTCATGCCGTCCCTACGCCCATACACACGCTCGGACAATCCGCGGACCAGGTCGGTCGGACTTTGTCCGACGTACTTTGTCCGATGTTGGTGTTGCGTACACACGGTCGGACTACGTTGTCGGAATATCCGGTCTGGAAGAACGTCGTGACGTAAGTCGTCGTCCACGAGATTACAAAAGGGAAGTTCAGCACCACGTCAGGCACCCGTTGGGCTCCTTCTGCTGATCCCGTGTTTATCGAGAGTTAGTGGAAGTTTGGTGACTTAAGATTCGCGCTTCTCAGTTTTCTGACTCAGATCGTTACTGCTCTTCAGTTTGTGCTTGTCGTGCGTATCTGTTTACTAGTGCGTGTAGTCAGTTCGCATTTGTTGGTCATTGCGGCCTATATCTTGATATAGGACGCTTTGATTTGCACTGCTTATTGTCTGCTCGTTGCTGGTATTCATTTCGTTCTTTCAGGCCTTGCTGTTTATCGGTGCTTTCTGTTTGTCCGTTCTGACCAGCCGACCTTTTGTGACCTTCTGAGCGATGTTTCCCGTGCGTACTCGTCGCCGAGTTCGTGCTGTACGCGGAATTGGTGTCGGGCTTTTAGCTTTGAGCCAAGACCCGTCCATGAACAGAGTGACGAGGAGTATGTGGACCAAGAATTGGTTGCTTCAGCGTGACCAGTTCTCGCACATGCCTTTGCTTCGTGAGATCCGGGAGAATAATCCTGATGATTTCAGGAACTTTCTCAGGATGACGGACCCCGATTTTCACCGTCTTTTGGCTTTGCTGACCCCCTTTATCAGCCGGCAGGATACCTGCATGAGACAAGCCATTACTCCGGAGCAGAGGCTTGTTGCTACGTTGAGGTACTTGGCGACAGGGAGAAGTCTTCAGGATTTGAAGTTCTCTTCAGGTATCTCTCCCCAGGCCCTGGGAATCATTATTCCAGAGACCTGTTCTGCCATCATTCAGGTCCTGCAGGAGGACTATATTAAGGTAACATTTCTACTTTACTATTCCCTTCTATGTATGCTCTGTTTGCTAATGACTTGTATTTTTGACCTCCTTCCCTAATTACCATGATTGCAATATGCTCTAATATGCTGTGCCCCTTTTCTCCTTCATGCATTTTTCCCTTCACTTACCTCCCCAGCATGCTCTTCTGCCCCAATAGACACCTATGGCCTAGTCACTTAAGCAATGTCTTTTGTCTGCTGCATAGTATTGTTTGCCCCAAAACACCCCCTAAAATATGCACAAATGTTTGCTGTGTGGTTTACTTCATGTAGAGCCCCCTTTTTTTTTTCTTTTTTTGGGGGGGGGGGGGGGAAACTCATTAGGAACCCCCTCCCCCAACTGCTCTGTCAGATGGTACCAATCCTTTATCTGCTGGCTTTCCCAAGGTCCATACACACTATATACCTACCTCTTTATAGTGCGCATCTTTAGGGATGAATTCAGCAAAGCATGTAGTGCAAGGGGCTGCCTCCATACATTCCATTTCCTATTTTTTTGTCTTCTTTCCCTCCTATTAGCTTGCTTGGTAATTTAATAATGTCACACTGTGCCTGCCTTTTTTTTGGGGGGGGGGGGGGGGGGGGTTGAAATGTTATTTGATCTTTCCTGTGGCCTGCCAATAGTGTTAAGTACAGAGGGTCTGGCCAAACTAGCCCACATTATTGAGCCATTTGCCAATCAATGAAGTGCAGAGGGTTAGCTGTCCACCACCCCCCCCCCAAAACCCCTAGTTATTGCCAATGGCCCATCAGAAGTGGGGGGATTGATGGGGGGGTGAGTAATCTGTGAAGGGGAGCCTCTACTTTTCTGTGCAAATACTTTCCAGCCTCCAATTTTATACAATGCTCTTGTTCCAAGATGTTGATTGTCTAATCTGCTTGCAATGTTTAGGTGCAAAGTGACTAATTTTTTTTTCTTGTTTCACTCCACAGTTCCCTTCCACGCCACAGGAATGGCAGACTGTGGCCTCCCACTTTGCCAGCCGTTGGGACTTTCCTAACTGCGGAGGGGCAATTGATGGGAAACACGTCCGCATCGTCCCACCGCCCAACTCGGGGTCCTACTATTATAATTATAAAGGGTTTAATAGTGTAGTGATGTTGGCGGTGGTGTCGGCAACATACGAGTTTATGTATGTGGACGTGGGGATGAACGGCCGGATATCGGATGGTGGGGCCATTACGCACACGGAGTTCTACTGGCGTCTCCAAAGTGGCAGTCTGTGCTTGCCACCTCCAGAGGAGAATGCCGAAGGACTCCCCTTCGTCTTTGTCGCAGATGAAGCGTTTGCGTTGACTCCCCATGTGATGAGGCCGTTCCCGATGAGGACCCTCACCCCGGACCAGAGGGTCTTCAACTACAGGCTGTCCAGAGCCAGAAGAGTTGTGGAGAACGCTTTTGGCATCCTGGCCAGCCGCTTCCGCCTGTTCCTGACGGCATTTAACTTGGCGGAATACAAACTGAACCACATAGTTCTTGCCTGTTGCATATTGCACAACTTCCTCAAAAGACATAACAGGAACTATGTGGTGCCCGTTGGCCCAGATGTGGAGGGCCCTCCAAATGCCGAACTCACAGCCCTTCGAGTGGCACGTCCAGGCTTGCCCCCTCTAAATGCCCGTGTGGTCCGGGACCAATATATGCAGTACTTTGTGGGTAGGGGGGCCATTGCTCTGCCTGACGATGTGTGAGAGGCATTTTTTAATAAATCTGATATTTTAACCAACCTATGATTTCATGTCATTTCAGTCTTCTTTTTAGCTTATTTTACTTTGACATTTTTTCCCTTTGCCTTCGACAGTGGGAATGCACTTTCTGGGCAAAAGGAGGTAACAGTCTCTTCTTCCCAAAAAGATTATTCTCATGTTGTGTGTTTGCTACCTAATCTTTGGTCTAGAGAAGGTTTGTACTGCATAACTGACACCCAAAATACTCCTTTTCATCACCAGGTCTGACATGTGTGTATTCTCCAAAATGCTGTGCTCCGTGTTTTCGTACAAAGCACTGTGGGTGTCATTTACATAAGTCAAATCCGCTATGCTCTACAAGTGCATTGAAAAAGTTCCCCGGGAAAGAAAATTGGAGTGCAAAGTGGATTTGCCTTTAGTAAATAACACCCATTGCCCCCCATATCCTTTTCATTTTACATACATAATGCATTGTGTTTTTTAAATAAGGAAGCCACACATTTAGAAAAATAAAAGTTTACTAGGAAAACATTCACAAGTGCGTTTACAATCTTCACGCCAAAACTGACAACATCTTGGTTATTTACAACATTGTTTACAAACATTCCGCAATTGGTAAAACCAGGCATGGAGCAAAACAGAACCTAGGAACTTGGAAAGTTCAACTTTGTAAAGTGAAGACAAGATCAGACATGACTATATGTTCAAAGTGTGTTTGATCTTGCCTTCATCACATGGGGGGGTCACCCCGAAAAGTGGAAATTTGGAACATGCACACAATTTGGGACTGAAAATGGTCATTAGATGGTAAAACACATGCCTAGAAGCTTCAAAAGTGCCATTTTCCATCATGGGGATGAATGGACGTTTTTTGGGGGTGCAACCCCTTCACCACAACCACTTTCGTAGTTCGTAAAGTGTTTGCACCCCCAAAAAAACGTTGCCATTCATCCACCATGGTGGGAGCTAGCACATGTGGACACAATGTGTGCATGTTCCAAATTTCAGACAGTTTTTAAGTTGCAAATGTGTTCAGAAGCTGGCACAAATGTGTGTTAATTACTTGGTGCGTTTTCATATTTTTACTAAAACATCAATGATGTTCTTCAATTTTTGTTGAACATCATTGATGTTTTGCTTTATGTAATCTAGATCTCGATTGCAGACCATTATCTCTCCGATGAGTACGTGGGCACTCTCTGTGGTAAAGTGCGATTTTTCTTCCACAACATCCACGTCACCTAAAAACCACAAACAAACAAAAATGGGGTGTTGGAAATGAGGCAGCCATACATGGATTAGCTTACCAGTAGCTGTGTTCTCCCACACTCACCTGTTGTGGTGACAATTTCTCCAAGTTCGATGATCTCTCCTTCCTCCTCCTCCTCCTCCTCTGCTTCTGCTCTTTCCCCTTTTTTGGGAGGTGTTGGTTTGGGGGTTTCCTCAGACGGCCCAAGTTTTCGCTCCCCTATGAGAATGTCCAAAAGGAAGATTTAGCAACACAAGCTATTGAGTGCAGAAATAGGAAATGACAAACATTGCTTGAAAGTGACGGACACTATTTTAGTTTGGCCAGTTACAAATGTCAACTACATGAATGTAGTCACTTTGTAAAGGTGCTAAACTGACTAGCTTTTTGGTAGAAGTTTGTGTGATGGAGACCCCCCTCTAGTATCCACTGGAGCACATGTGTGGAAAAGCATAATAAAAAGGGGGTTTGGGTGTCCCAGCACTAGTGCTCTAGAGTCCAGATGGGTAAACAGCTACTGAGTGACCTCTCCTTTACATTGAATAAATTGGCTTTACATTCTTGATGACATTTCTAGTGAGAACAAACTTCCTTTCCCCAAAAAAAACACCAAACATCGTATTATAAGTGGCCGAACGATCGAGGTTGCGTACGATCGAATGCACACACACGATCATGACAGTGGCAGAAAGATCGAGGCTGAGTACGATCGAATGCACAGACGAACCTGAAAGTGGCCATTTTGGAATGTACAACTTTGTAAAAATCAAACCACAATGGAGCAGTATGCAAGCAAGAAATCAAACACAAAACACAACTACTTACTTTTTTGAAGAATTCTCTTGATCTTTCTGTACTGATCGGCCTCCCTCAGTTTCAGGTCTGACCAGCGTTTCCTCAGTTGCTTCTTGGATCGTTGTACCCCAAAATGATTGTACAGCCTTCTCACAACTTTAGACATGATCTTGGCCTTGCGGACATTGGGGTTGAGGTAAGGCCCATACTTCCCATCATAGTCGCTCCTCTTTAATATGTCCACCATCTCCAACATTTCTCCAAATGACATATTGGAGGCCTTGAA
The DNA here is from genome assembly GCA_028564925.1 of Lithobates sylvaticus. Classification (NCBI taxonomy): domain Eukaryota; kingdom Metazoa; phylum Chordata; class Amphibia; order Anura; family Ranidae; genus Lithobates; species Lithobates sylvaticus. Next base: position 746,962,649 of record CM053026.1, on the reverse strand, counting down.
TTTCAGGCTCCGGGATCGGGACGTTTCTGCCTCCGGACTTTCCTCGTCCTCCTCCTCGTTGGTGGGATATTTGTGGCGCACCTGCTGTGTCCCCGCCATGTGCTCTCCCCACTACGCCGTAAAGAGAAGGGGTGGGGAATAGACGAGAAAGATCGTCAGGGGCGGGCGGAGTTTGAAGCATGCGCAGTGTATATAAAACGTCACACGCCTGTGTCGTAGCCACGATCTGGGAGACGAGGGGAGAGAAAACTCACACGAGACGATCGCTACAAACGAAGGTACAATTTAACGTTGGTACATAACTAGCCTAGACTGATTTGAACTTGAGGCTTCTTTATGGAGAAGATTAGGAGAGTTTAGCCTGACATAATTTAGAGGGTTTTGTGTGTTGTTGTGTCTTGCAGAGATTGATATGAAGGGATTCAACGACATGAGTTTTCTCCCCCTCTTCATTGCCAAATACAGGGATTTTCCCATATTGTGGCAGGGTATACACCCACATTACACCAACAAACCAAAGAGGCACGCAGCCCTGGAGGAACTTGTGGAATTTGTCAAGCCAAGGTTCCCCACGGCAACTGTTGATGATATTAGAAAGAAAATTGGCAGCCTGAGGAGTGCGTATATCAGGGAGCGGAAGAAGGTCGTGAAGTCTGAGGAAACTGCAACTTCAGCAGATGAGGTCTATGTCCCCAAGCTCTGGTACTATCAGAGTCTCCATTTTCTGAAGGACCGGGCTGATGTCACGGAGCCAACCTCAACTCCTCCTTCCACGCTTCCTTGCGCGCAGCCCACCCCTGATGAGGCTTCCGAGGAGCAACCTGGGCCTTCCAGTCTGGAAGAGGTGGAGGAGCCCAGCTTGTTCCAGGTATAGTAGTTTTGTTACCATTTATGGGAATAATGAATGATGTTCACTTAATTCAGGATCGCCAATTGCTTAGTTCCTAACGTGTTTGACATATCAACAGACAGTGGTGTGGGAGACATTTGGGGCCAGAATCTAAACTGCTGGGCTGAGAATTGTATGGTTTTCTATTTGTAAACATTTTGCACCAGTCACTAGATGAGAATTGTGTGTGTTTGATGAACAAATAACTGAAACTATGTCCCTTTTTCATACACAGGAAGACCTCAGCCAGGAGGTGGCTGTGGAAGGTGGCAGTCAGGAGGAGGCAGGGGTTAGTGGCAGCCACCAGCTGGGTAGTGGCAGCCAAGAGGGGGCTAGGCCTCGGAGCCTGACTGACACCCAAACCCCTCCCCTCCGCCCTCCGTACAAAAGGGCGAGAAGGGGGGGTTATGCGGCACAGTCAGCGCTCCGGATGATCAGAGAGGCTTCAGACTCCCTACATGCCACACCCGCCGACGAGGAGACCTTTGGCTCGGTGGTTGTCACAAAAATGATGGGTATGGAGGTGAGGCAACGCAACATGTGTGAGGGGCTCATCCTCCATGTCCTAAATAAGGGTAGGGCTGGGGAGATGACCCCAGTCACACATGTTTGCCATAGCTACCATGCTCCACCTCCTCCTCCTCCTCCTCCTCCTTCTGCCACCCCACCAGCACGACAGCCACAGCGTGGAAGGAAGCGTGGAAGGAAGACCTGAGAGTGACGACCTGGAATCAGTCTGGTCTGAGAGAAGATGGAGCCTCTTGTAGTACCAGAGCCTGGGGACCTAGATGGCATCTGCTGCAGTTCCGGATACTTTGGACTTCACGACCAGATTGCACTCCCCTTAATATACGTACTCCTCAGGCCCCCAATTTTCTACGCTTGAACAATGATGGTTGCCGTGGGGGGCCAAGACTTTGCAAATTCCCCAAGTTTCACCATGGCTGCGTTCCTCTTTGGTTTGTTGGTGTGACCTAAATAAAGGTTTTTTTGATTTGAAATAATCATTGACTATTGTGTTTTACTTTGCTACAATGACAGTTTTTCTTTGAGTAAGCAGGTACATTTCACTAATCCTAAAGTAGAATTAACAAGGGGCACCAACAACAAACAAACTCCTAGTAAATGTAAGCAAGAAATACAAATGTAAATAATGTGTTTTTGGTAATTTGAGACACACAACCCCCCTCAAAAAAAAAAAAACAAAAAAACATTCAAATATGTATTCCCCAAAAAAAAAAAAAACAAGACAAATCATGTTAAAAAAATAACAAAGATTCTTTTCCGTTCACAGTCAAAATAAACATGTAGTGTATAAATGCTGCAAAGTAATAAAGAAGTAAGTTTGTGAGAAGTGCGGGTGAATAGGAGCAGCTAAAACATGTCATTCTTGTTGCATTGTAAAGAAAAAGAGAATGCGCTGCATTAAAGACATTTTAACATTGCAGCGTGACGAATGTGCTGTGTCGATTAGGAAAGGTAGTTTTACCTGACCGAGCGCTTCCGTCACAGAATTTCTTCTGAGCATGCGTAGCACTTTGTCCGTCGGACAAGCGTACACACGATCGGATTTGGTGTGATCGGACCGGGTTGACGGCAAATCTTTCCAGCAGGAGATAAGACTTTGTCCGACGGACAAACCGACGAACACTGTCCGATGGTGCATACACACGGTCTGATTTTTCAACAACCTTGTCCGATCGGACCAAATTGATGAAAAAGTCCGACCGTGTGTATGGGGCTCTACCCAAACCTGAATTATTGTGACAGTATAATTACTACAACCCCCTACAGCTGCCCTACATTTTTTTTATCGTACCCTAAACTTTTATTTTAGGCTTTATTCCACATTATTTATCATTTTGATTCTCCTGAGGAAGCGAACGGTGCGTAACATGTAGAGTGGGCCTAAAACATTCTTTCATCGTTTCCCTGTAATATGACCATACTCCTGGATCCATCAATACAATGGAATGATCTTATTCATCTCCAAGTTTCCATGCAGTTGTTAAGTGGTTATGTACAGTAGCTGCACTTTATCTCATATTTGATTCATGAATGGGGATTTTAAAATATAGATCTATGTTTACAACAATAAAAATATATTTTTTGTATAAATTGACTGGTTATGCCTAAAAAGTTCAAGCCTCTTTTCAAATTTTTTCCTTCTCAATATTTTCTATAATTGCCGAACTATACTTAGAGAATCACCTCCCTAAATCTCTGCTGACATTAAAAGATTCCCTGCTTTGTCTTACACAAAGCTAGGTTAAATATATATTTATTGGATAGGTTACGTTTAAGGCTTAAAGAACTATCATTATATTTTTCTTTACAATTCTGTTACCTATGAGACAAAGTATATGTGGTACTTTGTCTTTGGTTGCTGCTAGCTAATGCCGCGTACACGCGACCAGACTTTCCGGCAGAAAAGGTCCGATGGAATCATTCCGTCGGATATTCCGATCGTGTGTGGGATAATCCGATCGGTTTTCTTCAAGAAATTCAGAAGGACCTAGAAATAGAACATACTTTAAATCTTTCCGACGGAATCAATTTCTATCGGGAAAACCGTTCGTCTGTATGCTGGTCCGACGGACCAAATACAACGCAAGGGCAGCTATTGGCTACTGGCTATTGAACTTCCTTTTCTAGTCCCGCCTAGAAATGAACAGACTTTGGTGTGATCATGTGTGGGCAAGTCCGTTCGGTCGGGAAGACCGTCTGAGTTTATTCTGATGGAAAGTCTGGTCGTGTGTATGCGGCATAAGAGTTCTTACCTGCCTCCACCTCCCCTGCTGCTGCAGCCGACCTCCCAATGACTAGGAAGGAGATGGATGCTTCACACAGCAGTTTATCTTGGCTTTGAACACTTTCTCCAGACAAGCAGCGGCAAGAGGAATACATTTCTCTTGCTACTTCTTATCTTGGAACAGTCCTCAGAACTGAGACAAACCCCTGTTATTAAGCAGCTGTCTCCTTCCTAGTTGTTATCAGAGCTGCCGTGGCAAAAGGGAGTGGGTGCAGGTCAGACCCCATAGCTAGGGTTAGGAAGCATCTAGCAACATAGGACATTCTATTACATGCATTTTGACCCATAGGGGACAGAACATTAAAAAAAAAAAAGGCAGTTCTTCTTTCATAGCTAGCCTAAAGTTAAAGGTTCAGTGGAGGTTTAGAGTTAGATTTAGGAGCTTGGCCCAAGTTGAAGGTTAGGTTTATAGGTTGGTTAAGGTTCCATGTTAGGTTTTAGGAGCTGGGCTAAGGTTAAAGGTTATGTTTATAGGTTAGGATAAGGGGTTAGGTTTTAGTAGCTGAGCTAATGTTATAGATTAGTGTAGCGCCCCTCTGACCCCCAGCATCAGGGGAGGCTGACATTTCACCTCAGGGTGCTGGTTCTTAGGCATGATGGGTGTGGACATTTGTAGAATAGTTGGGTGCCAGTCACTTTTAGGATGAACAAAAGTGAATTTATTGCTCACAACAATAAAATGTAGGGAGAGAGGGTTAGGGCACAGGACACCCTAGGATCGTAGGCAGACAGATCAGCAAACTCCAAAAACAAAATAGGCAGGTAGATAGCATTACAGGAAAGGGGCCATGGGACTGCACCCAATGTTCTGTACTTAGTTAGCAACAGCTGTCTCTTATAGCAACCAAAAAACTCACAGCACCGTGCAGGGATTCTTTGGATGAGTCCCTTTTAACACTTTCACAGCCTCTCCACAGTCCCCTGCTCATGGAAGAGTAACCTCTGGTAGTTCATCTCAGAACTCCATCCTTTCCCTCATGCCTCCAGGCAACAAATGTCTCTTTCTCTTTCTGGTAGAGCCTCTCCCATGCCCCCAGGCATCAAACAGGCTCTCTCTGGCAAAGCCCCGAGCAGATGGCTAAGCCTTAGACTCCAGGCCTCACCCAATGCAGATGTTCCTCACACAGCCACTCCAGACTGAGGTCTGGGTGGTAGAACCTCGATCACCTGACTCCTGTAAATATATACTCTCTCCCAGCACGCTCGGTGGCCTAACACTCTTTTTTTTTTGTTGCCTTCCTCTGGATCAATTGTGGGTATAGAAGTGGATATACTGGATTGTACGATATTTTTTATTTTTATTATTTCTTTTTTTTATGGTTGAACTGGATGGACTTGTGTCTTTTTTTCAGCCTAGCTAACTATGTAACTATGTAACTCCTACTGATGAGCTGAAAGAGATATGCATATTCATAAATCAGTTTCACTGCAGCTTATCATATTAATGCCAAATGCAACAATGCCACCTACTTACAAAAAGGAGGAGCCACAGTTAAATCAGGCTTAGGAGAAAACCCAAATGATTACAAAGACTATAAATCAGCCAGGCTAGTTACCACCTAGCCCAGCTACATTTTACCAGTAGCCCCTGTTTAAAACAAGGGTGATATATTAGATTTTGGGAACAAGTTGAGGTTTAGGTGTTAGATTTAGGAGTTTTTTTAAAGGTTTAAATTAATGGGTTAGGTTAAGGTTCAGGGTTCCTCAAGACTGAGGAGCTGTTGCGTTATTGTTTTTTGTAGCAGTTATCCAATTTATACCCTGCCTGGTCAGGGGGCTTTATGATGGAAGAAATGGCACCATGGCCATCAAAACTTGCAGGGTACTGGTTGATTTAGCAATTGAAAACAGGTTCCAAAGGGTTTCAAATTGCCTGAAAATGTGTATTTAAGTATTTAACTTTATAGCTGATAGCATTAATTTTAGGGTGCAATCATTTTGTGCTGATATTTCATGTGTTAAATGCACATACTGTATACAAACTGCAGCCAAAAAAAAAATAAAAATTATATATATATATATATATATATATATATATTTATATATATATATATATATTTCTTGGTGCCAAATATAAACTTGATGAACTCAGCAACTACAACCAAGTGCCAAAAATAATCATGTACATTTTCCAACCAGTAATGTATCAACACTGGTGCTGAAAGACTGATATGTAAGCATTTCTTTGCTGCTGTCACAATGAGGCAACACAATGCAACCATTCACAAAAATAAATGATGTGCCATTCTACTTATCTGTCATATAGAATTTTCTTTTTTCCACTGTATAGAAGTCCACCCAATTCCCCCCCTCTGGTCAGCGTTCAGAGCCAACTCCATCTGCCTGGCAGTGTATGCTGGAACTTGCAGCATCCCTGCATCTGGACGGCTGAAGGTGCCCAAAGCCGTGCCTTAATCTCCCATCTGGATAAGCTATAGAGCTTCTTAATTTCTGGATGTCAATGAGAAAGCTGAGAAGTTGAAGCTTTACTTGGATTTTTCTAAGGCCTTGCTAAGCTTTTGTGAGTCTTTGAAGAATGTGTGCGTTCCGAGATCGGGATTTGGGGCTTTGTGAAGAGATTTCAAGTTGGTAGGAGCCTTACAGAGTCTTACAGAGTCTTAGCGCAGACTGGACATGTTACCAAACTGCACAAGATAGCAGTTAGACTGGAATCATAAGGGAACTCTTATTAATTGTATCAGTTGCACTGATAACACTTTTTTAAGACTTTTTTAAGACCGAGTACGAGTATCGATACCTTTTTTCAAGTACTTGCCGATACCGATTACCGATACTTTTTTTAATGTCATGTGACAGTGGCACATGTGTCAGTAGTTATTTTATTTTATTGTTTTTTTTTTTTTACAATTTTATTTTTTATAATTCATTTTTTAAATTCTTTTTTACAATTTTATATATTTTTTGTTATTTTTTTTTTTTTACAATGCTATCTTAAAGGGGGTGGGGGGAGTGGACGGTGTCAGTGTTTTTTCATTTTTTATTTATTTTTTACAATTTAACTACTTGCCGCCCGCCATATAACAAAATGACGTTGGTAAAGTGTTTGCGATATCCTGACTGGATGTCATATGACGTCGCCAGGATATCAAGCCCCCGGGGGCGCGCATTGCAGCGATCGTTGCTGCAGTGTGTCAATCTGAGTCTCACGTGAGACTCTTTACCACGTGATCAGCCTTGTTCAATCACGGCTGACCACGAACAGGAACAGCCTGTCAGACACGAGTAGAGGAGAGCCGATCAGCTGCTCTTCTGACAGGGGGGTCTGTGCTGATTATCAGTGCAGCCCCCCCCCCCGAGGATGCCCACACTGGACCACCAGGGACACCACCAGAACCACCAGGGATGGCCACCACTAGACACCACCAGGTATGCCACCCATGGCCACCAGGGATGGCAATCAGTGCCCAAAATGGATGCCAATCAGTGCCCAAAATGGATGCCAATCAGTCAATCAAATGGGCATCACTGATTGGCAGTCATTATTTTTTGGCACTGATTGGCATCCATCAGTACCATCCATTAGTGTACATCAGTGCCCATCCATGCCACCTATCAGTGCCCATCCATGCTGCCTATCAGTGCTCATCCGTGCCGCCTATCAGTGCCACCTTTCAGTGCCCATCAGTGCCACCTATGTGTATCCATCAGTGCTGCATATCAGTGCCACCTACCATTTCCCATGATCCATCAGTGCCCCATTAGTGCCGCATATTAGTGCCCATCAGTGCCACCTCATCAGTGCAACCTCATTGGTGCCACCTCATCAGTGCCCATCAGTGCCACCTTATCAGTGCCCTCCAGTGCAACCCCATCAGTGCCAATCAGTGAAGGAGAAAACATACTTATTTACAAAGTTTTGTAACAGAAACAAAAAAAAAACATTATTTTTTCAAAATGTTCGTCATTTTTTTATTTGTTTAGCAGAAAATAAAAATCCCAGAGGTGATCAAATACCACCAAAAGAAAGCTCTATATGTGGGAACAAGATGATAAAAATTTAGTTTGGGTATAGTGTAGCATGACCGCGCAATTGTCATTCAAAGTGGTCTGGGCAGGAAGGTGTATAAGTGCCCTGTATTGAAGTGGTTAACTTTGAAATATTCATTACAGTTTTTTTTTAATAATTTTTTTTTTCTTGGGGGGGTGGGCTTTGGTGAGATATCAGGGGTCTAAACAAACCCCTGATATCTCCCCTTTGAGACAGGGAAAGGGACAGAGCACATTGATTCCCCAGTCCCTTTCTTAGCAGCCTCAGCTGCACTGCAAATGAATGAAAAGGAGACAGCAGCTCCTCTAAATTCAGAAACTGAAGCATCATAAACACAGGTTACAATGTTTCAGTTATGATGAATGGACAGAGACAGTTATCACCTTTGGAAAAGTAAGGAGCCGGTAAATGACAGATTTACCGGCTCCTTCCTTCGCTGTCCATCCTGAAAGATCTGGGGCAGGGAAAGACCGGTGGAGGAGCTGGAGAGTCAGGGAGGACACAGGGGGACACGGAGGAGGACAGGGGGGACCGAAGGAGGACATGGCGGGACCGGAGGAGGAACCCGAGAACTGAGAAGGACACGGGGACCCAGAGGAGGACACAGGGGGGACAGTAGTTATACATGGGGGGACCGAAGGAGGACATGGGGGAGCAGAGAAGGACGCAGAGGGACCCGAGGACAAAACGGATCGGGGCCCAGATGAGGACACGGAGAGCCAAGGAGGAGACACAGGGGGAACCAAAGGAGGACACGGGCAGCACAGAGGGGGACAGCCAGGGGTGATCGGTGCAGCGGTGGGGGCAGTTACAGGCCATGGGAGGGAGAGGAGGAGAAGTGGCTGTCAAAAAAGATATACAGGGAGATCAGTGCTTGTAACTCCCCCCACCGCTGCACTGAGTGATCACCCCTGAGGCTGCCTAAGTATCGGGTGAAGCATCGGAGTATTTTCCCCAGTACAAGGCAAATGCTCAGCATCGGCATAGATTCTGATACTAGAATTGGTATCGGTGCAACCATAGTATTTAGAAGTGATAATGCACCCCAGGGTTATTACACTGTTTTTAATATAAGAATCTTAGGAAAATTTTGATGGGCCCTGCCCACTGCCCTGTGTACCCTCCACTAGTACAATCTCTGTGGTACCTGGAATTTTTCACCCCTAACGATAAGCCTCTATGTCACTGGTGGCCTGGAGTTTACATTGCATACATATAGCATTTATTTCTCCTTCCCACTGGTGACCTATAGTGGCCCACGCAGTCCTCCTATTTTTATTCCTCTTACATACACTATATTACCAAAAGTATTGGGACACCTGCCTTTACATGAACTTTAATGGCATCCCAGTCTTAGTCCGTAGGGTTCAATATTGAGTTGGCCCACCCTTTGCAGCTATAACAGCTTCAGCTCATTTGGGAAGGCCGTCCACAACGGTTTAGGAGTGTGTCTATGGGAATGTTTGACCATTCTTCCAGAAGCGCATTTGTGAGGACAGGCACTGATGTTGGACGAAAAGGCCTAGCTCACAGTCTCTGCTCTAATTCATCCCAAATAAATCCTAGCAATGTTTCGGAGCCACACAGGAACCCTTTATAGCATGTGACACATGTGGCTCCAAAACGTTGCTGTCTTCTGTAACAATGTGATCGATGAATAATGCTTTGGACCCAATTTTGGAGACCCATGGTGTGCTGGTGACATCTCTCGCTTCAGGCTGGCTTCCACTCAGACTTCTGCCCCAGGGGCAGAGCCCCTGCATAAGGGTCTGGTCCAGCAGGACTGGACCCAGGAACTCTGCTTCTACTCAGGCCTCAGACTACTTATGGGCTCTCTCCCCACCTACTGGGCACACCTTCCCAGGGACTGGCTAATGTCCCATTTTTTTTCTGGCTGCCTGTTGTGCTCTCCTTCCTACTATGCTTCTAGAAATATTCAGAAGAAGTAGCAAAACAGTGGACTGTGAAACACAGCAATCAACCCCTGCGCCACTGTGTACAGTAAAGCTAAATTAAACCTGCCTATCAGCCTACTCTACACTAGGAGGGTGCTACACCTAGAAAAGAAAACCAATGCAGTCACCATGTCTAAAGACTGATATGCTGCAACATATTTGCGTTCTTGGGTTTAACAGTCCTTTAATGAAAATGTCTCGTTATCTTTGACTCATGGATAGGTTCGTTCTGTTGTAGTGAATGCTCTCTCTAGCATAAAATTAGTTTATAATAGAAACTGCATTTGGTTCTAAACACATCAAAGCAATCTATACCCCTTGAATATCACACAATGAATATGAAACATGCATTAATGTATACATTTATTCTAGACAACATGAAGGTGTCACTGCTAGGGCAACATAGCCCCCGGGGGGAACAAATGATAGAGGAGCACCCACCCCCTTGCTAAATTTACCATACTATATCTGCATCATGAACAGGCGCAGTCTCACTGCATTACATTGCTGCTTCCATCTGTTCACAGATTATGCCGTATCTTATTAAGACCGAGGCATTTTGGATGAGGAGCGGGGAAGATTCCCTTCACCACAGAGGGAGTTGAACACTGAAATAACAATAAAATATAATGTTTCCTTCTGAGACTTGACAGTTTGTCTGAAAGCTCTCATCTGAAAGGATCAGCCCCACAAGCTCTTTGTATTGCTTATTGTATTTAAGTGGCATTGACTGCTATAAGACAAGTATTACCAACTCATACTGAATATGTGCATCAATGCCAAGCGATGAGTGAATCAAGTGCCCCAAGCTTTGACCGATCTGCAGAAAGAATCCATTAACTCGGCCAAAATGTTAGTCCCAGCAAATTGGTGAAGAGGTCCTTTAAAGTGGTGTAGCACTACCCCCTGTAGGGGTTGCAGATGACTGGGTTCCCCATCCCTACACAGCCAGGCAAAGAAGTATTTATTAGGCCCCTTTCACACTGGGGCGGTGCGTGCGTCGGCGGTAAAGCAGTGCTATATTTAGCGCTGCTTTACCATCATTTTAGCTGCGGTATTCAGCCGCTAGCGGGGTGGTTTTAACCCCCGCTGCAGCGCCGCTGCACCGGCGGTTTGCTGGCGGTATTGCCGTGGTGTCCCCGCGGTATCCCATTGATTTCAATGGGTAAGAGCGGTATAGGAGCGGTGAATACACCACTCCTTCACTGCTCCAAAGATGCTGCTAGCAGGACTTTTTTTACTGTCCTGCTGGTGCACCGCTCCAGTGTGAAAGCCCTCTGGCTTTCACACTGGAGTTAAAGGACCCGCTTTTTTCAGGCGCTATACAGGCGCTATTTTTAGCGCTGTAGCGCCTGAAAAACGCTTCAGTGTGAAAGGGGCCTTAGTGTGACGGAACGTCCCACACTCCGCTTGAGTGCTTCTATCAGTATATCGCTTCCTAAGTTCCTATAAGCACGTCGGGAACCCATGGGGTAAAGGACCGCGCTACACTGCAGATGGACACCGGCTTTTTTATGTTTTATTAGGGGTAATAATTTTAATGAGGAATAGGAGTTATGGGATGCCCAACCTGATAGCAACAAAACCAGGGACTCTCTATTTACATGCTTCAGAACTGTCCTCCTCCCGTGTAGAAACTTATCACAGCTCTATCCACTGCAGGAAACCGCCAGCCCACCTGGCTGCTTCTTCACCAGTCTGCCTGTCTGACTATTCACCAATCTACCCGACTGACTCTTCACCAGCCTACCCGAATGACTCTTCACATGTCTACCTGACTGATTCTTCACATGTCTACCCGACTGACTCTTTACATGTCTACCAGACTGACTGACTGACTCTTTACATGTCTACCCGACTGACTCTTTACATGTCTACCTGACTGACTCTTCACCAGTCTACCCGACTGATGCAGAGATCTCCTGGGGCAAGGTTAAGAAAGATTTAAGCATGCAGCTATCTTCCAGAGAGACCTGCTGCATTTGGGAGTCTCTCCCCTTGCACGTCTCTGACCATGCTGTAGCACTCACACTGTCCTCCTTGCTCCCGCTGCCTGTCAGGGAAGACTCCCTCCAAAGTCAGTCTGTTGTCAGGATGCTCCAGGCCAGCACCTGAGCTCCAGCCCGAGGCAGAGCACCCCCCCAGACTAGGGGGTTTGCCTCAAGGACCGCAGACAGTCCCCTTAGCCATTGAAACTCCATCTTCCACCTGACTCCTCTTGCCAGCATGATTCAAACATACTTAAAGGCTGATTCAGACCCCATGCCAGACCCACCGGCTTGGAATTGGCTGAGCTCCCCTAAGTATGCAGATCAAACCTCCTGGCCTCCACCCTCCAGTATCTAGAAGTTTCTCCAAATTCCCAGATCCAGGGGAGGCACCAGACAGCCTGAACTGTAGTAACCCATGATCCAGATGCAAAGACTCACAGGGTAAGCATGAGTAAACATACATTTTCCTTCACTGCCACTAGTAGCACACTAGAGGGTGCTACAGTGGACCTAACATTAGATGGGTCACTATCCACTTCCTGGACTGAGATCCTCGCTCAGAGATGACATCATCATCTAAATCCTGGTATCTGTTCAGTTCTTGGATTTGTTCACAAATGTCTGACACAGATCAGTCACTCTTGCAGCTTCTCACCTTCTGACTTGCTACAAAGGTGCAATGTTGCAGTCAGATCACTGGGGGGAGAGAAGACTAAGAAAATGCTTCCATCTGCCTGCGGCAAACTGATGACATCATCACAGCCTTTCTATTCAAGTCTTCATGATAAAATTCCTGACATGTCACATTATTCAGCAACAGTTTTGTCGACTTAAGCCCAGAGATTACATTTTAATGATAAGAGTTGGAGCTTTTCTGAAAGAATATACTGTTGTTGAATATTGTGACATATCAGGACTTTATTTATTCAGACTTGTACTGACAGGTCCTCTTTAAAGGCTCATTTCCTGCTTTCAATGGTTACAGCAGTTTCTCCTGTCTCTAGGTGAGTGGACCTATAGGCAAGCCTGACCTATATTAATGACAAGGCGCTCAGCCACTGGCGTAGCAATTATGACCCTGCCCCATACTTCAGGGGGCCTGTGTGGCCTTCCTGTTACATTTTGTTTCACACCCGGGCAGGAAGGGTGGCAAGGGTGGCATATACAGGAACCGATCCCCTCCATTTTCCTCCTGCAGCTGCTGAACGTCTGCTTCTCCTCTCCCTTCCACCAGTATTCAGCAGCTGTAGGTGGAAAATGGAGGGGATCCATTCCTGTATGTACCGCCCCTCCTGTCCCTGTTCTTCTTTTTAAAGCCCCAAACCCCCTGTGTGCTTCCCTTTCCCCTGTGTTCTCAATCTTCTTTCTGTGTCTCAAAAGTGAGACATCATGGGTCTGTTTAGACCCCTGATATTTCACCAAAGCCCCCCAACAGGGAGGGTGGTCCGCAAGTGATTAAAGGCCCATTGACACCAGAAAATGTACATTGTTTTTATATGCATAATCACATGCATTTTATGCACGTGTTTAAGTGTGACGGAGCGCCTGGCACCCAGCTTGGGTGCTTCCGCCAAGATACAGCTTCCTCCAGTCTGGAACCAGGTATTATAGCTGAGCACTCAAGAACTAGACGACACTAGCTTTTGTGCAAACTGGAACTCACTTTTGTAAACTCACACAGAATATACAGTATATACCACATAAAATCAGATAAAAGCTTGATCACGTTATGCAAACAGTAAGATAATTAACATATCTAATGCCCCGTACACACGGTCGCAAATTCCGACCACAAAATCCGTCGGATTTTTTCCGACGGATTTTGTCTGACACTGGTGTTGCATACACACGGTCGGACAAAGTTGTCGGAAAATCCGATCATCCTGACGTGGCGACGTTTGTTGCGTACGACTGGACTACGTAGAGGCTAGTAGCCAATAGCTTTGGTCTTGTAATGTGATCTGAGCATGCGTGGCACTTTGTCTGTCGGAATTCGCTACACGCGATCGGAAAAAGTCCGATAGGACTTTGTTGTCAGGAAAATTTGAGAGCAGGATCTCAAACTTTTTCCATCGGAAAATCCGGCCGTGTGTACGGGGCATAAAGAACAGCCAACACAAACAGTAATCTAATTAAACAGTAAGATAAATGGTCAAGTCTAGGCGACAGTGCCCACCCAGACCGTTTGGCACCAGCCCAGAATGAAGACCTGTGGCTGTCCAAATCTCTAAAGGATTAGCAGACAGACCAAAACATTTGGTGACTTAATTAACAATGGGAATTCACAGCTAGGAGGCACACAATGGGAAAATGATACCATAGGACAAAGACATCTTAGTAAACAGATTATAGCAGGAGACCCCAGTATCAGGTTGTTTGGAGCTGATTATATTAATGTAGCGCTGGTATTTTCAATACAGACGCTATTATTTTTGTAAAATTAAAGCAGAGCTCCACCCGATTTTCAAAGATTAGCTCAAGCCGATTACCTCAGTGTTACCTCTTCTGCTACTGTACCTTTGATTTCCACATCTTGACCTGTATTTCCTGGATGTGGAGTGTGCGGATATGGGCGGAGTATGTGCGGCTATTTCGTAATTTCCTTTTCGCCGCACTGGCTCCTGGGAGCTTGTGTCATTGTTCCCAGGAGTCAGTGCGGCAGCCCGGCACGAGTTATCGCGGGGTTTCTTTTTTTTTCATCACAAGGGGGCGGGAACTACACTCGTTGTGATAGCAACTATGACGCTAGACGATTTTAAATATTGAGCATGCGTGGGAACGAGGCTTGCTGGTAGCTAAACATCAAGGGAACAAGGAAGTAAATGACACCGGGCATGTTTAATCTACAAACAAGTGAGTTTGCAATTGTTTATATGTGATTGTGTTAATGGGTACAAAAGAAAACAAACAGCGTGTGGAGCTCCGCTTTAAGTTTGTCTGAAGCTGCCGTTTGTCTCAGACTAATTATGTCAAAGTTCTGGTTTCTGTACCAGTTCAGCTGGGTTGTGCTAGTTTCCACTTGGCCGTGGGTGTCGCTGTCACCACTGGTAAGTGTTGGAAATGCAACAGGCTGAATGCATTGGGTACCCCTTTTACTCAGAAACAGCCCGGTGGGAGTGGTTCACCCACTGTGCATTCTGGGTACTTAAGGTACAGGCGCCATTTTTTGGGGTTTGTTATTCCGACCTCATGGCCCTCCTGGCCTAAGGTGTGTGCTGCCTTTTCTCTATGTCTCGGGCCGGCTGGTCCAAGGCTTCTCAACTGAAGGGTAGGCCTAGAAGCCCTGGGGCCTACCGATCCAGGGGTGGTCCTGTGCTGTCTTGCCTGCGGGGAGAAGCCAAGCGATTGGAGGATCCAGGGGAGAACTTTTCAGAAGAGGACCGAGCAACAAGGCTGGTACCTCTGGAAGAGGTTTGCACAACGATAGCTTTAAGTTGACAAGTCTGTGGCAGAGACTTTTGACCGAGCAACTCATCGGCTGCTAGGCCAGTGAGAGAGGCCTATTTGGTGAGTGCTATATCCAGTTCTGGAGCTGTTAGCTGCTGGATCAAGAAACACCTCTAACCTGCAATTTCAAGGTACCTGAATCCCCTTAACCCTTCATCTCTCTACGGCAATTGTCGTTTCTATAATAAAGCTTTGGAAAATGGACTAAGTGTCGGAGCCAATATTCTTAAACCAACTCTTTAACGAGACCCCTATGATGGACATAGTGAAAAGGTGAGGTAACGGTAAGCTCAATCAAATACCAGCAGCTCCTTCGGGGGTCAGTGCTACATTAACATCTGCTCTGAGTCTCACAGTCTAAGGCTGGGCTCACACTGATGCTCTGGTGCATCCTTGTTCTTTGTTCCAGGGATGAATCAGGGACACATTTTTGCCTGGATTCGGACCTGAAATGGAACCAAAGACGCACAGGACTCCTGCGCAGAGATGTGTGAACTGGCTCTATAGAGAGCTAGTCACACTCTCCTGTCGTGCAAATTGGATGCGCTGAAACCCACATCTAATTCGCACTAGTGTGAACCCAGCCTAAAGCAGTCATTGCTGGTTTAGGCACAAAGGCCCCAAATCTATATCCAGGTCCTAGGCTCCCAGAGTCTGTGTGGTTCGGGGAGACATGGTCCCGAATTCGAGGCAAGACCAACTTTAAGGGTTCCCCAGACATACACCTCCCAAGAATAGAGGCCCCTCAAAAGCCAGGGCCCATAGTCAGTAAGCATGAGGCTACCCTGCAGTCCCCTCCAAAGGCCCTGTCCTGTATAGGTCTGTCACATTTGGTGCATTTGCATGCATTTGCGGTGCATATTTCCTAAGCTTCAAAAAATGTCTACCGAATGCATCAGAAACAGGACTATAGGTTTTATGATGCATTCAGCACATGTTTTTAAAGCGCTGAAATTAAATTCACTGGCAGTTTTTAGCAAACCCTGGAGAATGCGGTATGCTCTAAAATTCTTGATGCAAAATTAAGAGACACTAACACACTTGCATGTACTGTGCAATCCCCCTGCCATTGTTTGAATTAGCTGGAGTGTTAAAAAAGCGGCTAAAGTTTTATGACCTCCTCAGCACCTGCTTTTAAACCTTTAATCGCTGCACTCGCATGCCACAAAAATGTGCATTGCATGCAGTTGCAGCACGCTTGCAGAGTGGCCACATTTCCTTAACCACTTGCCTACTGTGCACTTAAACCCCCCTCCTGCCCAGACCAATTTTTCAGCTTTCAGCATTGATGCATTTTGAATGACAATTGCGTGGTCATACAACACTGTACCCAAATTAAATTTTTTAAATTTTTTTCCCACAAATAAAGCTTTCTTTTGGTGGTATTTGATCATCTCTGCGGTTTTTATTTTTTGTTAAAAAAAATATTATATTTTTTTATATTTTGTAATAAAATTTTGCAAACAGGTCATTTTTCTCCTTCATTGATGTACGATGATGAGGCTGCACTGATGGGCACCGATAGGCTGCATTGCTGGGAACCGATGGGCTGCACTGATAGGCTGCATTTATGGGCACCGATAAGGCGGCACTGGTGGGCACTGATAGGTGGCACTGGTGGGCACTGATAGGCGGCACTGGTGTGCAATGAGAGGTGGCACTGATGGGTGGCATTGAAGGGCATTGATAGGTGGCACTGGTGAGCACTGAGAAGTGGCACTAATAGGTTGCACTGATAGGTGGCAGTGATGGGCATTGATTGGCACTGGTAGGTTACACTGATAGGCAGCACTGCTAGGTGGCACTGATGAGGCACTGATTGGCAAATAAAATGTAAAAGCGCTAATAAAAGTCCTGGTTGGCTTAACTTCAATGTAAAAATCTATATAAAACCAAAGGAGAAGGCCTTCAAAAATACAAGGCTGAGGGATCATCACCAGCATTCCAACTTTACAAAGAATGCAATCAGGGTGGTTAAGATAGAACACGAAAGGCACATAGCGGAGGAGAGTAAAAAAATCCCAAGAAATTCTTTAAGTATATAAATAGTAAGAAAGGGAGGTCAGATCATATTGGTCCCATAAAGAATGATGAAAGGAATCTGGTTACTAAGGATGGAGAGATGGCGAAGGTATTAAATGTATTCTTCTCCTTAGTCTTCACAAGGGAAACGGGGTGCTTCAGTAACCAAAACTGCAGTGTTTGTCCTCATGACACGTCACAGGAAGCACCCTTATGGCTAACAGAGGACAGAATTAAAATTAGACTTGGGAAATTTAACATCAATAAATCACCGGGACCAGATGGCTTGCATCTGAGGGTCCTTAAGGAACTCAGTTAAGTAATTACAGACCAGTTAGCCTAACATCAATAGTATGCAAGCTGATGATAGGGGACTGTGACGGACCTCGTACCCAAGATGTCCGCCGTAACTGCTTCCTCTGTCCGGTACCACACAATCCAAGACCCCCTTAGCTTACCCAGTCACCAGACAACACCAGTGTAGGGTACATCAGGAAAAACAATCTTTATTTGACATGTCACACTTATATACAGTTGACAGATGACTCAAGCCTAACCTAATTAGCATGAGCTAATTATCTCAATCAACACTGGGCTCCATCATTCAATTGCAGGGTTAATTAGCACACACAACAATAGGTGAAACACTCTTACAAGCCAGACTATACTCAATTACATAACAGACAGGTGGCTGGAGTTCATGAGTCATGACATTAGCGTCTCTTGCTAATATGCCAAATACACATACAGATTCTATGTGTATTGGGGGGCCAGCATGGACCTGAATCCAAGTATCACCAGCTCAGGGGTCCCAGGCTTGCAGCTCAAAGAGCACTGTTCCCCCAAATGCCAGGGCCCATAATCACAAGGCAATAGGCTCGCGTTCAGTCCCCTCCAACAGCCTGTGTCCCGGCCAGGTCCGTCACATTTCTCCCCTTTCGGCAGGAGACTAACACGGGAGGAGACCCCAGACGGGTTGACTCCGAAGTTAGTCAGTGGTTCCAGTCCTCTAATGCCTGTACCCACACAGTACCCCAAACAAATTGTTCCAAACAGAGCACTCACCCAGCCAACCTCTGCCTCTCTCAAAGAACATATCTGCCGCTGGGGAGAGGCCTGGACTGGCCCTTCTCCCTGGAGTCTTTTCAGCCGCTGGAGAGAAGACAGGGTGACTGGGCTCACTCCATCCTGCTGTTGGGGATCTGGGCCGACCGCCCAGCATCCCTGGGTTATACTGGTGGAGACTGCATTCCCATCCACCTTTACAGGGAATCTGTCCTGTTTTAGTTGCGGGCAGAGGCCAGCAGCGCTCTGTTCCGTTGCCAGCAGTTCAGGTGGGTGTAGGAGCTTCCCTACATCATCTCCTCCAGCTAACTGTTGGGGAGAGAGGCCGACTGCCCCAGCTCCCTGGAACTCCGCAGCTGTTGCTGGTGCTGGACAGAGGTGGGTAGCACTCTGCCCTGTTGCCAGCACTTCTGCTGGGGACTCCACATCCTCCGCTCTGGTTAACCGTTGGGGCAGGAGGCTGGCTTCCTCCACTCCCAAATTGTGTAGCTGCCATTGGGAAGGGGAGCCGGCTGCTTCCTTTTCCATTCCCTCATCTGGCTGCTGGGATGACATGTCTGTGGTATTGTCTCCCAGGTGCACTGATCTTTGCTGGGGAGGAAAGACCGCTTTCTCCCCCCTGGCCGACTGTTGAGGAGGGACAACAAACACCTCCTCTCCCTTCTCCCCCTGTATCTGCTGCTGGGAAGTGATCGCCACCTTCTCACCCTGAGCCTCCAAAACTGACACAGGTGTGGGGCAGAGGTCTTGGACCCTCTGTCCGGTGACCAGCGCTTCAGCTGGGGAAGTTCCTTGTAACTCCCCAGATACTGCTGTTGATGCTGGGCAGCAGTTAGCAGAGCTCTGCCCTGTTGTCAGCACTTCAGGTTTGGGGACGGCAATCTCCAGAGTTTCCACTGCCGATTCTCTTGCATGCTGCTGGACAGGCATATTCCTCCGTCCAACCTCGTTTTGTGCAGTAACAGGATCATCAAGGTCAGTCAGCACTTGCTGCATCCGCCATAAGACCTCCGCGTCCATAGCTGCGGGGGCAGGTGGGCAAAGCACTCTGTTACTATGCCCCATTGCTGACTCTTCAGCCAGGATTTCAGAGCTGTCTGCTGGTATTTCCTGATAGTCCCAGGCAAAGGGAGCCCCACCCTGCTGCTGAGCAGAGTCTAGCAGCTGTATGTAGGCAATCTCCAGCTCCCATTCCTGAGCGGCCAGGAACTCCAAATCTTCCTGTGCCCAGAGCACTTCCGAGACGTTCAATCTTTGCTCTCTGTGCTCCATTATTTCCTCCAAACGCCACTCCAGATCACTCCCAAAGTCGGGGTCCTCGGACAGCCTCCAGTACAACAATCCCAGGCCATTATAATCAAAGCCTTCCGTGGGCCTGTCATCCGCTGTCCACGGGCACACTTGTGCTACATACCACCGGAGGGCTCTGTAGCTCTCGTCCAAACGCATTTCTGCCCGGATCAGCCTGCTTAACTCAGCTGTCCACTCCTGCTTCGGTTGTTCCCCCAATAACAGCATTCGTACTTCATACTGCGACCAGTACCTTACATGGATGGAGGGGAGAACTTTTCCCTGGTGTCGCTGCTCACAGGCTAGCGCTTCTTTCCAGAGTTGTAGGCGAACAGAATCATACCATCCCAGCAGGACCTGCACCGATACTGGTCCTCTGTGCTGTATCCGCATCTCTCGCAACCTCCTTCCGAATTCCTCTTCCATGATGACGTATCTGTACCTCTGCTATCCGGGCCTTGGATCCAGGTGATGGTTTGGATGTGTTCACGACAAGGAAGCACGATCCCACCGCTGCCAGCCAATTGTGACGGACCTCGTACCCAAGATGTCCGCCGTAACTGCTTCCTCTGTCCGGTACCACACAATCCAAGACCCCCTTAGCTTACCCAGTCACCAGACAACACCAGTGTAGGGTACATCAGGAAAAACAATCTTTATTTGACATGTCACACTTATATACAGTTGACAGATGACTCAAGCCTAACCTAATTAGCATGAGCTAATTATCTCAATCAACACTGGGCTCCATCATTCAATTGCAGGGTTAATTAGCACACACAACAATAGGTGAAACACTTCTACAAGCCAGACTATA
The DNA here is from genome assembly GCA_028564925.1 of Lithobates sylvaticus. NCBI lineage: Eukaryota > Metazoa > Chordata > Amphibia > Anura > Ranidae > Lithobates > Lithobates sylvaticus. Next base: position 746,942,352 of record CM053026.1, on the reverse strand, counting down.
CTCAATTACATAACACAGGTGGCTGGAGTTCATGAGTCATGACATTAGCGTCTCTTGCTAATATGCCAAATACACATACAGATTCTATGTGTATTGGGGGGCCAGCATGGACCTGAATCCAAGTACCACCAGCTCAGGGGTCCCAGGCTTGCAGCTCAAAGAGCACTGTTCCCCCAAATGCCAGGGCCCATAATCACAAGGCAATAGGCTCGCACTCAGTCCCCTCCAACAGCCTGTGTCCCCGGCCAGGTCCGTCACAGCCTAACCAATCTATTAACCTTCTATGAGGAAGTGAGCTGCCATCTAGATAAAGGAAGGCCCTTAGATGTGGTGTATCTGGATTTGAGATTTGTACATAAAAGAAGGGCAAATAAAGCTAATAAAGTTAATTTTTTTCATAAACGACCTGGAGGATGGGATAAACAGCTCGATCTCAGTTTTTGCAGGCGATATTAGGGTTAAAAAAAGACACAAGTCCATCCAGTTCAACCACAAATAAAAGAAAAATAATGATAAAAATAATAATCAAAAAACAAATAACATTAAAAAAAAAAATAAAACAAAATATCAAAAAAATAATAATAAAAAAAAATAATATAAAAAAAAATAATAATATCAAAAAAATAATAATATAAAAAAAAAAAAATAATAAATAATAATATCAAAAAAAATAATATAAAAAAAATAATATAAAAAAAAAATAATATAAAGAAAAAATAATATATAAAGGGTCTGGAGTACATTAGTTATGAGGAAAGGTTGCGAGCACTGAACTTATTCTCTCTGAAGAAGAGACGCTTGAGAGGGGATATGATTTCAATGTACAAATACCGTACTGGTGACCCCACAATAGGGATAAAACAACAAATCCAACAACTTAAATTTTTTTTAAAAATCATCGATTTTTATCCACCCTGGTTGCTTGCTAAAGAACATTTTTTATCAAGTTGTTAGGGGTAAAGTTCCACCTTAAATGGATCGTGTTCAGCAGGTGTTACACCAGCCGAAAGTGGCTTACCGTAGCCATGAAACAAAGCACTGCTGTTGTGGCATGTTTAAACTCCTCAGCCGCTGCCTTCGCAACTAAAGGGGGTAGCCGTTTGGAGGTTATAAAAGCACGGCTCAGCCGCAGAGTTTTACCGCCCCTTAACTGCTAACATGAACAAGCCCTAAAAGTAAGAATTTTAGCAGCTATTTTTTTTTTTTAGGATCATGTCCTACTTTTTTATTTTAGTTCATAATAAATCAACAGACAAGCGATCAACTTAAATAAATGGATAAATGGAAGGGAATAAATAAATTGCTAGTGGAGAAGGAAGCAATTCTTTCTTGCGATGTGATTGAAAGATGAAAGACTTCCATCGCCGGCGAGAAGAGTCATTCCAGTGAATGTTTAATGTCTGTAAAGTGTGCGTCCTCTGCAACAACAAAACAAGGCTTTTATTTCGCACCACGCATCGTTTTCACAGGGAGACATGAAACGAAGCAACGCGCTGCGCACACGCCATTTGCAACATGAAAGCTGCATTAAGGCAGACGGAGGTTCTGACTGGGTCACCCCCCAGAAAGCACTTACAGCATCTCTTTTCTTCTTTTGGATGTAAAAACAGGAAAACAGGATGTAAGTACAGAAGTATGAACGAAGTACGAGGACAGTGACACAAATTTCTTGTTGGTTGACACATTTATACATTGCGGGTGAAGTCTACAAATTCAGCCCTTTTAAAGTCTATTAACAGCTAAAACTTTTTCTTGTTTGGTACGGAGTGTGGAAGTGTTCATTATATCCGTATTCTCCCCAGAATATTCCATACACATCCATTCATTAATGGTCCTGTGATCTGTTTTTTATGAAATCTTTCTTGCTGTGCTTTTCTCTCTCCTTGTAATTTCCTCCATGTGCTCCCAGACCTCTCCTTTTTACTGTCACTTATGTTTGCTTGGAACGAGTAGTTGCAGTCATGCAGGGTGTCAAACTCATCATCCCGAGCCAAATCAGCATTATGGTTGCCCTCAAAGGGCCAATTGTATCTTTATCTACACAGATACATAGGAATACTCAGGAATATGTGGTGTGCAAAGTTCAGGAGTATGCGGGGTGTAGAGTTCAGGAGTATGTGGTGTGTAGACTGCAGAGTTCAG
>CM053026.1:746588681-746939736 GCA_028564925.1 Lithobates sylvaticus | reverse complement strand
TTGGGCCTTGACTCTGTAGGTGGCCCATTGGGGCAGCTTGATGGGGTAAAGTCTTTCTCTGAATGCATCTTGCACAGGAATGGCAATACTCCTCCACTTCGGCCCTCATGCAGGGCCAATAAAACCGGTCCCTGACAAGTTGGAAGGTTCTCTCTGCTCCCAAGTGACCATGCTGGTCATGTAGGGCAATCAGCACAGTCTCTCGATGCTTTGCGGGGAGAAACAACTGCCACTTGTCTTCTGGGCTATCAGAGGGGCCCCTTCGGTAGACTACCCCCTGATGCACCTGTAACTTGTCCAACTCTCTCCTCAGTAGGCGAGCTTCTTTAGAAGGGTGAAGGCGAAGTCCCTCTGGACTCTTGTCTTCCAGGGCTTCCAGGACCAATTTCCCCATGGGATCTTCCAATTGGTCACACCTTAACTCCTTCTTGGACAGCTTCGGCAGACACTCTTCTGCCAGTTGAGTTACCCCACAGTAACACTTTGGGACTCCCACTGTGGTAACTCCTACCTCTTCAGCTCTGGATCCTCCTCTGGCTTGGAGTTCAGCCCCTTGACAAAGGGCTCGCACTCCTTCTGGTGCCACTTGAGTCCAGTCTTCCCAGTCATCGACCATGACATGGGATCTTCGGGACAGGGCATCTGCATCCCTATTTCCAGCCCCTGGTCTGTACTTGAGGCTGAAATTGAATCCAGACAACGCCGCCAACCATCTGTGTCCAGTTGCATCCAGCTTGGCGGTGGTGAATAGATAGGTCAAGGGGTTGTTATCTGTCTTTACAGTAAACTCGGCCCCATACAGATAGTCTCTCAGTTTGTCAACAACTGCCCATTTGAGGGCTAAGAACTCCAACTTGTGGGTGGGATAGTTCTTCTCGGAGGGGGTCAGGCTCCGGCTCACATAGGCCACTGGTCGTAGCTGGTCTTCATACTCCTGGTAGAGTACTCCACCTAGGCCCTCATGGCTGGCATCAACATGTAGCTCATATGGTCTAGTGGGATCAGCGTAGGCCAAAACTGGGGCTGTAGTGAGACTTCTCTTCAAGGTTCTGAAAGCCTCTTCACACCTTGAGTTCCATTGGTCTTGGACTGACTCACCGGACCTCCTAGGCCCCAATCCATCTTCCTCTCCTTCTGTCTTGAGCAGCTCGTTGAGGGGTTTGGCAATGCGGGCAAACCCATCCACAAACCTGCGGTAGTAGGAGCAGAACCCCAAGAAAGACCGAAGTTCTGTAACTGTTGTGGGTCTTGGCCACGAAGTAACTGCCTCCAACTTCTCAGGGTCTGTAGCCACCCCCTTTTCAGACACTATGTGTCCCAGATAGTTCACAGAAGACTGATAGAACCGACACTTCTCGGGAGAAAGTTTGAGTCCCTCTTCGCTGAGCCTCTTCAGTACTTTCTCCAATCTGGCTTCATGTTCTTCCAAAGTCTTTCCAAAGACAATGACATCGTCCAGGTACACAAGGACTTCTATGAGGTTCATGTCTCCAACTGTCCTTTCCATTAGGCGTTGAAACGTAGCAGGAGCTCCAGATAGGCCCTGAGGCATCCTGTTGAACTCAAAGAATCCTACTGGGGTTATGAAGGCAGTCTTTTCTCTATCTTCTGGATGCATGGGGATTTGGTAATACCCACTCTTGAGGTCCATCACACTGAACCACTTAGCTCCAGATAAACTCTGTAAGGCATCTTCTATCCTTGGCGTGGTGTACTGGTCAGGAATGGTCCTCCTGTTGAGAGTTCTGTAGTCAATGCAGAGCCTCAATGACCCATTCTTCTTCCTGACTACCACAATTGGGGAGGCATAGGGGCTTCTGGACTCCCTAATCACTCCCGTCTTCTTCAGTTCCGCAAGCTGCTCCCTCAGATCCTCCAGATCTGCTAGCGGGACTCGCCTGACTCTTTCTCTGAATGGCTTGTCCTCTTGCATGCGGATTCTATGGGTGGCACTCCTCGCACACCCCACATCAAACTCATCTTTAGAGAAAATCTTCTCCCATCTGGTCAGCTGGGCCTTGGCTCTCTCTTTCCAAGCTCCAGGTAGGTTTGGGTTTTCCATGGAGAGTTTCTTCCAAACATCTTCTCCTTCACCCGTCCCCTTCACTTCTGACCAGCCAACTGGGACAGCAGGACTCACCTGTCCCAGAAGCATCCTGGCAGGGATCTCCACGGGCCGCTCCGTGGGGTTCCTCACACTGACAGGGACTCTTCCTCTAGCCTTCTTCAGGTCCTTCAGTGAAATTACTTCTGGTATCACCTCCAGACCTGAGTGACCCTCCATTGGGTCGGGTTCCAACATCACAAAGGGGCCAGGCTGCTCCCAAGTAAGTTTCACCGTGGCTCTCATGCAGGTCACCTCTCCAGGCTGTAACACCGCTCCTTCTTTTCCAAGCCTCCATACCCTTCCTATCCCCTCACTTGGGGTCTTCTGCTCTAGGACCAACCGCTGATAGGCTGCCTTCAGCATGGGATGGATCTTGGGAGGTGAAAGATTCTCTTTCTTCACCAAGGGGGTCAGAAGCCTTCTGACTAGGTCCGTGTTCGTCCCTATGATCAGGGAAGTCTTGCTGGTTCCTGGTGGGCGGGGACACACCACTGCTAAGGTGTCAAACACTTCAGACTTCCCAGCTACGGATGGGTCAAACGTCAACCGTATGGGTAAGTATCCATCATAGGGGAAACTCTGAGTTCCCAGTCCCCTTATCTCCAACTCTTCTATCTTCTGTATTGGCAGATGACTCAGGTATCTGTCATAGAAGTCCCTGTACAATAGGGTCACTTGTGCTCCAGTGTCTAGGAGGGCCTTCGTGTACACTCCTTCCACCTGGATGGGTACAGTAGGAGATGGACCAACTAGCTCCTCTGGGTAGGGCCGAGTTGATGCTGTCCTCTTCTTTGGACTCTTTGCTTTACCAGCACTTGATTTGCACTTGCTCCTTTCTTGAGCCTGGTATGCATTAATTTTCTCCCTCTTACTGGGAGTGTGGACCCGTTGAGGGACATTGTTATCTCTCACTTTTGAGGGTTCACGCTTGGGAGTGCTGTGTTCCTTCCGAGGGGTCTGCTCTCCTCGCTTTCTCTTCCTGTTGTGCTTCTTGGAGCTCACTGAAGACGATGGGCACCCGGTTGACTCCTTCACCGGGGCCCTTTGGCGTTTCCCCGCCGGCTGGCGGCTATCTGTTTTCTTCCTCTTGGGACTGGAACATACAGCTGCAATATGGCCAATTCCTCCACAATTAAAACAGATCATCTCACCGTAGTCAGGTGGGGATGCTGGTTCTGAAACAGCTGGAAACAATTCCCTCCTGCTTGTTTCTTTCTGGGGACTTGGCGTCTCTTTCGCCACTAGAGACGTCAGTATCTCCATCATCTGGGACATCTGCAACTTCAGGGCATCTACTTCTGTCTCCCTCTCAGGGGTTAAGGCCGACCTGACCGTGGCCACTGGAAGTTTTGTAGACCCCATTACTTGCTTTTCCCGTTTCTCTTCCAACAGGGCCTCTTCTTCTCTGACCACTCGAATGAGATCGGGGTAGTCCAGGCTCTTCCCATCCTGCCGGGTGCGTAGAATTAGTGCGACAGGGTCCAGGGGTTGGGCACCCCTCATCACTTGCTGAGCACGGGCTTCGTCTACTTTCCCCGGATCTATCCCCTTCTTCAGGATAATCCTATGCAGGATCTTGTCTATGCGTCCCATGTACTCTGACAGCTTCTCCCCTGTCTTCTGGTAACAGTGTTCCAGTTGATAGGTAAGTTCTGTGACTTTTTCTGTCCCACCAAACACACCTTCCAGGATGTCTGTGTAGTCTTGGGCAGTGCAATCCTTTTTGCTTGTCTTCAGATTGCGTATGGCCTCTAAGGCAGGTCCTTTTAGGCTCTCGACAATCCTTTGTTTCTTTCTGCCTTCTGAGACCTCCCATTCTTCTAGGGCCTGCGTGGCGCCATCTAACCACTCTTCAAATCCCTCTTCTCCCGAGGGCACAGGTGTCCTCCCTGAAAACATCCGGAGTTTCCTGTATCCCGACATCGGGTAATCCCCGGGGTCTCTTCTGCACTGAGTCACAATCTCCCCTAGGACAGCACACAGTTCTGCACTAAGAGTAGTCTGTGCGGGACTTTCCGCGCCCTTCTGCTCTTCCTCCTTTGGGGATAGCATGGCTTCCATAGGAAAACAGTCTCCCTTGCGCGGCAGCGCATGCAGCACTTGATAGGCCTGACCATTCGGTGCTTGTATGCTTTGGCTCCTGAACTGCTCTGGAGTCTCTTCCTGCCATTCTATTAAGGCGTATGTGTACCCAGCATCATTTCTCATGTCCATTATCCATGACTTTTGGCCTGGGGATAGGGACATTATAAGCTGCTTGACTGCCTCTCTCTGCCATATCCCTGGCAGTTCAATGACTGATGCTGCGGCTGGGTCAGTGGCCCATAGTGTGTACCACCGTCCCACTTCTATTGGGTCCATGCCGGTACCTTCTGGCGGGTTTTCCCGCTGACTCAGGATCCCGGATTACGAGCCCCCACGTGTAGCGCCACCCCCAGTTAAGAGAGCCGCTGGTTTGTTTTGGGTCCCTGAGTACAGCTCCACCAACCCCGGCAATTTGGCTCTACCCGCTCTGGCACAGTTAGTAAAGGGGTATGTATCTATGCACATATAATATCACTTATACTCTAAGTGTAATGGGTATGAACTCACAAGCAGACTGCTGAAATAAGAATAACTGGCTTTACTTTGGCAGTAAGGAAAAGAAATAGTAACATGCATTTAAACATATGACTTACAACACATTAGCAGGTCCCTGCAATATGCACTTTAACATGTACACACATATGTATCAAACTAGCAATGGGGAAACGGAGCGCCAAGTGTGGCGACCGCATGCTATGCACCCCTGAGGTGCAATAAATCTATCTGCGCCTACCTAACGGACCAGGCCTGATCCCTAGTAATAGAGCTCAGTCCTTGAATAAGTACAGTGTTCTTCACCGGCAATAGATCTGTAGAGGTGGTGCACATGTAGCTTTAAATGGTGTATTTGTAATCCACAGAAAGTGACATTTGCTGCTCTGAGGTAAATTGCGCCTAGGCAGTTCAATAGGCAAGAGAGTGTGTATCAATGCAGGATGAGCCTTCCGGCTCTCTCACCAATCCTGGGGTACCGTCCTCAGCTCCGACCGACCGACTGTAGGAAAAAAAATCTCTGCTCCGCTGCTGCAGACTCTGAGGGGTGAGAGTCTCTCTCCACCTGCTGCAAGGCCCAGGCTTCAGGCCTTCAGCAGTCCCGGTCCGCACAGGTGTCTCTCTCTCTCAGTGATGTCTGTGTCTGAGTCACCAGCCCAGTCAGAACAGGAAGAGGCGGTCTCTCCTCTTCCCTTTTATATCCTCCCCCAGCAGCCTCTCGGGCGGAAACAGACATCCTCCCGGGAGCCTGGGGAATTATGGGAATTGTAGTCTCTTCCCCTAAAAGGGGTACGACCCCGCTACACGTATTCTTCTACATATTTTTGGTAAAAAAAATCACAATAAGCGATTATTGATTGGTTTGCGCAGAAGTTATAGCGTATAAGTTATCTTTAGAGAAGATAGGGGATAGTTTTATAGCATTTTTATTAATAATTTTTTTTTACTAGTAATGGCAGCGATCAGCGATTTTTATTGTGACTGCGACATTATGGCGGACACATCGGACATTTTTGACACATTTTTGGGACCATTGTCATTTATACAGCAATAAATGCTTTTTAAATGCATTGATTCCTGTATAAATGACACTGGCAGTGAAGGGGTTAACCACAAGGGGGCAGTGTAGGGGTTAAGTATGCCTAGGGGTGTGTTTCTTACTGTGGGGGGGGGCGTGGCTGTCAGCTAGTGAATGCTGATCTCTGCTCCAATCACAGGGAGCAGCGATCGGCGTCACTAGTTGCTAGGCAGAACAGGAAGATGCTGTTTATTTCCGCGTCTCCCCATTCAGCCTTCCCGTGAGACGATCGCGGATGTCCCCGCGGGACCCGTGACCGGCCTCACGGGGTCCCGACTGGCGCGGGAGCGCGCTGCTCCCGGCGCACTCCCGATGGCACGGACGGCATTAAAGAGGAACTTATATATACGCCCTCCTGCCTGTCCATGCCATTCTGCCGACGTATATCGTCGTGCGCCGGTCGGGAACCTGTTAATATAATCATTTTGATTTAAGATATACAGTATTTGATATAATATATACCATAACCTTTAGCAATATTTGTATATAAATGAATTAATATGTTAGATTTAATAATTATAATAATAATAATAATAATAATAACTATTAGGAATTCTTATATATTCTAGTAATTTGTGGTTTTATATTTTTAAAATGTTTTCACCCATCAGATGGGAGCCAAAGGACTGTTTATCTCTGTGCTAGTTTAGAACTTATCTGGCATTTATTTTTATATCTCATGTGAATCATACCAGTTGGAGGTGTGATATCTGTGTGGTCGTGCGTATATATACTTTGTAATTGCATTGTTATGCTTGATGACACTTTGTACTTCAAACACTATCCTGATGAGGGAGTGGAGTAACTGCTCAGAAACATGTTGAATAAAGTGTTTATGGTAAGCTTGACAGCACCCAATTAAAGTCTACATCTTTATTGGAGCTCTGTGCTACTTCAGCCCTCGGCCTGACCGGCAATCACTGTTACATCCTAAAAGAGAGAAAAGCCGCTTACAGCGATCTAGGAGTCAGCAGTCTCGTGTATCCAATAGACCGCCCAAAGTGCTGCTTACAGCACACTTGAGATGCAATTTTACTCTGGAGCCAGAAAGAGCAGCTAATCAAAGTGATTTATCCAACATTAGTCCACAGGATACAATGGACCTCACACACTGCCTATGCCAGGTTGACTGGAGACTAGGGATGAGCTTCGAGTTCGAGTCGAACTCATGTTCGACTCGAACATTGCCTGTTCGCCTGTTCAGCGAACAGCGAACAATTTGGGGTGTTCTCGGCAAATTCGAAAAGCCGCGAGCACCTTGTAAAAGTCTATGGGAGAAATCTCAAGTGCTAATTTTAAAAGCCTATATGCAAGTTATTGTCATAAAAAGTGTTTGGGGACCCAGGTCCTGCCCCAGGGGACATGTATCAATGCAAAAAAAAGTTTTAAAAACGGCCGTTTTTTCAGGAGCAGTGATTTTAATAATGCTTAAAGTGAAACATTAAAAGTGTAATATTCCTTTAAATTTCGTACCTGGGGGGTGTGTATAGTATGCCTGTAAAAGGGCGCATGTTTCCCGTGCTTAGAACTGTCCCTGCACAAAGTGTCATTTTTGCAGGAAAAAAAAGCTATTTAAAATCACTCGCGGCTATATGAATTGCCGGCTCCCGTAATACAGAGAACAGTCATTAATTGAAAGTCATTGATAAAAAAAAAAAGCGTGGAGGTTCCCCCAAAATCAATTACCAGGCCCTTCAGGTCTGCTATGGATATTAATGGGAACCCTGCGTCAAATTAAAAAAAAATTACGTGGGTTTTCCCCTAAATATCCATACCAGACGCTTGAGGTCTGGGATGGATTTTAAGGGGAACCCTGCATCAAAAAAAAAAATGGCGTGGGGTCCCCCTCAAAATCCATACCAGACCCTTATCCGAGCACGGAACCTGGCATGCCGCAGAAAAAGAGGGGGGATGATAGCGCCCCCCCTCCCTCCTGAACCGTACCAGGCCACATGCCCTTAACATTGGGAGGGTGCTTTGGGGGGACCCCTCAAAGCACCATTCTTCCTTTCTTCATCCTTCGGTTTCTTCATTTTCTTCTTCCATCTTCTTCCATCTTCTTGTTCCTCTGATCCGCTTCTTCTTGCTGTGGTCTTCTCGTCCGGCATCTTCTTCCACAGAGTCGGCGGTCGGCGTCTCTTCTTCTGTGTCGGGCCGCTCCGCACAATGGGAGGCTCCCGCTGTGTGAGGCTTCGCCTCGTCTGACAGGCCCCGCCCCCCTCTGACGCATGGGGACGTCATGGGACTTCCCTATGGCTTTCCCCATGACGTCAGAGGGGGGCGGGGACTGCCTCACACAGCGGGAGCCTCCCATTGCGCGGAGAGGCCCGACACAGAAGAGACGCCGACGCCGTGGAAGAAGATGCCGGACGAGAAGACCAGAGCAAGAAGAAGCGGATCGGAGGAAGAAGAAGATGGAAGAAGATGGAAGAAGAAGAAGATGGAAGAAGAAGAAGATGAAGAAACCGAAGGATGAAGAAAGGAAGAAGGAAGAAGACCAGAAGAAAGAAGATGAAAGAAGAATTTAATAAAGGAATTGTCAAAGACCGTCTCCTGTCATTTTTAACATTTTTGTCACCTTTTTTGGTGAATTGGTAGGGGTACTTTTGTACCCCCTTACCATTTCACACAGAGGGGAGGCCGGGATCTGGGGGTCCCCTTGTTAAAGGGGGCTTCCAGATTCTGATAAGCCCCCCACCCGCAGACCCCCAAACCAACGGCCAGGGTTGTGGGGACGAGGCCCTTGTCCCCAGACCCCCAAAGCACCCTCCCAATGTTGAGGGCATGTGGCCTAGTATGGTTCAGGAGGAAGGGGGGCCGCTCTTGTCCCCCCCCCCTCTTTTCCTGTGGCCTGCCAGGTTGCGTGCTCGGGTAAGGGTCTGGTATGGATTTTGAGGGGGACCCCGCGGCATTTTTTTTTTTGGTGCGAGGTTCCCCTTAAAATCCATCCCAGACCTCAAGGGTCTGGTATGGATATTTAGGGGGAACCCCACGTCATTTTTTTTTATTTGACGTAGGGTTCCCCTTAATATCCATAGCAGACCTGAAGGGCCTGGTAATTGAATTTGGGGGAACCCCCACACTTTTTTTTTAAATTTATTTATTTATTTTTTTTTTTCATTGATACATGTCCCAGGTCCCCAAACACTTTTTATGAGAATAACTTGCATATTAGCCTTTAAAATTAGCACTTTTGATTTTGAACGTTCTAAAGTTCACACGAGCTTTAGGTCTGTTCGCAGGTTCTGGTGCGAACCGAACAGGGGGGTGTTCAGCTCATCCCTACTGGAGACCCAAGCAGAGGAAAAACAACATAGTGGATCGACACAATGAGTAAGGACCTCACACTAAAGGCACACTGATAGTTTGTATATCAGGAGTGGATATTGGGATTATTTGACTACACTCACTTCTCCACTGTATCTATGGGGGAGCAATTGAGCTCCCCTTGGACAGCAGCATTGGAGAGGATAGTGTTAAATGGATTAGTGTCAGGGCTGGGCTGACAGATTTTTTCTTTTGGTTCTCAGAAGCTGCTCAGCTGTCGGGTAATTACCAGCCATTCGATGTTTCCACAGTGACTCACCTGGTTACCATTTTTTCTTCTTTTCTTTTTTTTTTTTTTTTTTTTTACTGTATATTACTTTTTTATTAAGGGTTTAGAGACTTTAATTCTTGCCTTTTTTTTTTAATCAGAAACGTTTTTATTGATAAAGAGGTAAGTTAAGAACATGTACAACCATACAGTTAGATAGGTACAAAACACATTATGGCGCATCATCATTGTGGCAGCAAAGAATATTGGCAAACTGCCAACTGTGGCAATGTAGTCTTTACAAAGTGAGTTCTTATGCGCGTATTCCTGCAAGTATTAAGTCTGTATACAGAGCTTGTTGTTTCGGAAGTCCAGGTTAAGGTAGTGGGTCGTACCACCACAAACAGCCTGGTTACCATTAACCTACCTCATTAGTCCAGTCTACAGCCAGTCCCTTTTGGCTATTTATGCAGCTTAGCTCATTTCCAACCCGCTGTAAACTCCTCAAGCTTCACCTACGCTAACCCACTGGGTCCCTGGCTTGGCATTCTGCTGAAGCTTTCCTACTTCTTCACCATCCCCAGCTGGTGAAAAAGCTGCTCTGATACTCCTTCAGACATCAATAGACTGGCCTCTGATAAGAGGAATGGTTGTCCCTTGCTGGTGACTATTTCTCCCTTTACCTCCGGCCTTGATAATCACTTGCCCTTGGCGACAGGAGTGGTCGTCCCTTGTGGAAACTGCTTCCCACTCACTGCTAGCAATGATCTAGTTCCCCTGTCCGGCAGAACCTCTGCAACTTGGTTGGGCTTCTAGCCTGAAGCCCCAACCCTGCGCTTCCTCTTTCGAACCTGGATATAGTTTCTTCCAGTCTGGACCAAGGAACCAGGTACTATAGCTGAATATTGCATTCAAGATACTAGACAATACTAGTTTAAGTGAATTCTGGAACTCAAACTGACTTTATTGTAAATTCACACAGGATATATACCATGCAAGATCAGATAAGAATTTGATCACATTACCCTAACAATACAAACTGTAAACAGGAATATAGTTAACATAGCTAAGGAACAGCCAACAGTATGCTAATCCACATCTAGCAACCAATAGCTGATAGTGATCTAATTAACATAAGCTAAGAACTAGTCACTTAAACAAACCAGATCGTTCAGCAACCAGCCCACAGCCCTGGATACACAAAGTACATTACACATTACCCTAAGCATAAACACATAACATCCCACAATGGTTTGATAACAAGGTAAAGTGGTCACAATATTGATCACATCTCCAAGAGATGATCAGGCAGACAGAAACAATAGGTGACTCGCTTAACTGCTTGCCGACTAGCTGCCGCAATTTTACTGCGGCAGAATGGCACAGCTGGGCGAAACGCCTTTTGGCCACTAGGGGGGAGAGCACGTGCCGCCGGAGGTGCACGCACGAGCCCGCAGCATGTGCCCAGAGCCGATGACAGCCGGGCACCTGCGATCGCTTGTGACCGAGCGAGAACTGGGATCTGTGTGTGCAAACAAACAAATCACGGTTCTTTCAGGGGAGTAGAGACAGATCGTGTGTTCATACTAAGTATGAACACCGATCTCTCTCTCCTCCTAGACAGTCCCATCCCCCCTACAGTTAGAACACACCTAGGAAACACAGTTAATCCCTTGATCGCCCCCTAGTATTAACTCCTTCCCTGCCAGTGACATTTATACAGCAATCAGTGCATTTTTATAGCACTGATCGCTGTATAATTGTCAATGGTCCCAAAAATGTGTCAAAAGGGTCCACTTTGTCCGCCGCAATATCGCAGTCCCGATAAAAATCGAAGATCGCCGTCATTACTAGTAAAAAAAATTATTAAAAAAATGCCATAAATCTATCCCCTTTGTAGATGCTATAACTTTTACGCAAACCAATCAATATACGCTTATTGCAATTTTTATTACCAAAAATATGTAGAGGAATACATATCGGCCTAAACTGAGAAAAAAACATTGGGGGTATTTATTATAGCGGAAAGTACAAAATATTGTGTTTTTTTCCAAATTGTCGCTGTTTTTTTGTTTATAGCGCAAAAAATAAAAACCGCAGAGATAATAAAATACCACCAAATAAAAAGCTCTATTTGTGGGAAAAAAATTTGTTTGGGTACAGTGTCACAGGACCGGGCAATTGTCAGTTAAAGCGACGCAGTGCCGCATCGCAAAAAATGGCCTAGGTTATTGAGCAGTCAAATCTTCCGGGGCTGAAGTGGTGAACAATGGGAATGCACACATAGGTGGCACACAATGGGAGAGACATACTTAACAATAAACACCTTAATAAACAGACTATAGCAGGAGACCCCAGTATCAGGTTGGTTCGAGCTAACTTTTTTAACATCTGCTTTGAGTCTCGCAGTCTAAAGCAGTAATTGCTGGTTTTGGCACAAAAGACCCAAATCTGTGTTTTTCGGGGATCCACGGACCCAAATCTGAAGCAAGACCACTCCAAGGGTCCCTCAGACAAACGCCTCCCAAAGAGTAGTACTCCCTTAAAAGCCAGGGCCCATAATCACTAGTTTAAACAATTTTTTGGGGAAAAGGATAGCAAAGGGGACAAGTGGTTGAATGGAGGACATTGGTCCTCCATTCAACCACTTGTCCCCGTCCCGTTCCTTTTCCCCCCAAAAAAAATTAGTTTGAACTAATTACCTTAGTTGCGGAGGTACCCCGTCTATACTAGACAAATTGGTTTCTTTTTTGCCCCCAAAATAATTAACAGTAGTCTGAGATCCATCTTTTAAAACAGTTTTCTACATATAATACGTAGGCAAAAGCCCACTCTGCAGTCCCCTCCAAAAGCCCCTGTCTTGGTTGGATTTGTCACAGTGATAATGGTAAACAACACACAACACAGACTTAGGATTACCGGATTACCAGATTGCACGCCTACAAGTCGTCCAAAATGCAGCAGCAAGATTAGTCACCGGAAAGAAACCCTGGGAATCCATCTCCCCATCCCTAAGGTCCCTTCATTGGCTCACGGTAAAAGATAGGATCACATTCAAGACCCTCTGCCTCACCCACAAATGTACACAAGGAAACGCTCCTCAATACCTTTGTGAGAAAATAGAAAAATACATACCGAATCGCAGCCTTCGATCGACAGACCAAAATCGCCTTCTCATCCCCAAAGCCCACTGCAAATCGAAGGGAGAACGAAGATTCGCAGTACAGGGACCCCGGCTGTGGAACGCTCTACCAAACAACATCCGCTTGGAAGAAAACCATCAGACCTTCAGGAAAAAACTCAAGACCGACCTCTGCTAATACAGCAGGACAACAAGAGCAGACAAGCACCTTGAGGCGATTCAGTTCGCATTTGCAGCGCTATACAAATCATTCATTCATTCACAGACTACAATAAAATACCTGATAGTTGTACTAATCGCTTGCCACTCTATCCAAGACTAAAAAAAGTTTGACCTTTAGTTATACTTTCAGTAAAGCAAAGCAAAGAAATTCCAAATAAACCTGAGCCCATCCGAAACCCCATCAAAGCCTCTGTTATATCAGAGTTCCTCTTAGATCAGAGTCCCTTCTTATATCCAGGTCCCATATTTCTGATATACAATACCTACATTCTGTTAGCGTGTTTTGTGTGCCATTTCTGGACCAACATGACCAAGTAGGAAGAACACAGTTGTTTCACTGAGTCAATTCAACTCTACAGAATTCTGTCAACTGAAATGACTCATTGAGCACGCGTCCGATATATCCGCCACTCCACCACATGCAGGCTGTCAGGTTTATTAGGCTTCTCCTTATTGTGAACTGACTCAAGGAAAACAATGACCTAATTATTTGTTATTTCGGCCTCATATGGGGGGATCACAATGATTCAAATGAGATTTGGGTACAGGCACTTGCTGGGCAAGGCAGAATGCTCATTATACCTCCCTTGTCAGTTCGCCTACTGAGAGATCCGATCCAAAGGTCAGCAGAACTTCGGGATGACCTCAAGAGACATCGCTGTGGATTTGGCAAAATGTCACAACGACGAGCATTGTCAGAGCTGGTTCTCTGTGCCCTTGACATAAGGAGAAAGAAAAAAAAAAGAGAAATTTTTCTTTGCCTTTGGATACCATCTCTTCTGGATCATCTTGATTAGGGACGAGTCTTGGCAAAACTGATTATTGATCATCCACCAAAATGACAATTCTCAATTTTACTCACTGAGCTACTGAGGTGAAATTTGCTTGAGCAATAAAACAATCTACACTTTGTCTTGACATATGAAGGACATAACCTACTTGACATGTGCACAATAGAAAAAATGTGTTTATTTTCGTTTCGTTTCTTTCGTTTCCGTTGATTCGTAACGATTCGTAAATTCATAAGTCGTCGGTGTTCGTATTCGTATCGATTCGTATTTTCGTAAGAGTTATTTTTGTGTTGATTCGTTTTTCCGTTAGTTTAATTTTCGTTTATTCGAAATTCAGACGCATTCGTATTTTCGTAGATTTAGTTACATTCGTACTTTCGTAAGATTGATTTATTCGTACTTTCGTAACATTGTTTTCGTAGATTCGTAATCGGAGCATAATTCATAATTTTATGTAATGTGTATGCTATTATTACATTTTAAGAGACACGTAAAATTACGAATCGAAAAAAAAAATTACGAATGTACGAATTTTTTCGTTCAATCCATTCGAAGCACGTTAAGCAGCGCCATTGTAAGAGACACGGAAAATTACGAATCGCAAAGGAAAAAAAAAAGTTACGAATGTACGAAATTTTTCGTTCAATCCATTCGAAGCACGTTAAGCAGCGCCATTGTAAGAGACATGGAAAATTACGAATCAAAAAAAAAAAAAAAAAAAAAGTTACGAATGTACGAATTTTTTCGTTCAATCCATTCGAAGCACATTAAGCAGCCCCATTGTAAGGGGCACGGAAAATTACCAATTCAACAAAAAAAAAAGTTACGAATGTACGAATTTTTTCGTTCATTTTGATTTTCGTTGTTCCTGTTTTCGTTTTTCTGATTTTCTTCTTTCGTAGATTCGTTGTTTCTAATTTGGTTATTTCGGATTTTCGTTGTTTTTCGGATTCGTTCGATTCGAACATTCGTTAAAATTTTTAGCGAATCTTTCCTTCATTCATACGATAACGAATGAACGAATATAACGAATTTTAACGAAAAACGAAACAAAAAAAAAAAAAACGAATTGCGCATGTCTATAACCTACTGTCTCTTTCCCAACCTGTTATACATACTCTACAACCCCTACAATTCCCCCACAAATGACGTGACAAGGTTTTTGGAGTAAAAATGGCCTTACGTCCTTTTTATTAACACTTAACGTAAATTAAATAAATAACAATTTAAATAACCATTACCCAACCTTTCTATATACTTTGGGGTCTTCGAGGGAAACAACACACAACTTGGTCACTGCGAGCAACTTCTTTTAAACTTTAGGCCTCCAGTCGCAAGCCACGGACTCAGAGACGGTACTCAACTTTTGCAGTGACCTACATTTTACCTCTTGCTGGCTAGCCCCTCGTTAACTGGAAGGTACCTGAGTACCCCATACCACAGATGAGTCCCAACTATGTTATATATATATATATATATATATATATATATAACAGCCATCTTCTCTTCCTCCAAAGACCCACCACTGCTGGGCTATCCTGACAGCCCCCTTTAAGACCTACCAAACCTTGGGAGGGTGGGTGGAAATCTCTTTCTCCTCCGCTCTGGAATGACATCACTTCCCCCCCTCTCCTCCACTTCCTTCACACAAGCGCCTCCCCGCTCCAGCCACCCCCCCCTTTTCTTAAAGGGGACAACTTTTTCTGTCTAAATGCATCACTGTGCTATGTCCACCCTGTCATGCCGTTCTTCTGTCCAACCCTTTTCTCCTTTACTCCGGGACTCCCTTTCTTTGGAGGTTATGTTTTTTTGGAAGGTGTAGTTAGGGGAGATCAGTTTATATAGCTTTGTGTATTTTTGTCTCTTTAGATTTGTAAACTTTCACATTAAAATGTCTATTTTACGATGGAGATGTTGGCTGCTAAAGAACACAAGTGTCTGGAGTGTCTCAAGTGCCTAGAGAAAACTAGCTATGGCTGTCCACCACAAAGGAGATTTGGTGATTGACTGGTCAAGTGGGAAGTTATGCACAGGACCTTTTCATGTTGTTCTGCCTTGGAATATAAAGACTGAGATGCCACTGGAGCCTCAGATTCCAAAGAAAACAGGACTCTGGGAGGGGAGTAGGATCAGTGGCAGCGGTGGTGGTGAGGGGGGTGGGATCAGTGGCAGTGGTGAGGGGGGTGGGATCAGTGGCAGCAGTGGTGGGGGAGGGTGAGATCAGTGGCAGTTGTGGTGGTGGTGAGGGGGGGTGGGATCAGTGGCAGCTGTGTTGGGGGTGAGGGGAGGTGGAATCAGTGGCTGAGGTGGTGGTGGGATCAGTAACAGTGGTGGCGGTAAGGGGGGTGGGATCAGTGGCAGTGAGGGGGGTGGGATCAGTGGCAGCAGTGGTGGTGAGGGGGGGTGGGATCAGTGGCAGTGGTGGGGGGGGGTGGGATCAGTGGCAGCAGTGGTGGTGGTGAGAGAGGGTGGAATCAGTGGCAGTGGTGTTGGGGGTGGGGGGGTGGGATCAGTGGCAGCGGTGGTGGTGGTGATGGGGGTGGGATCAGTGGCATTTGTGGTGGTGGGAGATGGGATCAGTAACAGCGGTGTTGAGGGTGAAGGGGGGTGGGATCAGTGGCAACAGTGGTGGTGGTGAGGGGGTGGTGGAATCAGTGGCAGTGGTGGTGGAGGTTGGGATCAGGTGCACTTACTTACCGATTCCTTCCCCCTCAGTGTTCACGTGGTCCAGACCCCAGTGAAGTGATAGTGCTCAGCTCAGCCTCCCCTCAGCGGCCAGTGGGCGCCCCCGCAGCAGAATGAAGGGGCGGGCTTCACAGTAGCACAGCCAGAACGGGCAGGCGGGCCTCCCCACGGTGGCAGAACTCCAGGGCCCAGTCGTAAGCAGTGGCAGCAGTGTTGGGGGTGAGGGGGGTGGGATCAGTGGCTGAAGTGGTGGTGGAATCAGTGGCAGTGGAGGCGGTAAGGGGGGGTGGGATCAGTGGCAGCAGGGGCAGTGAGGGGGGTGGAATCAGTGGCAGTGGTGATGGAGGTTGGGATCAGGTGCACTGACTTACCGATTCCTTCCCCCTCAGTATTCACGTGGTCCAGACCCCAGTGAAGTGATAGTGCTCAGCTCAGCCTCCCCTCAGCGGGCAGTGGGCGCCCCCCGCAGCAGAATGAAGGGGCGGGCTTCACAGTAGCTAAGACCAGAACGGGTGGGCGGGCGGGCCTCCCCACAGTGGCAGAACTCCAGGGCCCAGTCGCAAGCAGTGGCAGCAGTGTTTTAGGGTGAGTGGGTGGGATCAGTGGCTGAAGTGGTGGTGGAATCAGTGGCAGCGGTGGCGGTAAGGGGGGGTGGGATCAGTGGCAGCAGTGGCAGTGAGGGGGTAGGATCAGTGGCAGCGGTGGTGGTGGTGAGAGGGGGGGGAATCAGTGGCAATAGTGGTGGTGGTGAGGGATCAGTGGCAGAGGTGGTGGTGATGAGAGAGGGTGGAATCAGTGGCAGTGGTGTTGGGGGTGAGGGGGGGTGGGATTAGTGGCAATGGTGGTGGTGGTGAGGGGGGTGGGATCAGTGGCAGAGGTGGCAGTGAGGGGGGTGGGATCAGTGGCAGCGGTGGTGGTGGTGAGGGGGGTGGGATCAGTGGCAGAGGTGGTGGAGGTTGGGATGAGGTGCACTTACTTACCGATTCCTTCCCCCTCAGTATTCACGTGGTCCAGACCCCAGTGAAGTGATAGTGCTCAGCTCAGCCTCCCCTCAGCGGCCAGCTGGCGCCCACGCAGCAGAATGAAGGGGCGGGCTTCACAGTAGCACAGCCAGAACGGGCGGGCGGGCCTCCCCGCGGTGGCAGAACTCCAGGGCCCAGTCGCAAGCAGTGGCAGCAGTGTTTTAGGGTGAGGGGGGTGGGATCAGTGGCTGAAGTGATGGTGGAATCAGTGGCTAGCGGTGGCGGTAATGGGGGGTGGGATCAGTGACAGCAGTGGCAGGGAGGGGGGTGGAATCAGTGGCAGTGGTGGTGGAGGTTGGGATCAGGTGCACTTACTTACCGATTCCTTCCCCCTCAGTATTCACGTGGTCCAGACCCCAGTGAAGTGATAGTGCTCAGCTCAGCCTCCCCTCAGCGGGCAGTGGGTGCCCCCCGCAGCAGAATGAAGGGGCGGGCTTCACAGTAGCACAGCCAGAACGGGCGGGCGGGCGGGCCTCCCCACAGTGGCAGAACTCCAGGGCCCAGTCGCAAGCAGTGGCAGCAGTGTTTTAGGGTGAGGGGGGTGGGATCAGTAGCTGAAGTGATGGTGGAATCAGTGGCAGCGGTGGCGGTAAGGGGGGGTGGGATCAGTGGCAGCAGTGGCAGTGAGGGGGGTAGGATCAGTGGCAGCGGTGGTGGTGGTGAGAGGGGGTGGAATCAGTGGCAATGGTGGTGGTGGTGAGGGATCAGTGGCAGAGGTGGTGGTGGTGAGAGAGGGTGGAATCAGTGGCAGTGGTGTTGGGGGTTAGGGGGGGGTGGGATTAGTGGCAATGGTGGTGGTGGTGAGGGGGGTGGGATCAGTGGCAGAGGTGGCAGTGAGGGGGGTGGCATCAGTGGCAGCGGTGGTGGTGGTGAGGGGGTGGGATCAGTGGCATTTGTGGTGGTGGGGGGTGGGATCAGTAACAGCGGTGTTGTGGGTGAAGGGGGGTGGGATCAGTGGCATTTGTGGTGGTGGGGGGTGGGATCAGTAACAGCGGTGTTGTGGGTGAAGGGGGGTGGGATCAGTGACAACGGTGGTGGTGGTGAGGGGGGGTGGAATCAATGGCAGTGGTGGTGGAGGTTGGGATCAGTTGCACTTACTTACCGATTCCTTCCCCCTCAGTATTCACGTGGTCCAGACCCCAGTGAAGTGATAGTGCTCAGCTCAGCCTCCCCTCAGCGGCCAGTGGGCGCCCCCCGCAGCAGAATGAAGGGGCGGGCTTCACAGTAGCACAGCCAGAACGGGCGGGCGGGCCTCCCCAAAGTGGCGGAACTCCAGGGCCCAGTCGCAAGCATGACAGCTGTGACCCTGGTAGATCCGCCACTGTACTGAGCAAATACCATATGACATAAAAAACTGCAACAACCATCATTTTATTCTCTGGGGCCTCTGCCAAAATATATATATATATATATATATATATATATATATATATATATATATATATATATAATGTTTGGGGGTTCTAAGTAATTTTCTAGAAAAAAAAAAGGTATTTTTTTACACGTAGGAGCGAAGTGTCAGAATTGGCCTGGATGGGAAGTGGTTAAGGCGCTGTCAGTTACATTTTGGTGTTCTAATGAGACCCGGAAGGTGGAACGGATCGAGAATCAGCATGTAGCTGTAGAAGGGAAGGAGTCTAATCAGTGACTACATATGGGAGCACAGAAGGACAAGGATGAGTCAAAGGCGGGCAGCATAGTGGTGGTGGCGCAGGATGGGTGATTCAGCCAGTCACTGTCAGAACAAAGCTACAGAATTCTCAGCAGGCTGTCTGCCCCCCGGATAGAAGAGAATCACCGGGATGTGGAGTGATTGTTATTGCCCCGAGGAAGACGGAGGGGAGTAAAAATAGGCCTTTGCTCAGTGCTTTTATTGCCAAGCCGCAAGTGCAGCAAAAATCATACCATGGGTGGCATTTGGCAGGCAATATCATTACCAAACAAAGCTTAATTTGTGCAGAGCGCTGCAGCCTTTCAAGGGTTAACCCAGGTGTCCAATGAGACGACAAATATTGCTTCTGAGCTGCTTGTCAAAACCCACTGAAGAGCGAACCAATGCAAATCACTTTTTCAGAATGACGGCTGCAGGTGTTAATGATCCCCACTTTAATGTCCCTATCCTTTTGCATTTATTTATTTTATTTATTTATTACAGGTACTTATATACCACTGACAATTGCACTTTACGCACACACTCACCGGTCACTTTATTAGGTACACCGCGCTAGTACCGGGTTGGACCCCCTTTTGCCTTCATTCTTCGTGGCATAGATATAACAAGGTGTTGGAAACATTCCTCAGAGGTTTGTCCATAGTGACATGATGGCATCACACAGTTGCTGCAGATTTGTCGGCTGCACATCCATGATGCCAATCTCCCGTTCCACCACATCCCAAAGGTGCTCTATTGGATGAGATCTGGTGAGTGTGGAGACCATTGGAGTACAGTGACCTCATTGTCCAGTGGTGAGATGATTTGAGCTTTGTGACATGGTGAATTATCCTGCTGGAAGGAGCCATCAGAAGATGGGGACACTGTAGTCATAAAGGGATGGACATGGTCAGCAACAATACTCAGGGAGGCCGTGGTATGTAAACGATGCTCAATTGGTACTAAGGGACCCAAAGTGTGCCAAGAAAATATCCCCCCCACCATTACCCTGCCACCACCAGCCTGAACCGTTGCATACCTCCCAACTTTCTGAAATGGGAATGAGGGACACCTATTAGCAAAAGTATGTAGGCACAGGACACAACCCCTGCCAAGCCCCCTCACCCCCAACAATGCTGCCACTGATCCCACTCCCCCTCACCTCCACCGCTGCTACTTATCCCACCCCCCTCACCTCCACCACTGCTACTGATCCCACCCCCTGTCATTGTCACCGCTGCTACTGATCCCACCCCCCCTCACTGCCACCGCTGCCACTGATCCTACCCCCCTCACTGCCACCGCTGCTACTGATCCCATCCCCCTCACCCCCATTGCTGCCACTGATCCTACCCCCCTAACTACCACCGCTGCTACTGATCCCATCCCCCCTCACCACCACTGCTGCTACTGATCCTACCCCCCTCACCACCATCGCTGCCACTGATCCTACCCCCCTCTGCCACCACTGCCACTGATCCCACCCCCCTCATCGCCACCGCTGCTACTGATCCCATCCCCCTCACCACCACCGCTGCCACTGATCCTACCCCCCTCACTGCCACCGCTGCTACTGATCCCATCCCCCTAACCACCACCGCTGCCACTGATTCTACCCCCCTCACTGCCACCGCTGCTACTGATCCCACCCCCCTCATCGCCACCGCTGCTACTGATCCCACCCCCCCTAATCATCACCGCTGCCACTGACCCTACCCCTCACTGCCACCGCTGCTACTGATCCCTCACCACCACCGCTGCCACTGACCCTACCCCCTCACTGCCACCGCTGCTACTGATCCTACCCCCCCTCACCACCACCGCTGCCACTGATCCTACCCCCCTCACTGCCACGGCTGCCACTGACCCCACCCCCCTCATCGCCACCGCTGCTACTGATCCCATCTCCATCACCACCACTGCTGCCACTAATCCTACCCCCCTCACTGCCACCACTGCCACTGATCCCATCCCCCTCACCACCACCGCTGCCACTGATCCTACCCCCCTCACTGCCACCGCTGCTACTGATCCCATCCCCCCACCACCACCACTGCTGCCACTGATCCTACCCCCCTCACTGCCACCACTGCCACTGATCCTACCCCCTCACTGCCACTGATCCCACCCCCCTCACCACCACCGCTGCCACTGATCCTACCCCCTCACTGCCACTGATCCCACCCCCCCTGGGAATGAGGGACATCTATTAGCAAAAGTATGTAGGCATAGGACACACCCCCCTCACTGCCACCGCTGCCACCGATCCTACCCCCTCACTGCCATCGCTGCCACTGATCCCTCCCCCCCTCACCACCGCCACTGCCACTGATCCAACCCCCTTCACTGCCACCGCTGCCACTGAACCCATCCCCCTCATTGCCACCGCTGCTACTGATCCTACCCCCCTCACTGCCACCGCTGCCACTGATCCTACCCCCTCACTGCCACTGATCTTACCGCCCCCCCTCACCACCACCGCTGCCTCTGATCCCACCCCACTTTTTTTTTACAATTGCACTTAGAAATGAGATGAAAAGTTTAGTGCTGGGAAACACTTTTTGAAAGATAATAATTTTATATACAACTATATAGATCAGACCAAAATGAGGGGGAAAGAGGGACAGAGGGACAGAGGGACATTGCTTCAAATCAGGGACAGTTGGAAGCTATGCAGTTGATACAAGACAGGATGGATCCATGATTTCATGTTGTTTAGTCCAAATTCTGACCCTACCATCTGAATGTCACAGCTGAAATCGAGACTCATCAGACCAGGCAACGTTTTTCCAATCTTCTATTGTCCACTTTTGGTGAGCTTGTGAGAATTGTAGCCTCCGTTTCCTGTTCTTAGCTGATAGGAGTGGCACCAGGTGTGGTCTTCTGCTGCTGTAGCCCATCTGCTTCAAGGTTCAATGTGTTGTGTATTCAGAGATGGTATTCTGCATACCTTGGTAGTAACGAGTGGTTATTTGAGTTCTTGTTACCTTTCTATCATCTGGAACCAGTCTGCCCATTCTGACACCTCTGACATCAACAAGGCATTTTGGTCCACGCAACTGCCGCTCACTGGATATTTTCTCTTTTTCGGACCAGTCTCTATAAACCTAAGAGATGGTTGTGTGTGAAAATCCCAGTAGATCAGCGGCTTTTGAAATACCACCAACAACCATGCCACGTTCAAAGTAAATTACGGTGCCTTGAAAAAGTATTCACACCCCTTGAAATTTCCCACATTTTGTCATGTTACAACCAAAAACGTAAATGTATTTTATTGGGATTTTATGTGATAGACCAACACAAAGCGGCACATAATTGTTAAGTGGAAGGAAAATGATAAATGTTTTTTAAAATTGTTTCCAAATAGATATGTGAAAAGTGTGGGGGGTACATTTGTATGGCGCCCCCCTGAGTCAATACTTTGTAGAACCTCCTTTCACTGTAATTACAGCTGCAAGTCTTTTTGGGGGTGTCTCTACCAGCTTTGCACATCTAGAGAGTGACATTTTTGCCCATTCTTCTTCTTTGCAAAATATCTCAA
The DNA here is from genome assembly GCA_028564925.1 of Lithobates sylvaticus. Lineage (NCBI taxonomy): Eukaryota > Metazoa > Chordata > Amphibia > Anura > Ranidae > Lithobates > Lithobates sylvaticus. The sequence goes on along the minus strand of CM053026.1, from coordinate 746,917,385 downwards.
GCTCTGTCAGATTGGATGGAGAGCGTCTGTGAACAGCAATTTTCATGTCTTGCCACAGATTCTCAATTGGATTTAGGTCTGGACTTTGACTGGGCCATTCTAACACATGAATATGCTTTGATCTAAAACATTCCATTGTAGCTCTGGCTGTATGTTTAGTGTCGTTGTCCTGCTGGAAGGTGAACCTCTGCCCCAGTCTCAAGTCTTTTGCAGACTCTAACAGGTTTTCTTCTAAGATTTCCCTGTATTTGGCTCCATCCATCTTTCCATCAACTCTGACCAGCTTCCATGTCCCTGCTGAAGAAAAGCATAAAAAAAAACATGATGTTGCCACCACCATGTTTCACGGTGGGGATGGTGTGTTCAGGGTGATGTGCAGTGTTAGTTTTCCTCCACACATAGAGTTTTGCTTTTAGGCCAAAAAGTTAAATTTTGGTCTCATCTGACCAGAGCACCTTCTTCCACATGTTTGCTGTGTCCCCCACATGGCTTCTCACAAACTGCAAACTGGACTTCTTATGGCTTTCTTTCAACAATGGCTTTCTTCTTACCACTCTTCCATGAAGGTCGGATTTGTGGAGAGTACGACTAATAGGTGCCACACCTGTGGGATCCCTGTGGAAATCACTATTGATTCCACAGGGATCCCACAGGTGTGGTACATACATACTTACATTGGTCCAAGCCAGTGCAGTGTAACTATTAAAAATTGCCATACCTAAACTTCACCTTCAAACCGAGGGCTCATTTGGGCTTTAACTGGTTGCCGCCCGCCGTATTGTAGAATGACGGTCAGGCAGGACCACTCTTGTTGTGGGAGGCATGGCAATCAGTGGTGCATTGTGTCCCTCGTACACAGCACATCACCAATTGCAGCCGATGATGTAGGCTCTTTACCATGTGATCAGCTGTGTCCAATCACAGCTGATCACATGTAAACAAATGCCAGTTATTGATAACAGGCTTTCCTGTGGTGACAGTGGCAGTTACACTGATAATCAGGGAACTGATGATCAGTGCCACCTATCAGTGCCCATCAGTGCAGCATATCAGTGCTGCATATCAGTCCCCATCAGTGCTGCATATCAGTGCCCATCAGTGCCACTTATCAGTGCCCATCAGTGCAGCATATCAGTTCCCATCAGTGCCTGCACTCTGCACACTGTGTACTCCTGAACCCTGCACACTGCCTACTCCTGAACTCTGCACATGCCTAGTCCTGAACTCTGCATTCTGCACACTGCGTACTCCTGAACTCTGCAAACCACGTACTTCTGAACTCTGCACACCACATACTCCTGAACTCTGCACACTGCATACTCTTGAACTCTGCACACCACATATTCCTGAACTCTGCACAAAGCGTACTCCTGAACTCTGCACAAAGGGTACTCCTGAACTCTGCACTCTACTCACCGTATACTCCTGAACTCTGCATTCTGCTCACGACATACTCCTAAACTCTGTATTCTGCACACCACCTACTCCTGAACTCTGCACTATACACACCGTATACTCCTGAACTCTGTACACCACATACTCCTGAACTCTGTACACATTGTACCACCTACTCCTGAACTCTGCACTATGCACACCACATACTCCTGAACTCTGCACACTGGGTACTCCTGAACTCTGCACGCCACATACTTCTAAACTCTGTATTCTGCACACCACCTACTCCTGAACTCTGCACAAAGCGTACTCTTGAACTCTGCACACCGCATACTCCCGAAATCTGCACTCTGCACACCACGTACACCTGAACTCTACACTCTACACACGGCATACTCCTCTGCACACCACATACTCCTGAACCCTGCACATCGTGTACTCCTGAACTCTGCACTCTACACACCGCATTCTCCTGAACCTTGCACACCACATACTCCTGAACTCTACACCCCGCATTCTCCTGAACTCTGCACACCACATATTCCTGAGTATTCCTATGTATCTGTGTAGATAAAGATACAATTGGCCCTTTGAGGGCAACCATAATGCTGATTTGGCTCGGGATGATGAGTTTGACACCCTGCATGACTGCAACTACTCGTTCCAAGCAAACATAAGTGACAGTGATAAGGAGAGGTCTGGGAGCACATGGAGGAAATTACAGGGAGACAGAAAAGCACAGCAAGAAAGATTTCATAAAAAACAGATCACAGGACCATTAATTAATGGATGTGTATGGAATACTCTTGGAGAATACGGATATAATGAACACTTCCACACTCCGTACCAAACAAGAAAAAGTTTTAGCTGTTAATAGACTTTAAAAGGGCTGAATTTGTAGACTTCACCCGCAATGTATAAATGTGTCAACCAACAAGAAATTTGTGTCACTGTCCTCGTACTCCGTTCATACTTCTGTACTTACATCCTGTTTTCCTGTTTTTATGTTTTTACATCCAAAAGAAGAAAAGAGATGCTGTAAGTGCTTTCTGGGGGGTGACCCAGTCAGAACCTCCGTCTGCCTTAATGCAGCTTTCATGTTGCAAATGGCGTCTGCGCAGCGCGTTGCTTCGTTTCATGTCTCCCTGTGAAAACGATGCGTGGTGCGAAATAAAAGCCTTGTTTTGTTGTTGCAGAGGACGCACACTTTACAGACATTAAACATTCACTGGAATGACTCTTCTCGCCGGCGATGGAAGTCTTTCATCTTTCAATCACATCGCAAGAAAGAATTGCTTCCTTCTCCACTAGCAATGTATTTATTCCCTTCCATTTATCCATTTATTTAAGTTGATCGCTTGTCTGTTGATTTATGATGAACTAAAATAAAAAAGTAGGACATGGTCCTAAAAAAAAAAAAATAGCTGCTAAAATTCTTACTTTTAGGGCTTATTCATGTCAGCAGTAAAGGGGCGGTAAAACTCTGGGGCTGAGCCGTGCTTTTATAACCTCCAAATGGCTACTCCCTTTAGTTGCGAAGGCAGCGGCCGAGGAGTTTAAACATGCCACAGCAGCAGTGCTTTGTTTCATGGCCACGGCAAGCCACTTTCGGCTGGTGTAACACCTGCTGAACACGATCCATTTAAGGTGGAACTTTACCCATAACAACTTGATAAAAATGTTCTTAAGCAAGCAACCAGGGTGGATAAAAATCGATGATTTTTAAAAAAAAATTCAGTTGTTGGACAATCCCTGCACACTGCCTACTCCTGAACTCTGCACTCTTCACACCGCCTACTCCTGAACTCTGCATTCTGCACACTGTGTACTCCTGAACCCTGCACACTGCCTACTCCTAAACTCAGCATTCTGCACACCACATACTCCTGAACTCTGCACACCACGTACTTCTGAACTCTGCACACCGCATACTCCTGAACTCTGCACACCGCATACTCCTGAACTCTGCTCACTGCATACTCCTGAACTCTGCTCACTGCATACTCCTGAACTCTGCATTCTGCACACTGTGTACTCCTGAACTCTGCACATCGCCTACTCCTGAACTCAGCATTCTGCACACCACGTACTCCTGAACTCTGCACACCACGTACTTCTGAACTCTGCACACCGCATACTCCTGAACTCTGCTCACTGCATACTCCTGAACTCTGCACACCGCATACTCCTGAACTCTGCACACCGCATACTCCTGAACTCTGCACACCGCATACTCCTGAACTCTGCACACCGCATACTCCTGAACTCTGCACACCGCATACTCCTGAACTCTGCACAAAGCGTACTCCTGAACGCTGCACAAAGGGTACTGTTATGTTGTTTTATCCCTATTGTGGGGTCACCAGTACGGTATTTGTACATTGAAATCATATCCCTTCTCAAGCGTCTCTTCTTCAGAGAGAATAAGTTCAGTGCTCGCAACCTTTCCTCATAACTAATGTACTCCAGACCCTTTATATATAATTTTTTTTTTATATTATTTTTTTTTATATTATTTTTTTGATATTATTATTTTTTTTTTATATTATAATTTTTTTGATATTATTTTTTTATTTTTTTAAATTATTATTTTTTTTTTATATTATTTATTTATTTATTTTTTTATTTGTGGTTAAACTGGATGGACTTGTGTCTTTTTTCAACCTAACTAACCATGTAACTATGTAACTTTATTAGCTTTATTGCCCTTCTCTGGACTCTCTCCAGTTCCAGTACATCCTTCCTGAGGACTTGTGCCCAGAACTGGACAGCATACTCCAGGTGCAGCCCGACCAGAGTCTTGTAGAGTGGGAGAATTATCGTTTTATCTCTGGAGTTAATCCCCTTTTTAATGCATACCAATATTCTGTTTGCTTTGTTAGCAGCAGCTTGGCATTGCATGCCATTGCTGAGCCTATCATCTACTAGGAGGTCCCTTTCCATCCTAGATTCCCCAGAGGTTCTCCCCCTAGTGAGTAGATTGCATTCATATTGTAGCCCACCAAATGCATTAATTTACATTTTTCTACATTAAACCTCATTTGCCATGTAGTGGCCCACCCCATTAATTTGTTCTGATCTACTTACAAGGTTTCCACATCCTGCAGAGAAATTATTGCCCTGCTTAGCTTGATATCGCCTGCAAAAACTGAGATCGAGCTGTTTATCCCACCCTCCAGGTCGTTTATGAAAAAAATTAAATAGGATTGGTCCCAGGACAGAACCCGGGTGGGCCCCACTTTCCACACCCTCTGAAATCACCCTCGTAGCCAGTGTTCAATCCATGTACTCACCCTATGCTCCATGCCGACAGACCTTAGTTTGTACAGTAAACATTTATGGGGAACTGTATCAAATACATTTGCAAAATCCAGATACACCACATCTAAGGGCCTTCCTTTATCTAGATGGCAGCTCACCTCCTCATAGAAGGTTAATAGATTGGTTAGGCAAGAATGATTCTTCATGAATCCATGCTGATTACTGCTAATAATACAGTTTTTATTACTAAAATCTTGTATATAGTCCCCTATCATCAGCTTGCATACTATTGATGTTAGGCTAACTGGTCTGTAATTCCCAGGGATGTATTTTGGGCCCTCTTTTAAATATTGTTCGTAAAAATTAGGAACAATGGTCTGGCAATTACTTAACTGAGTTCCTTAAGGACCCTCAGATGCAAGCCATCTGGTCCCGGTGATTTATTGATGTTAAATTTCCCAGGTCTAATTTTAATTCTGTCCTCTGTTAGCCATAAGGGTGCTTCCTGTGATGTGTCATGAGGACAAACGCTGCAGTTTTGGTTACTGAAACACCCCGTTTCCCTTGTGAAGACTAAGGAGAAGAAAACATTTAATACCTTCGGCATCTCTCCATCCTTAGTAACCAGATTCCTTTCATCATTCTTTATGGGACCAATATGATCTGACCTCCCTTTCTTACTATTTATATACTTAAAGAATTTCTTGGATTTTTTTTTACTCTCCTCCGCTATGTGCCTTTCGTGTTCTATCTCAACCGCCCTGATTGCATTCTTTGTAAAGTTGGAATGCTGGTGATGATCTTGTATTTTTTGAAGGCCTTCTCCTTTGGTTTTATATAGATTTTTACATTGAAGTTAAGCCAACCAGGACTTTTATTAGCGCTTTTAAATTTTATTTGCCAATCAGTGCCTCATCAGTGCCACCGAGCAGTGCTGCCTATCAGTGTAACCTACCAGTGCCGATCAGTGCCCATCACTGCCACCCATCAGTGCCCATCACTGCCACCTATCCATGCCACCTATCAGTGCCACTTCTCAGTGCTCACCAGTGCCACCTATCAATGCCCTTTAATGCCACCCATCAGTGCCACCTCTCATTGCACACCAGTGCCGCCTATCAGTGCCCACCAGTGCCACCTATCAGTGCCCACCAGTGCCGCCTTATCGGTGCACATCAGTGCAGCCTAATCAGCGTACATCAATGAAGGAGAAAAATGACCTGTTTGCAAAATTTTATTACAAAATATAAAAAAATAGAATTTTAACAAAAAATAAAAAACGCAGAGATGATCAAATACCACCAAAAGAAAGCTTTATTTGTGGGAAAAAAATGTTTAAAATTGAATTGGGTACAGTGTTGTATGACCACGCAATTGTCATTCAAAATGCATCAATGCTGAAAGCTGAAAATTGGTCTGGGCAGGAGGGGGGTTTAAGTGCCCAGTAAGCAAGTGGTTAAGGAAATGTGGCCACTCTGCAAGCATGCCGCAACTGCATGCAATGCACATTTTTGTGGCATGCGAGTGCAGCGATTAAGGGTTTAAAAGCAGGTGCTGAGGAGGTCATAAAACCTTAGCCGCTTTTTCAACACTCCAGCTAATTCAAACAATGGCAGGGGGATTGGACAGTACATGCAAGTGTGTTATTGTCTCTTAATTTTGCATCAAGAATTTAAGAGCATAACACATTCTCCAGGGTTTGCTAAAAACTGCCAGTGAATTTAATTTCAGCGCTTTAAAAACATGTGCTGAATGCATCATAAAACCTATAGTCCTGTTTCTGATGCATTCGGTAGACATTTTTTGAAGCTTAGGAAATATGCACAGCAAATGCATGCAAATGCACCTAATGTGACAGACCTATACAGGACAGGGGCTTTGGAGGGGACTGCAGGGTAGCCTCATGCTTACTGGCTATGGGCCCTGGCTTTTGAGGGGCCTCTATTCTTGGGAGGTGTATGCCTGGGGAACCCTTAAAGTTGGTCTTGCCTCGAATTCGGGACCATGTCTCCCCGAACCACACAGACTCTGGGAGCCTAGGACCTGGATATAGATTTGGGGCCTTTGTGCCTAAACCAGCAATGACTGCTTTAGGCTGGGTTCACACTAGTGCAAATTGGATGTGGGTTTCAGCGCATCCAATTTGCATGACAGGAGAGTGTGACCAGCTCTCTATAGAGCCAGTTCACACATCTCTGCGCAGGAGTCCTGTGCGTCTTTGGTTCCGTTTCAGGTCCGAATCCAGGCAAAAATTTGTCCCTGATTCATCCCTGGAACAAAGAACAAGGATGCACCAGAGCATCAGTGTGAGCCCAGCCTTAGACTGTGAGACTCAGAGCAGATGTTAATGTAGCACTGACCCCCGAAGGAGCTGCTGGTATTTGATTGGGCTTACCGTTACCTCACCTTTTCACTATGTCCATCATAGGGGTCTCGTTAAAGAGTTGGTTTAAGAATATTGGCTCCGACACTTAGTCCATTTTTCAAAGCTTTATTAAATAAATGACAATTGCCGTAGAGAGATGAAGGGTTAAGGGGATTCAGGTACCTTGAAATTGCAGGTTAGAGGTGTTTCTTGATCCAGCAGCTAACAGCTCCAGAACTGGATATAGCACTCACCGGATAGGCCTCTCTCACTGGCCTAGCAGCCGATGAGTTGCTCGGTCAAAGCTCTGCCACAGACTTGTCAACTTAAAGCTATCGTTGTGCAATCCTCTGCCACAGGAATACACAACCAGCAACTTATGGTGAAAGTAGAGAATAGTCACACAGTACCAGTTTCTTTCAGCCGGTCCGGCGATATTGTGTGGTAAATGACCCGGGATGCATCTTTCAACTGAGTCTCCAGGCCCTTCCAGAGATACCAGCCTTGTTGCTCTGTCCTCTCCTGAAAAGTCCTCCCCTAGATCCTCCAGTTTCTTGGCTTCTCCCCGCAGGCAAGACAGCACAGGACCACCCCTGGATCGGTAGGCCCCAGGGCTTCTGGGCCTACCCTTCAGTTGCGAAGCCTTGGGCCAGCCAGCCCCGAGACATAGAGAAAAGGCAGCACACACCTTAGGCCAGGAGGGCCATGAGGTCGGATTACCGAACCCCAAAAAATGGCGCCTGTACCTTAAGTACCCAGAATGCACAGCGGGTGAACCACTCCCACCGGGCTGTTTCTGAGTAAAAGGGGTACCCAATGCATTCAGCCTGTTGCATTTCCAACACTTACCAGTGGTGACAGCGACACCCACGGCCAAGTGGAAACTAGCACAACCCAGCTGAACTGGTACAGAAACCAGAACTTTGACATAATTAGTCTGAGACAAACGGCAGCTTCAGACAAACTTAAAGCGGAGCTCCACACGCTGTTTGTTTTCTTTTGTACCCATTAACACAATCACATATAAACAATTGCAAACTCACTTGTTTGTAGATTAAACATGCCCGGTGTCATTTACTTCCTTGTTCCCTTGATGTTTAGCTACCAGCAAGCCTCGTTCCCACGCATGCTCAATATTTAAAATCATCTAGCGTCATAGTTGCTATCACAACGAGTGTAGTTCCCGCCCCCTTGTGATGAAAAAAAAAGAAACCCCGCGATAACTCGCGCCGGACTGCCGCACTGACTCCTGGGAACAATGACACAAGCTCCCAGGAGCCAGTGCGGCGAAAAGGAAATTACGAAATAGCCGCACATACTCCGCCCATATCCGCACACTCCACATCCAGGAAATACAGGTCAAGATGTGGAAATCAAAGGTACAGTAGCAGAAGAGGTAACACTGAGGTAATCGGCTTGAGCTAATCTTTGAAAATCGGGTGGAGCTCTGCTTTAATTTTACAAAAATAATAGCGTCTGTATTGAAAATACCAGCGCTACATTAATATAATCAGCTCCAAAAAACCTGATGCTGGGGTCTCCTGCTATAATCTGTTTACTAAGATGTCTTTGTCCTATGGTATCATTTTCCCCTTGTGTGCCTCCTAGCTGTGAATTCCCATTGTTAATTAAGTCACCAAATGTTTTGGTCTGTCTGCTAATCCTTTAGAGATTTGGACAGCCACAGGTCTTCATTCTGGGCTGGTGCCAAACGGTCTGGGTGGGCACTGTCGCCTAGACTTGACCATTTATCTTACTGTTTAATTAGATTACTGTTTGTGTTGGCTGTTCCTTATGCCCCGTACAAACGGCCAGATTTTCCGATGGAAAAAGTTTGAGATCCTGCTCTCAAATTTTCCGACAACAAAGTCCTATCGGACTTTTTCCGATCGCGTGTAGCGAATTCCGACGGACAAAGTGCCACGCATGCTCAGATCACATTACAAGACCAAAGCTATTGGCTACTAGCCTCTACATAGTCCAGTCGTACGCAACAAACGTCACCACGTCAGGATGATCGGATTTTCCGACAACTTTGTCCGACCGTGTGTATGCAACACCAGTGTCAGACAAAATCCGTCTGAAAAAATCCGACGGATTTTGTGGTCGGAATTTGCGACCGTGTGTACGGGGCATTAGATATGTTAATTATCTTACTGTTTGCATAACGTGATCAAGCTTTTATCTGATTTTATGTGGTATATACTGTATATTCTGTGTGAGTTTACAAAAGTGAGTTCCAGTTTGCACAAAAGCTAGTGTAGTCTAGTTCTTGAGTGCTCAGCTATAATACCTGGTTCCAGACTGGAGGAAGCTGTATCTTGGCGGAAGCACCCAAGCTGGGTGCCAGGCGCTCCGTCACACTTAAACACGTGCATAAAATGCATGTGATTATGCATATAAAAACAATGTACATTTTCTGGTGTCAATGGGCCTTTAATCACTTGCGGACCACCCTCCCTGTTGGGGGGCTTTGGTGAAATATCAGGGGTCTAAACAGACCCATGATGTCTCACTTTTGAGACACAGAAAGAAGATTGAGAACACAGGGGAAAGGGAAGCACACAGGGGGTTTGGGGCTTTAAAAAGAAGAACAGGGACAGGAGGGGCGGTACATACAGGAATGGATCCCCTCCATTTTCCACCTACAGCTGCTGAATACTGGTGGAAGGGAGAGGAGAAGCAGACGTTCAGCAGCTGCAGGAGGAAAATGGAGGGGATCGGTTCCTGTATATGCCACCCTTGCCACCCTTCCTGCCCAGGTGTAAAACTAAATGTAACAGGAAGGCCACACAGGCCCCCTGAAGTATGGGGCAGGGTCATAATTGCTACGCCAGTGGCTGAGCGCCTTGTCATTAATATAAGTCAGGCTTGCCTATAGGTCCACTCACCTAGAGACAGGAGAAACTGCTGTAACCATTGAAAGCAGGAAATGAGTCGTTAAAGAGGACCTGTCAGTACAAGTCTGAATAAATAAAGTCCTGATATGTCACAATATTCAACAATAGTATATTCTTTCAGAAAAGCTCCAACTCTTATTAAAATGTCATCTCTGGGCTCAAGTTGACGAAACTGTTGCTGAATAATGTGACATGTCAGGAATTTTATCATGAAGACTTGAATGGAAAGGCTGTGATGATGTCATCAGTTTGCCGCAGGCAGGTGGAAGCATTTTCTTAGTCTTCTCTCCCTCCAGTGATCTGACTGCAACGTTGCACCTTTGTAGCAAGTCAGAAGGTGAGAAGCTGCAAGAGTGACTGATCTGTGTCAGACATTTGTGAACAAATCCAAGAACTGAACAGATACCAGGATTTAGATGATTATGTCATCTCTGAGCGAGGATCTCAGTCCAGGAAGTGGAAAGTGACCCATCTAATGCTAGGTCCACTGTATTACCCTCTAGTGTGCTACTAGTGGCAGTGAAGGAAAATGTATGTTTACTCATGCTTACCCTGTGAGTCTTTGCATCTGGATCATGGGTTACTACAGTTAAGACTGTCTGGTGCCTCCCCTGGATCTGGGAATTTGGAGAAACTTCTAGATACTGGAGGGTGGAGGCCAGGAGGTTTGATCTGCATACTTAGGGGAGCTCAGCCAATCCCAAGCCGGTGGATCTGGCATGGGGTCTGAATCAGCCTTTAAGTATGTTTGAGTCATGCTGGCAAGAGGAGTCAGGTGAAGATGGAGTTGGATGGCTAAGGGGACTGTCTGCGGTCCTTGAGGCAAACCCCCTAGTCTGGGGGGTGCGGGGGTGCTCTGCCTCGGGCTGGAGCTCAGGTGCTGGCCTGGGAGAATCCTGACAACAGACGGGCTTTGGAGGAAGTCTTCCCTGACAGGCAGCGGGAGCAAGGAGGACAGTGTGAGTACAACAGCACGTTCAGGGACATACAAGGGGAGAGACGGCCAAACGCAGCAGGTCTCTCTGGAAGATAGCTGCATGCTTAAATCTTTCTTAACCTTGCCCCAGGAGATCTTTGGAGCAGTCGGCTAGACTGGTGAAGAGTAAGTCAGGTAGCTGGTGAAGAGTCAGTCGGGTAGACTAGTAAAGAGTCAGTCGGGTAGACTGGTGAAGAGTCAGTCAGGTAGCTGGTGAAGAGTCAGTCAGGTAGACTGGTAAAGAGTCAGTCGGGTAGACTGGTAAAGAGTCAGTCGGGTAGACTGGTAAAGAGTCAGTCGGGTAGACTGGCGAAGAGTCAGTCGGGTAGACTGGCGAAGAGTCAGTCGGGTAGACTGGCGAAGAGTCAGTCGGGTAGGTTGGTGAAGAGTCAGTCGGGTAGGTTGGTGAAGAGTAAGTCAGGTAGCTGGTGAAGAGTCAGTCGGGTAGACTGGTATAGAGTCAGTCGGGTAGACTGGTGAAGAGTCAGTCAGGTAGCTGGTGAAGAGTCAGTCAGGTAGACTGGTAAAGAGTCAGTCGGGTAGACTGGTAAAGAGTCAGTCGGGTAGACTGGCGAAGAGTCAGTCGGGTAGGTTGGTGAAGAGTCAGTCGGGTAGGTTGGTGAAGAGTCAGTCGGGTAGGTTGGTGAAGAGTCAGTCAGGTAGGTTGGTGAAGAGTCAGTTGGGTAGACTGGTGAAGAGTCAGTAGGTTAGACTGGTGAAGAGTCAGTCAGGGCAGACTGGTGAAGAAGTAGCCAGGTAGGCTGGCAGTTCCTGCAGTGGATAGAGCTGGGATAAGTTTCTACAAGGGAGTTGGAGGTACTCCAGAATGCAGCTTATAACACTTTGTGCTACTTTCCAAAGGGACTTTTGCATGTTTAATTTATCAGAGACTGTCTGTGCTCGGAAGGAGAACAGTACTGAAGCATGTACATAGAGAGTCCCTGGTTTTGTTGCTATCAGGTTGGGCATCTCATAACTCCTATTCCTCATCCAAATTATTACCCCTAATAAAACATAAAAAAACAAGCTTAAAGACTGTTCCTTGCCTCTGGATGAAAGCTAAGTGTGACAGACTCACCCGGGACAGAGGCTTTTGGAAGGGACCGAATGCTAGTCTCTTGCCTACAGACTATGGGCCCTGGAACTTGAGGGAGCTACAAGCATTATAGAAGATATTCTGTTACGTAATGCAAAAGGACATTATTAAGGAGGCCATGATGGTCTCTGGCAGCTTGGGACTTAGTGCACAGATGTATGTGAAAGGAATGCTGATTAATGAGATCTGGAAAGCCTGGGTCTTTCACCCAATAGTTTATTGTTCTCCTTAACACACCTTTGTCTCCCAGCAAACTATTAGGGGGTGTGTTTCTACTTATGTGTATTGTAAGTTGTGAGTGAGGAGACGGCAAGTCTACCCTGAAAGGTCATATCTCTGAGTCACCTAGTCTGGGTAAATAATTAGATAATTAACTATAATATATAATAATAAGGTTTCTGGTTACAGTTTGTACTGTCAGCCTGCTGTATATAGTTGTATGTCATCATAAAAACAGTCCATGTTCAAGCTGTGTAACTGAGCTAGTATACAAAATCTGATATCTCGTGTTCCAGAACTTTTGAAATGAATTAATCAATTAATTAATGAATTAATGAGTGACTTGTATAGCGCTTCCTATACGAACTGAATCACCTCAGGGCGCTTTTTGCCGCCGGTGTCCATCTGCAGTGTAGCACGGTCCTTTACCCCATGGGTTCCCGACGTGCTTACAGGAACTTAGGAAGCGATATACTGATAGAAGCACTCAAGCGGAGTGTGGGACGTTCCGTCACACTAAGGCCCCTTTCACACTGAAGCGTTTTTCAGGCGCTACAGCGCTAAAAATAGCGCCTGTATAGCGCCTGAAAAAAGCGGGTCCTTTAACTCCAGTGTGAAAGCCGGAGGGCTTTCACACTGGAGCGGTGCACCAGCAGGACGGTAAAAAAAGTCCTACAAGCAGCATCTTTGGAGCGGTGAAGGAGCGGTGTATTCACCGCTCCTATACCGCTCTTACCCATTGAAATCAATGGGATACCGCGGGGACACCACGGCAATACCGCCGGCAAACCGGCGCTGCAGCGGCGCTGCAGCGGGGGTTTTAACCCTGTTTCGGCTGCTAGCGGGGGTTAAAACCACCCCGCTAGCGGCTGAATACCGCAGCTAAAATGATGGTAAAGCAGCGCTAAATATAGCACTGCTTTACCGCCGACGCACGCACCGCCCCAGTGTGAAAGGGGCCTAAGAAATACTTCTTTGCCTGGCTGTGTAGGAATGGGGAACCCAGTCATCTGCAACCCCTACAGGGGGTAGTGCTACACCACTTTAAATGACCTCTTCACCAATTTTCTGGGACTAATATTTTGGCCGAGTTAATGGATTCTTTCTGCAGATCGGTCAAAGCTTGGGGCACTTGATTCACTCATCGCTTGGCATTGATGCACATATTCAGTATGAGTTGGTAATACTTGTCTTATAGCAGTCAATGTGCCACTTAAATACAATAAGCAATACAAAGAGCTTGTGGGGCTGATCCTTTCAGATGAGAGCTTTCAGACATACTGTCAAGTCTCAGAAGGAAACATTATATTTTATTGTTATTTTAGTGTTCAACTCCCTCTGTGGTGAAGGGAATCTTCCCCGCTCCCCATCCAAAATGCCTCGGTCTTAATAAGATACGGCATAATCTGTGAACAGATGGAAGCAGCAATGTAATTCAGTGAGACTGCGCCTGTTCATGATGCAGATATAGTATGGTAAATTTAGCAAGTGGGTGGGTGCTCCTCTATCATTTGTTCCCCCCCGGGGGCTATGTTGCCCTAGCAGTGACACCTTCATGTTGTCTAGAATAAATGTATACATTAATGCATGTTTCATATTCATTGTGTGATATTCAAGGGGTATAGTTTGCTTTGATGTGTTTAGAACCAAATGCAGTTTCTATTATAAACAAATTTTATGCTAGAGAGAGCATTCACTACAACAGAACGAACCTAACCATGAGTCAAAGATAACGAGACATTTTCATTAAAGGACTGTTAAACCCAAGAACACAAATATGTTGCAGCATATCAGTCTTTAGACATGGTGACTGCATTGGTTTTCTTTTCTAGGTGTAGCACCCTCCTAGTGTAGAGTAGGCTGATAGGCAGGTTTAATTTAGCTTTACTGTACACAGTGGCGCAGGGGTTGATTGCTGTGTTTCACAGTCCGCTGTTTTGCTACTTCTTCTGAATATTTCTAGAAGCATAGTAGGAAGGAGAGCACAACAGGCAGCCAGAAAAAAAATGGGACATTAGCCAGTCCCTGGGAAGGTGTGCCCTGTAGGTGGGGAGAGAGCCCATAAGTAGTCTGAGGCCTGAGTAGAAGCAGAGTTCCTGGGTCCAGTCCTGCTGGACCAGACCCTTATGCAGGGGCTCTGCCCCTGGGGCAGAAGTCTGAGTGGAAGCCAGCCTGAAGCGAGAGATGTCACCAGCACACCATGGGTCTCCAAAATTGGGTCCATCGATCACATTGTTACAGAAAACAGCAACGTTTTGGAGCCACATGTGTCACATACCTGATAAAGGGTTCCTGTTTGGCTCCGAAACATTGCTAGGATTTATTTGGGATGAATGAGAGCGGAGACTGTGAGCTAGGCCTTTTCGTCCAACATCAGTGCCTGACCTCACAAATGCGCTTCTGAAAGAATGGTCAAACATTCCCATAGACTCCTAAACATTGTGGACAGCCTTCCCAAATGAGCTGAGCTGTTATAGCTGCAAAGGGTGGGCCAACTCAATATTGAACCCAACGGACTAAGACTGGGATGCCATTAAAGTTCATGTGCGTGTAAAGGCAGGTGTCCCAATACTTTTGGTAATATAGTGTATGTAAGAGGAATAAAAATAGGAGGACTGCATGGGCCACTATAGGTCACCAGTGGGAAGGAGAAATAAATGCTATATGTATGCAATGTAAACTCCAGGCCACCAGTGATATAGAGGCTTATCGTTAGGGGTGAAAAATTCCAGGTACCACAGAGATTGTACTAGTGGAGGGTACACAGGGCAGTGGGCAGGGCCCATCAAAATTTTCCTAAGATTCTTATATTAAAAACAGTGTAATAACCCTGGGGTGCATTATCACTTCTAAATACTATGGTTGCACCGATACCAATTCTAGTATCAGAATCTATGCCGATGCTGAGCATTTGCCTTGTACTGGGGAAAATACTCCGATGCTTCACCCGATACTTAGGCAGCCTCAGGGGTGATCACTCAGTGCAGCGGTGGGGGGAGTTACAAGCACTGATCTCCCTGTATATCTTTTTTGACAGCCACTTCTCCTCCTCTCCCTCCCATGGCCTGTAACTGCCCCCACCGCTGCACCGATCACCCCTGGCTGTCCCCCTCTGTGCTGCCCGTGTCCTCCTTTGGTTCCCCCTGTGTCTCCTCCTTGGCTCTCCGTGTCCTCATCTGGGCCCCGATCCGTTTTGTCCTCGGGTCCCTCTGCGTCCTTCTCTGCTCCCCCATGTCCTCCTTCGGTCCCCCCATGTATAACTACTGTCCCCCCTGTGTCCTCCTCTGGGTCCCCGTGTCCTTCTCAGTTCTCGGGTTCCTCCTCCGGTCCCGCCATGTCCTCCTTCGGTCCCCCCTGTCCTCCTCCGTGTCCCCCTGTGTCCTCCCTGACTCTCCAGCTCCTCCACCGGTCTTTCCCTGCCCCAGATCTTTCAGGATGGACAGCGAAGGAAGGAGCCGGTAAATCTGTCATTTACCGGCTCCTTACTTTTCCAAAGGTGATAACTGTCTCTGTCCATTCATCATAACTGAAACATTGTAACCTGTGTTTATGATGCTTCAGTTTCTGAATTTAGAGGAGCTGCTGTCTCCTTTTCATTCATTTGCAGTGCAGCTGAGGCTGCTAAGAAAGGGACTGGGGAATCAATGTGCTCTGTCCCTTTCCCTGTCTCAAAGGGGAGATATCAGGGGTTTGTTTAGACCCCTGATATCTCACCAAAGCCCACCCCCCCAAGAAAAAAAAAATTATTAAAAAAAAAACTGTAATGAATATTTCAAAGTTAACCACTTCAATACAGGGCACTTATACACCTTCCTGCCCAGACCACTTTGAATGACAATTGCGCGGTCATGCTACACTATACCCAAACTAAATTTTTATCATCTTGTTCCCACATATAGAGCTTTCTTTTGGTGGTATTTGATCACCTCTGGGATTTTTATTTTCTGCTAAACAAATAAAAAAATGACGAACATTTTGAAAAAATAATGTTTTTTTTTTGTTTCTGTTACAAAACTTTGTAAATAAGTATGTTTTCTCCTTCACTGATTGGCACTGATGGGGTTGCACTGGAGGGCACTGATAAGGTGGCACTGATGGGCACTGATGAGGTGGCACCAATGAGGTTGCACTGATGAGGTGGCACTGATGGGCACTAATATGCGGCACTAATGGGGCACTGATGGATCATGGGAAATGGTAGGTGGCACTGATATGCAGCACTGATGGATACACATAGGTGGCACTGATGGGCACTGAAAGGTGGCACTGATAGGCGGCACGGATGAGCACTGATAGGCAGCATGGATGGGCACTGATAGGTGGCATGGATGGGCACTGATGTACACTAATGGATGGTACTGATGGATGCCAATCAGTGCCAAAAAATAATGACTGCCAATCAGTGATGCCCATTTGATTGACTGATTGGCATCCATTTTGGGCACTGATTGGCATCCATTTTGGGCACTGATTGCCATCCCTGGTGGCCATGGGTGGCATACCTGGTGGTGTCTAGTGGTGGCCATCCCTGGTGGTTCTGGTGGTGTCCCTGGTGGTCCAGTGTGGGCATCCTCGGGGGGGGGGGGGGCTGCACTGATAATCAGCACAGACCCCCCTGTCAGAAGAGCAGCTGATCGGCTCTCCTCTACTCGTGTCTGACAGGTTGTGATTGGAAAAATTGTGGTAAAGAGTCTCACGTGAGACTCAGATTGACACACTGCAGCTATGATCGCTGCGATGCGCGCCCCCGGGGGCTTGATATCCTGGCGACGTCATATGACGTCCAGTCAGGATATCGCAAACACTTTACCGACATCATTTTGTTATATGGCGGGCGGCAAGTAGTTAAATTGTAAAAAATAAATAAAAAATAAATAAAAAATGAAAAAACACTGACACCGTCCACTCCCCCCACCCCCTTTAAAAAGATAGCATTGTAAGAAAAAAAATAACAAAAAATATATAAATTTGTAAAAAAGAATTAAAAAAATTAATTATAAAAAATAAAATTGTAAAAAAAACAATAAAATAAAATAACTACTGACACATGTGCCACTGTCACATGACATTAAAAAAAGTATCGGTAATCGGTATCGGCAAGTACTTGAAAAAAGGTATCGATACTCGTACTCGGTCTTAAAAAAGTGTTATCAGTGCAACTCTATAAATACAATTAATAAGAGTTCCCTTATGATTCCAGCCTAGCTGCTATCTTGTGCAGTTTGGTAACATGTCCAGTCTGCGCTAAGACTCTGTAAGGCTCCTACCAACTTGAAATCTCTTCACAAAGCCCCAAATCCCGATCTCGGAACGCACACATTCTTCAAAGACTCACAAAAGCTTAGCAAGGCCTTAGAAAAATCCAAGTAAAGCTTCAACTTCTCAGCTTTCTCATTGACATCCAGAAATTAAGAAGCTCTATAGCTTATCCAGATGGGAGATTAAGGCACGGCTTTGGGCACCTTCAGCCGTCCAGATGCAGGGATGCTGCAAGTTCCAGCATACACTGCCAGGCAGATGGAGTTGGCTCTGAACGCTGACCAGAGGGGGGGAATTGGGTGGACTTCTATACAGTGGAGGAAAGAAAATTCTATATGACAGATAAGTAGAATGGCACATCATTTATTTTTGTGAATGGTTGCATTGTGTTGCCTCATTGTGACAGCAGCAAAGAAATGCTTACATATCAGTCTTTCAGCACCAGTGTTGATACATTACTGGTTGGAAAATGTACATGATTATTTTTGGCACTTGGTTGTAGTTGCTGAGTTCATCAAGTTTATATTTGGCACCAAGAAATATATATATATATATATATATATATATATATATATATATATATATATATATATATATATATATATATATTGGCTGCAGTTTGTATACAGTATGTGCATTTAACACATGAAATATCAGCACAAAATGATTGCACCTTAAAATTAATGCTATCAGCTATAAAGTTAAATACTTAAATACACATTTTCAGGCAATTTGAAACCCTTTGGAACCTGTTTTCAATTGCTAAATCAACCAGTACCCTGCAAGTTTTGATGGCCATGGTGCCATTTCTTCCATCATAAAGCCCCCTGACCAGGCAGGGTATAAATTGGATAACTGCTACAAAAAACAATAACGCAACAGCTCCTCAGTCTTGAGGAACCCTGAACCTTAACCTAACCCATTCATTTAAACCTTTAAAAAAACTCCTAAATCTAACACCTAAACCTCAACTTGTTCCCAAAATCTAATATAGCACCCTTGTTTTAAACAGGGGCTACTGGTAAAATGTAGCTGGGCTAGGTGGTAACTAGCCTTGCTGATTTATAGTCTTTGTAATCATTTGGGTTTTCTCCTAAGCCTGATTTAACTGTGGCTCCTTCTTTTTGTAAGTAGGTGGCATTGTTGCATTTGGCATTAATATGATAAGCTGCAGTGAAACTGATTTATGAATATGCATATCTCTTTCAGCCAATCAGTAGGAGTTACATAGTTACCGTATATACTCGAGTATAGGCCGACCCGAATATAAGCCGAGGCCCCTAATTTACCACAAAAAACTGGGAAAAACGTATTGACCCGAGTATAGGCCGAGGGTGAAAAATGCAGCAGTTACTGGAAGTGGAAAAGAGGGTCAGCAAATGCCCATCTGCAGCTGCATGTCCCCTGTGTCCTGTACAAACCCCCCCTGTGTCCCCATTGCAGCCTACCTGTGCCGATCTGCATGTCCTGGGTCCGGGGCCCGTGGTCCGGGGTCGTATCCCTCCCTGTGCGATCTTATTGCCACCATTGCAGACTTTATGTGCCTCCCTCCCTGTTCGATCTAGCCCCCACAGCATGTAAGGCGCCATTCAATTCAAGATCCAAAAGCCGCGCCTCCTCCTCCTCCTTGTCCGTGATAGGAGGAACACTGTTTTCCCAGCAGTCAGTGTGCAGTGTTCCGCCTATCACGGACATCCTCTCATCCTCGTCCATGAGATGAGAATGACAGGACGTCCGTGATAGGCGGAACACTGCACACTGACTTACTGCTGGGAAAGTAAGTGTTCCTCCTATCACGGACGGTGAGGAGGAGGAGGCGCGGCTTTTGAACACTGCCGTCTGTCTGCATGACACGCTGTTCATGTAGGCAGACGGCGGTGACTCGAATATAAGCCGAGGGGGGGACTTTCAGCCCTAAAAAAAGGGTTGAAAATCTCGGCTTATATTCGAGTATATACGGTACATAGTTACATAGTTAGCTAGGCTGAAAAAAGACACAAGTCCATCCAGTTCAACCATAAAAAAATAAATAATACAAAAAATATCGTACAATCCAGTATATCCAATTCTATACCCACAGTTGATCCAGAGAAAGGCAAAAAAAAGAGTTTCAGGCCACCGAGCGTGCTGGGAGAGAGTATATATTTAGAGGAGTCAGGTGATTGAGGTTCTACCACCCAGACTTCAGTCTGGAGTGGCTGTGTGAGGAACATCTGCATTGGGTGAGGCCTGGAGTCTAAGGCTTAGCCATCTGCTCGGGGCTTTGCCAGAAAGAGCCTGTTTGATGCCTGGGGGCATGGGAGTGGCTCTACCAGAAAGAGAGAGAGACATTTGTTGCCTGGAGGCATGAGGGAAAGGATGGAGTTCTGAGATGAACTACCAGAGGTTACTCTTCCATGAGCACGGGACTGTGGAGAGGCTGTGAAAGCGTTAAAAGGGACTCATCCAAAGAATCCCTGCACGGTGCTGTGAGTTTTTTTGGTTGCTATAGGAGACAGCTGTTGCTAACTAAGTACAGAACATTGGGTGCAGTCCCATGGCCCTTTTCCTGTAATGCTGTCTACCTGGCTATTTTGTTTTTGGAGTTTGCTGATCTGTCTGCCTACGGTCCTAGGGTGTCCTGTGCCCTAACCCTCTCTCCCTACATTTTATTGTTGTGAGCAATAAATTCACTTTTGTTCATCCTAAAAGTGACTGGCTCCCAACTATTCTACAAATGTCCACACCCATCATGCCTAAGAACCAGCACCCTGAGGTGAAATGTCAGCCTCCCCTGATGCTGGGGGTCAGAGGGGCGCTACACTAATCTATAACATTAGCTCAGCTACTAAAGCCTAACCCCTTATCCTAACCCATAAACATAACCTTTAACCTTAGCCCAGCTCCTAAAACCTAACATGGAACCTTAACCAACCTATAAACCTAACCTTCAACTTGGGCCAAGCTCCTAAATCTAACTCTAAACCTCCACTGAACCTTTAACTTTAGGCTAGCTATGAAAGAAGAACTGCCATTTTTTTTTTTAATGTTCTGTCCCCTATGGGTCAAAATGCATGTAATAGAATGTCCCATGTTGCTAGATGCTTCCTAACCCTAGCTATGGGGTCTGACCTGCACCCACTCCCCTTTTGCCACGGCAGCTCTGACAACAACTAGGAAGGAGACAGCTCCTTAATAACAGGGGTTTGTCTCAGTTCTGAGGACTGTTCCAAGATAAGAAGTAGCAAGAGAAATGTATTTCTCCTGCCGCTGCTTGTCTGGAGAAAGTGTTCAAAGCCAAGATAAACTGCTGTGTGAAGCATCCATCCCCTTCCTAGTCGTTGGGAGGTCGGCTGCAGCAGCAGGGGAGGTGGAGGCAGGTAAGAACTCTTATGCCACGTACACACGACCGGACTTTCCGTCAGAATAAACTCAGACGGTCTTCCCGATGGAGTTCAGACCGAACGGACTTGCCCACACATGATCACACCAAAGTCCGTTCGTTTCTAGACGGGACTAGAAAAGGAAGTTCAATAGCCAGTAGCCAATAGCTGCCCTTGCGTTGCATTTGGTCCGTCGGACCAGCATACAGACGAACGGTTTTCCCGATAGAAATTGATTCCGTCGGAAAGATTTAAAGTATGTTTTATTTCTTGGTCCTTCTGAATTTCTTGAAGAAAACCGATCAGATTATCCCACACACGATCGGAATATCCGACGGAATGATTCCATCGGACCTTTTCTGCCGGAAAGTCTGGTCGCGTGTACGCGGCATTAGCTAGCAGCAACATAAGACAAAGTACCACATATACTTTGTCTCATAGGTAACAGAATTGTAAAGAAAAATATAATGATAGTTCTTTATGCCTTAAACGTAACCTATACAATAAATATATATTTAACCTAGCTTTTTGTAAGACAAAGCAGGGAATCTTTTAATGTCAGCAGAGATTTAGGGAGGTGAATCTCTAAGTATAGTTCGGCAATTATAGAAAATATTGAGAAGGAAAAAATTTGAAAAGAGGCTTGGACTTTTTAGGCATAACCAGTCAATTTATACAAAAAATATATTTTTATTGTTGTAAACATAGATCTATATTTTAAAATCCCCATTCATGAATCAAATATGAGATAAAGTGCAGCTACTGTACATAACCACTTAACAACTGCATGGAAACTTGGAGATGAATAAGATCATTCCATTGTATTGATGGATCCAGGAGTATGGTCATATTACAGGGAAACAATGAAAGAATGTTTTAGGCCCACTCTACATGTTACGCACCGTTCGCTTCCTCAGGAGAATCAAAATGATAAATAATGTGGAATAAAGCCTAAAATAAAAGTTTAGGGTACGATAAAAAAAATGTAGGGCAGCTGTAGGGGGTTGTAGTAATTATACTGTCACAATAATTCAGGTTTGGGTAGAGAATATCAGTTCAGTAGATCACTAACAAGATGAAAGGGCAAGAGGGAGGTTCTTTTTAGAAAAATCTATATAAAAGAGGTAAAATTAGGTATATCCCATAAAGGGGACAATCATAAAATCGATCCTCAATGTGAAGTAGTTGAGCCCATTAGCTTCTAAAGAACCAAACACATAGTTTGCCCTATTGCACCCGCCCTTTTGCACCCACTATTGTGCTACACACTATCGTTGTGCCAGTATAGTGGCGGCTGTTACACGAGTTGGGTGTCCTGTGCTAAGCTTTTTACCTTTTCATCTGTGGTCTGGGTGCAATAGGGCAAACTATGTTTGGTTCTTTAGAAGCTAATGGGCTCAACTACTTCCCATTGAGGATCTGTTTTATGATTGTCCCCTATATGGGATATACCTCTTACATGTTTTTATCTCGATTTTTCTAAAAAGAACCTCCCTCTTGCCCTTTCATCTTGTTAGGGATCTACTGAACTGATATTCTCTACCCAAACCTGAATTATCGTGACAGGATTACTACAACCCCCTACAGCTGCCCTGCATTTTTTTTATCGTACCCTAAACTTGTTTTTAAGTTATATTTCCTATATTCCACATTATTTATCATTTTGATTCTCCTGAAGAAGTGCAAGGCGCGTAATGTGTAAAACATTCTTTTATCGCTTCCCTGTAATAAGGGAGTCCCGGAGTAGAAGCAATAAAATGCATGGGTGTAGGGACGGCATGACAGAAGTGGACAGCAGGACAGGCAGGGATAATGTAGGTAGGCTCCCCTTTAAGAAAAGGGGGGTGGTCAAGAGCCGGGAGGATACTGGGGGAAGTTAGTGGAGGAGGAACAGGAAGTGTGACGTCAGTCGAGAGCAGAGAGCGTGAAGATTCCCACCCACCCTCCCAATGTCTGGCGTAGGGACGGCATGACAGAAGTGGACAGCAGGACAGGCAGGGATAATGTAGGTAGGCTCCCCTTTAAGAAAAGGGGGGTGGTCAAGAGCCGGGAGGATACTGGGGGAAGTTAGTGGAGGAGGAACAGGAAGTGTGACGTCAGTCGAGAGCAGAGAGCGTGAAGATTCCCACCCACCCTCCCAATGTCTGGTCAGTATTACAGTTCGGCTGTCAGGACAGCCCGGCAGTGGTGGGTCTTTGGAGGAAGAGAAGAAGGCTGGTATATAATGTGGTTGGGACCCATCTGTGGTATGGGGTTCCCAGGTACCTTTCTGGTTAACGAGGGGTTTAACAAGGAAGGGGTTAAAAAATGGTAGGTCACTGCGTATGTCGAGTACCGTCTCCCAGTCGGTGGCTTGCGACTGGAGGCCTATGTTTTAAAAGAAGTTGGTCGCAGTGACCAAATTGTGTGTCGTTGCCCTCAAAGACCACTAAGGTATAGAGAAGTTTTAGTTGATGGTTATTCTAAATGTTATTTATTTTATGTTACGTTAATTGTTTAAATAAAAGGCAATAAGGCCATTTCACTCCAAAACCTTGTCAAGTCATTTTTGGTTAAATGGGTGGTTTGGAGGTTATGGGATAACAGGTGCAGTAGAAAAACTGGAGGTATATGTCCTTCGTATGTCACGACCGTACTCCTGGATCCATCAATACAATGGAATGATCTTATTCATCTCCAAGTTTCCATGCAGTTATTAAGTGGTTATGTACAGTAGCTGCGCTTTATCTCATATTTGATTAATCAATGTGGATTTTAAAATATAGATCTTCTATGTTTACAACAATAAAAATATATTTTTGTATAAATTGTCTGGTTGCGCCTAAAAAGCCCAAGCATCCTTTTCAATTTTTTCCTTCTCAATATAATTAGGACGCGGCACTGTTTACCCTTTGATTAACCACAGGACCACTCTGTGTTTGATAGTTTTAACATTTTCATTTTAATTATAGAAAATAGGTTTAAAATGTAGTTTCTATTTAAAGGAACATTCCACTTTCATCACAAAGGATGTAACATAATTACCACACAAATCATTTTGTAAATTATGGTTATTAAAAATGACCTTTCCATTCCACTATGGTTTTCTAAATTTGTCAAACATTAAAACAATGTTAGCAGTGACAATGCTGGAGGTGCACAGTACATTATGTGCTTACAGAAAATCCCCTAGTGTCGTTTTCTGCTTTCTTTTGTAGTTTTTTTTATTGGTTTTAAATAGAATAACAACACTCATGCCCAATGCATGGGGCTAAAACATCTGATAGAAATAACAGACAATTAAGGTGATGTAATCAAACATTTGACTTAGTAAACTTTTAGGATCTATTAGAACATGAAGCTTAAAGACCTTTTTCTCCTTAAAATTATTCATTGGTAGAATAGAAAAAAATCTAATAATAAACAGACATAGGACAGGATCAGTTCAAAGCATAGAATAACATGGAGGAGCATGTGGTACAGTGTTCATCAAGTGTGAATACAGTACAGTTCTAGGGGTGTAGCCAGTGGTGTGGTTTGGTTTTGTGCTGCCCTAGGCAAGGCCCCCCACCCCCCTATCTATGTGCCCCACCCCTTCTTGTTTAAGATCCACCCTTTAATTTGTAAACTCCACCCCTTCCTCTTTAGGTTCCACCTCTTCCTATTAGAGCTCCACCTATGCAGTGGCTATGTGGGGTCTCTGGTGGCTATGTGGGGTCTCTTGGAGCTATGTGGGTTCTTGGGGAGCTACGTGGGGTCTCTGGACTGTGTGGGGTCTCTGGTGGACTGTGTGGGGTCTCTGGTGAGCTATGTGGGGTCTCTGGGAGCTAGGTAGGGTCTATGGGAGCTAGGTGGGGTCTCTGGGAGCTAGGTGGGGTCTCTGGGAGCTAGGTGGGGTCTCTGATGGACTGTGTTGGGTCTCTGGTGGCTATGTTGCTAAATGTGACAGAAGAAAATACCATGCAAGGACGGGGTTAATCTATGTTAACCCCAGCAAATACCAGGCAGACTCCCCCTTGACGTGCATATATGGAGTTTCCATTACAGACCACCATGTGAGCTTCAAGAAAAACTCTCCCCCCCCAAAAAAAAGTTACATGTGACTTTTTGCAACCCCTCTACCTGCAGCCTCTGCCTTGGGTGACACCAATAACCGACCACTTTTAAAAGAAAATAATAAAATAGAAAACAAAAAAGGGAAATCATAATGTAGATGCTCTTTCTTTGCAAAAAGGAGAAGACACCCCCTTTAAACACTCCCCCAACCATCCAAATCAAAGAGGGGGGCCCCCCTGCTAGAAAGACAGATGGCCCCTGGAGGCTCTGCTCCGAGTCCACCTACCTACCCATGACTCCGAGCTTGCTGAGAGTGTTTGTGGGGAGCCAGCTGCGGGCAGTAGTCCTCTTATCTGCCCCTCTTACAGGATACAAAATAGGGCTCCAGGTCATCATCCTTCTCCACCAGCTGTAGCTGTACCCCGACGAGGGGGTGCTTGCGCTTGGCCGGCAGCGGGGAATGCGAAACAACAGAGGTTTCGCAATGCGAAACAACATAGGTGGCTGGGAAGTGCAGCTGTCCTGATGGAGGTATACATTCTCCACGAGACTGCATTGTGCTGGCCTGATCCCCTCCTCCTCCTGCTTACAAAGTGCCAGCCGGGTGCACCAGCTCCTTGGCTGGGTGTGGAGTGTGGGCGCATGGTGGCAGCTCCAGCGACTCCTCCCATCTGGGTTCCAGGAGCTCATGCCGGTCTTATTCGGGGGCAGCTGGTGGTCCATCCCGTCCTTTCCTTTCTCAGGGATCTGCAAGGGGGAGCGCAGCCCCCCCTAAAAAATACCACCCAAGGCTAACCCCTTTCTTTGCCTCATGGTAGATATGCCCCTGGGTGTAGAAAATCACATATAACCAGTTCACATCATAAAACAAAAGTAAACATAAAAAAATAAGATAAACTATTGACCAGACCCCCATGTATGCGACCAAAAGGCCTATAAAACATATACTTCGAGGGTTTCCAGAATGCATAGGAATCAGGGCATGGAGAACACTAAAGTGCCCCTAATGAGTAGAAAGGCCTCATGACATACTGGAGTTTATTTACTATAGCTGGAGTGTGCAAAATCACTTCTGCATAGAAACCAATCAGCGTCCGAGTTTTATTGCCAAAGCTTAATGGACCAAGCTGAGGTTAGAATCTGATTGGTTTCTATGCAGTAGGGAGTCAGATTTTGCACTCTTCATCTTTAGTAAATAAACCGCCATGTCTCATAATGACCTATCCTGAATAATGGCAGTATAAAAGGAAAAGATGGAGGGACCAAAGTAGAGGAAGGGAGAGGGTAGAGAAAGAAGAGAGGGGGAGGGAACCCAGAGTGCCAGCAAAGGTCCGGCTCTGCAGACAGGCCAAATCGCTTTGAAAAGAAAACTCCATAATAGCTCACGCCAGCAAGAGGGTATCATCAAATTGGGAGGAGGGATGTTGCACACATGGTTGCAATTTAGTGTAGTATTCAACCCTATTTAGAAGGATCGTGTCCAGTTTGGCATAGATCATGGCCTTAGTGAGCCTATTTTTAGTTTCCACAATATTAATGAAGTTTGTCTTCCATGCTTTCGCAATTATATGTTTAGAAGCCGTAGTCACTTGGAGGACTAATTTGTGTTCTGACCGTGTTAAGCTGGAAGGTTGTAGATTAATTAGGGTCGAGAGGGGGTCTGGGGCATGTTCAATTGCCATTAGGGTGGAAATGATCTTGTATTTATCATCCCAAAACCATTGTACTATGGAGCAGGACCACCATATATGGAGGTGGCTACCAGTTTCATCGCAGCCACAAAAATATTTGTGGGAATATATTGGTATATGTTTAGCCAATCTAGTGGAAACCAGGTACCAGTATAAGACCTTTATAATTGGCCTCCAATGCCAATCCAATATATTTTTCACCAAGGACTTGTTAGCTGCCCAAACATCCGACCATGCAATCTGCTCTGAGGAGATCCCAAGGTCCCTTTCCCAACAGGAAGTATAGGTAGATGGGGAGAATCTGGCTTATTTAATAATTGACAGCAAAGCTGGGAGATGAAGCCAGGAGAATGCGGGTCCCCTTTATAGGCACTTTCAAAGAAGGTTAAGTGGTGCAAAGAGAAGGCTGGGACAAGAGAAGGAGTAAAGAAATGCCTAATTTGTAGCTAGCAGAAGATTTCTGAGCTTGGGAGGCCATAGGTTTCCTGAAGGGAAGGAAAGGTTTTGAAGGCCGAATTAGTGGCTAAGTGACTGTGTATATGTGGAGAAGGCCTGCAGAATGCCAGGCCTGCTTGAAGACCTCTTTATAAGCATATAATTGCAAATAGATGGTCATGACCTCTGATTGAACATGTATGTCCAGGCAAGAAAATGTGGGGGAAAGGGAGGGGAGTGGGAAAGGGAAGGTTGTAGGGAAAACCGGTAAGAGATAAGGAATAATAGATAAGGGTTGGGGAGGGATCGAGAAAGTTTATCAGAGAGCAGAAATTAAAGAAAGGAGGCTGGGACCTGTAGGGGAATGTGTTACAAAAGGGGATACACAAGTTTGTATCCCCATGGACTTGAACTACATGAATTACTTTTTTTCTTTTAATGGTGTTTTACCATACATGGAACCTCAGTTTGGGAGTTGCTAATGTACTATTGAAGGTGCTAACTCCTGACTTTGTTTTTTTTCAGGGATTGGGCCTGGCCCCCTAGTTCCAGTGAAAGGAACTCTTAAGGCATCAGCATACCAAGACATTTTGGACAACTTCATGCTCCCAACTTTGTAGGAACAATTTGGGGTTGGCCCTTCCTGTTCGAACATGACTGTGCACCAGTTCACAAAGCAAGGTCCATAAAGACATGGATGAGAGAGTTTAGGGTGGGGGAACTTGACTGGCCTGTGCAGAGTCCTGACCTAAACCCGATAGAACACCTTTGAGATGAATTTGAGTGGAGACTGTGAGCCAGGCCTTCTCTCCAACATCAGTGCCTAACCTCACAAATGCGCTTCTGGAAGAATGGTCAAACATTCCCTTATACACACTCCTAGACCTTGTGTACAGCCTTCCCAGAAGAGTTGAAGCTGTTATAGCTGCAAAGGGTGGGCCAACTCAATATTGAACAATACGAACTAAGACTGGGTTGCCATTAAAGTTCATGTGCGTGTAGGTGTCCCAATACTTTTGGTAATACAGTGTATCTACCTTTATAGTGTTTCCACAGAGATTCTAATATATATTTATAGAAAACGATAATGAAAAAGAAAAATTTCTCACTCTAATGCAGCTAACTAACATTTTACTATATGGAAAGTATAAAGACAACAGACACAAGTTAAAAACCTGCGGTCTTCAATTACTCTTATATTGAAGGAAGACAAAGATAGAACACTGTGCTCGAGCTACCGCCCGATAGCGCTGTTAAACACAGACACAAAACTCTTCGCAAAAGTCTTGGCCAATAGACTCAGAGGGAAGATGACCGAGCTGGTCCATCCGGACCAGGTAGGGTTCATCTCAGGGAGGGAAGGTCGGGACAACGGGGTGCGTTCTGTGTTGCTTATTCGCGCGGCCGAACAGTCGGGGATCCCCAGTCTACTCCTGTCAATCGACGCCGAGAAGGCGTTTGACAGGGTAGACTGGGGATTCATGATGCAAACATTGGAGGCCATGGGACTGGGCCCAAGGATGCTTAAATGGATCAAAATGTTATACAATTGGCCTCAAGCCTCGGTAAACGTAAATGGACTTCCCTCAGAAGTCTTCGTAATGAGAAACGGGACGCGTCAGGGGTGCCCCTTGTCACCTCTATTGTTCGTCCTGTCCTTGGAGCCTCTCTTATCCCTGATACGTAAAAATCCCGATATAACCGGGATTAGAGTGGGTGGTGAGGAGCACAAGTTAGCCGCTTTTGCGGACGATGTGCTCTTCTACATCTCTAATCCGCGGATTACTCTCCCAATCTTGCTCTCCACTTTAAAAACGTACGGGGCAGTCTCAAACCTGAAAATTAATGTAAATAAATCAGAAATCCTGAACATAAATATAAAAAAAGACGAGGCCACGCTACTCATGGATGAATTTAACTTTCCCTGGAGAGAAGATATTAGATACCTGGGGATCCGGCTGACTGTCTCTTTAAAAAAAATCTTCCTAATCAACTATCTACCATTGCTTGACAAAATTAGAAAAGAATGTAGTTTAATGTCCTCTAGACCTCTTTCTTGGATCGGTCGAGTCAACGCAGTAAAGATGTTTCTGGCCCCTAAGATCAACTACATATTCCAGATGCTTCCAGTAGCGATTCCTAAAGAGTTTTTTAAAACATTAAAACAAATTATTTCCAAATTTATTTGGTCAAATAAAAAACCGCGGCTCGCAGCTGGAATACTGACTAGGGGGAAGCAGCAGGGGGGGTTGTCCTCCCCAGATTTCGAAAAATACTTTGAGGCTATAGCACTGTCACGGATAATGGAATGGGTTAAGATAGATAATGAAAAGAGGTGGGTAAGCATAGAAAATATAATTAGCAATAGAAACCTAGGACACGACATTTGGAATCCACCTAAATTTAGGCCACTAGGAAATAGTGCACACGAGATAACACGGGTCACGTTAGACATATGGGATAATATATATAAAAGTAAGAAGTGGAAATTTAATTCCTCTTTAATATATTTAAAAGAGAATTTGCTTTTTGAGCCAGGGAGACACGAGGGAGGTGGGAACTGGATTAAAGATAAAAATGCACAGGTGAAAGATATAATTAAAAACGGGAAATTATGCACATATCACGAACTTCTCACGAACACGAATTTGATGTTGATCGATTTCTGGAAATATGCCCAATTGAAACACTTTTTAGAGAGCCTTCCCAGCCCGATTCGCCATGTAAACGACTATACTTCGCTGGAGCGGCTTAGCCTCCGCGACAGCACAAAAAATAATATCTCTAGAATTTATAAAATTTTAAATGAGGACAAGGACGCACTGCCATATATCAAAAAGTGGGAGGAAGAAACAGGAGTACTGTGTAGCAAGACGAGGGTAGAAAATATGCTACGATTAATACATAGCCCATCTTTTTCAATAAAATCAGTTGAAACAAACTATAAATGCCTTACCGGGTGGTACTTAACACCGGACAGACTTAGTAGGTTCCAGGTGGGAGTGTCCCCTGAGTGCTGGAGGGGATGTAAGACCAGGGGCTCGATGTCCCACATTTGGTGGGATTGCCCAGCCATCAAAAAATATTGGGACGGGGTTCGGGAGTTAATAACTACTGTAACGGGGGATGTAGTCCCAGGGGATCCCTGGACGTGTCTGTTCCATGCCACCGCGACCCCTTTAAGACAATATAGGGTTTCGTTGACCCCGGATTTTCTTAATGTAGCAAAAGATTTAATACCAAAGAGATGGCGAGAAACGGGGGCCCCGACCCTGCGGGATTGGATTTTGGGTGTTAATGCTTTACAGAGGGTGGTAGGGACGGGGCCAACCGGGGAAGAGGGGGAGGGACAACCCGAGACAGAAAACAAGTGGACAGATTGGAATAATTTTAAAAATTCCTGGAGGTATTTCCTGGAATTGACGAGTTGATATCACCTCACACATTGTAGCTGGAGCTTTATAGTGACAAAAAAAGGGAAGAAGAGGAAAAAAAAAAGAGAAAGGAGACAGAAAGGGAAAAAAAAAGAGAAAAAAAAAAAAAAAAAGAAAAATACTAAACCTCGAAGATTACTAAGGCAAGGCGGGGGGGGGGGGGATATATGATGGGATGAAATGTATAAAATGAAGAAGGATTTACTGATGTTTGTATATGAAAAATTTTTGATAAAATAAAGAATTAAAAAAAAAAAAAAAAAACAAAAAAAAACAAAAAAAACAAAGGTATACCAACTATATATGTGTAGTGGTCACACTTGGACAAGTGTGCGCTATGCATGGAAATTTAGTTTTTCCCTCAGAACAGTAATGGGGTTCTGAGGGTTAATTGTACAGGTTCACTTTGGCATCAGTTTGGCTGGGCTGTACTAGGGTTCTGCCTTGTCATGGGTGCGATGAAGCACTTATGACCAGGCCTAGAACCAGGCCTGGTTGGACGTCTTGAGTATCAGTCTTCCACGGAGCCAATGAGTGGGTGCGTCTGGCCCCGCTTTGTAGTCTGGGGAGGGGTACTTAAGGTGCTGAAGTCACGTGCTTGGGGTTCGGCCGCAGTCCTGCTTCCTGGTTCTGGACCGGGGTAGCCCCGCGAGGGGTCCCGGGCCTAGGAGCGCTTGCCGTCCCGCAAACATGGTCAGTTTGACTAGCCCCATAGACCCACATGGTCTGGGGCAGGGATCCGTCTGTTCCAGAGTCTCGGAGCCAGTTGGCCCGAGGCCCAGTAACTTAAGGAGGATTCAAGGCGTCCCGGTGTGCTCTCGGTCTTGGAGGGGCACCGCAGCTCGTGTAAGCGACCGGGGGAGGACTCTTCGGAGGAGGGCCAACAAGCTGGCATCTCAGCAAAAGCCTGGAAGCTGAGTTGTATGGACACTAAAGAATCCACACTTCCACAGTGCCGCCAAAGAAACAGAGAAAGTTCCAGGTACTGTGAGAAAGGTTCCTATTCGCCTTCGGTTGAAAGTTTATTCTGTGTCAGAGACTTTTGCAAGTTCCCGGATCTCATTGTTGGCTGCCAAACCTCTGGCTAGAGGTTTGTCCGGCATTGAAGTACCCAGCTGCGAGTGGCTACTCTCTAGGTGGACATTCTGTGGATGTCAGCAGTTCAAGGTGCCTAAGTTTCTTCACCCGTGCCCTCTATTCCTATCTGAGACTGTGTTATGTTGGATGTTACCACTGCAGAATAAAAACCTTTAAAAGGACTTTTTATGTGTCATCCAAAGTTGTTGGGTACTAACCCTGGGAACCCCTGGACATTCACAACAAGCCAAGAGGAGGTAACTGGTAAGCCCAAAAGTCAAGGCCGCCCTCAAGGGGTTATGGCTGCTACATATGTAATAGAATTTATTTATTATACAGTTAAAGTGATTCTAAAGTCTCTTTTTTTTCAATAAAAATAACAAACATGTTATACTTACCTTCTCTGTTGCAGTGGATTTGCACAGAGCAGTCTGGATCCTCCACTTTTCGGGTCCCTCTTCTGTGCTCCTGGCCCCTCCCTCCTGTTGAGTCCCCCCACAGCAAGTAGCTTGCTATGGGGGCACCCGAGCCAAGTCACAGCTACCTGTGTCCATTCAGACACAGAGCTGCAGACCAGCCCAGCCCCGCCCCTCTCTCTCCTGATTGGCTGACTGACTTTGATTAACAGCAGCAGGAGCCAATGGCGCCGCTACTGTGTCTCAGCTAATTATGAGTTAGGGTCTTGGATGGCCAAGACACTTGTGGACATCGCTGGACAGAGATGGGGCTCCAGTATGTATTAGGGGGGCTGAGAGGGGCTTCTGTACACATAGGGCTTTTTATCTTAATATAATATTTGGGGTTTCTAAGTAATTTTCTAGCAAAAAAAAAAAATGTTTTTAACTTGTAAACACCAAATCTTAGAAAGAGGCTCGGTCCTTAAGTGGTTAATGACTAATTGTGGTTACTGAGGACATCAGTAGTACAATGTAGGGAGCCTTATCATTTTCAATGCTAAGGACATTTTAAAAGCAATGTTCCAGATAAAATGCCCTACTGAGGCAGCAAGGACTTTATAATTATAATGCATACTTCTGAAAGAACCACAGCTATTAATATCTCTCTCTAATACAGAATAACTTATGTTAGCATCAGAAGAATTTTAAAGGAAAGTTAAAGCAACAATTGACATTCTATAATGTACATAGCAGTTTAAAGGACATACTGTAGTATGATGTATTTACTATCCTAGCAGACATCCAACAATGTGTATACCAGCATAACACTCATATCATTATGTTAATAACAGCATAATGGACATCCTATGATGTATATACCTGCCTAAATGACAATCCATAATCTATATTCCAGCTTAATGGGCATACCATGATGTACATTGCAGCCCAGTGGCATCGGCATTTGCTGACAGTGGCTGAAGCCCCGGGTGGGACCCCAAAAAGCCCCGGGTCTTGGTTGGGCACTGTTCTATTATTAGCCGCCGAGCGGGGACCGATCTGATCCTGACTGCGGCCAAGTCACATAGCAGGAGCCTGCAGCGCCTATGATGGACATCCCACTGATCCAATGGCGGGACCACGGGATGTGTGACATCCATCATAGGCGATGAAGGCTCCAGAAGGCGGGAATTACAATGCGGCCGCCGCGCCACATCGATCCCCGCTCAGCGCTCAGACGGGCGGTTCTCCTCCGGCTGCCTCGCACACCACAGCTAAACTGAGCTGCTACTGCAGGACACGTGAAGTCTGTCTCCTGGCCAGGTAGGTCAGTGTGTGTATGTCAGGTAGGTAGGTCAGTGCATGTCAGGTAGGTCAGTGCATGTCAGGAAGGTCAGTGTATGTCAGGTAGGTCAGTGCATGTCAGGTAGGTCAGTGTATTTTTTTAGGTAGGTAGGTCAGTGTATTTCAGGTAGGTAGGTCAGTGTATGTGTCAGGTAGGTAGGTCAGTGTATGTGTCAGGTAGGTAGGTCAGTGTGTGTATGTCAGGTAGGTAGGTCAGTGTGTGTATGTCGGGTAGGTAGGTCAGTGTGTGTAAGGGCACTGGTAAGCCAGGCAGCAACCAGCAAGTGATCTTACCCCCCGCCACACAACCACACCGCCCAGGCAAAAAACCCTGCACCACTCCCACCCCTTTGTGCAGGCCTTGAACTTCCGGCTGAAGCCCCTGGTCTTTTTGCCATCTAGCAACTCCACTGCTGCAGCCTGATATTTCATTATGTATATGACAGCACGACAGACATTATATAACAGTATATACAGTAACAGACTAACTGAAGTTCCATGATGTATGTATATATATATATATATATATATATATATATATATATATATATATATGAGTCCAGCTCATATAGCATGATGTATGTATTAAAAAAATTTAAAATTCATGATGCATATACAGTAGCAGCCTGACCTTCCTTGTTGTATATGTCAGATGTACAGAGGTAAGCCTGCATTATGGCCACTAGATGGAGCTAACGATCATAGGAAATAAATGTACTGCCATACGGTAGAGCTGCACGATTAATCATTTAAAAAATTGCGATATCGATTCCATTCCCCTCTCGATCTTAACTGCCATTTCCCCGATTCTATGCAAACAGTGCAGAGCCAGAGCTGTCAAAAAAAGGCTGGCGTTTCGTCAAAATAGCCAATTCATCAAGATCTCCAATTATGACACTTCCGGGCACTGTAAACCATCAGAAATTGGAGATTTCGACAACTTGCTGTTTTGACACAACACTGGCAATCGTATACACTCCCGTACACGGTATTATGAGCGGATATTGCTAGTCCACTCCAATACTAACCAACAATATGGCCGCCTCCACGGCGGCGACAACTTATTTCCTGTTACCCACTGTTGTGTCAAAACATCAAATTCTTTGTGTATCGGAGTGTACGCGCTTGTCGGTTTTGTGTCAATACAGCAAGTCATCGAAATCTCCAATTACATTTTTTATCATTTTCTTCACACAAATAGAGCTTTCTTTTGGTGGTATTTAATCACTGCTGGATTTTTTATTTTTTACCAAAAAAAAAAAAGACCAAAAATTTTGAAAAAAACAATTTTTTTTACTTTTTTTTCTGTCAGTAAATTTTGTAACTAAGTAATTTTTCGCCTTCACTGATGTGCGCTGATGAGGCGGCACTTATAGGCTGAATAGGTGGCACTGTTAGGTGGTACTGGTGGGCACTGATAGGCGGCACTGGTGGGCACTGATAGGCGGCACGGAAAGGCAGGACTGATGGGCATTGATGGGTGGCACTGATGGGTGACACTGATGGCTATTGATCGACAGCAGTGATGGGCATCGATGGGCAGCACTGATAGGCGGCACTGATTGGCATCGCTAATGGGCACTGATTGGTGGCACTTGTGGGCAGTGGTGGGCAATGATTGCTGCCATTGGTGAGCAATGGTGGGCACTGATCTGTGACACTATATTGCTATATTGTAATCAGGGCACTGATGATCAGTGCCCTGATTACATGCCTAGATGTCCCCCTGCGTGGAGATGCCGCTGATCGGCTCTCCTCGCCACACACTCTGTCAGTGTGAGGCGAGGAGAGCCGATTACCGGCATCTCCGTGTTTACATGTGACCCGCTGTGATTGGACACAGCCAATCACATGGTTAAAGAGCCGCGGACGTGGCACTTTACAGAGATCGGGGTCACACAGCGCGGCGATCGCGGCCACGGCGTGTTGCTACGACACGGCGTGACCCCGATCTCTGTAAAGTGCCACGTTTGCGGCTCTTTAACCATGTGATTGGCTGTGTCCAATCACAGCGGGTCACATGTAAACACGGAGATGCCGGTAATCGGCTCTCCTCGCCTCACACTGAGTGTGTGGCGAGGAGAGCCGATCAGTGGCATCTCCACGCAGGGGGACATCTAGGAATGTAATCAGGGTACTGATCATCAGTGCCCTGATTACAATATAGCAATATAGTTCTATAAGAGCGGCCATATGACGTCATCCCAGAACGAGAGCCGCACCGCCCCGCCGTCATTTGACGGTGGGCCGGTGGCAACTAGTTAAAGACTAAGCTTTTTTCTGACATTTGTTGCTAGATTAAAATCAGTATTTTTTGCTAGAAAATTACTTAAAACCCCCAAACATTATATATATATTTTAGCAGAGACCCTAGAGAAGGGGTCTCAAACTGGTGGCCCTCCAGCTGTTGCAGAACTACAAGTCCCATAATGCCTCTGCCTGAGGGAGTCATGCTTGTAACTGTCAGCCTTGCAATGCCTCATGGGAATTGTAGCCCAGAGAATAAAATGGCGGATGTTGCAATATTTCATGTCACACGGTAACTGTGCAGTGGTCTTTCAAACACAATTTTTTGAGAAAAAAATACACTTTAATGAAAAAAAAAATAAACTAAACAGTAAAGTTAGCCCAATTTTTTTGCATAATGTGAAAGGTGATGTTACGCTGCGAGAATCGCAATCTTTATTCTAAGCAAAAGTCATGATTCTCGTTTTCTCCAGAATTGTGGAGCTCTACAATATGGGGATTATTTGTGACAGCTATGCGTATGCTTAAAGCAACAGCTCAGCTAGAGTTTTTATTTTTTTTATTTTTAATACATA
Source organism: Lithobates sylvaticus (assembly GCA_028564925.1). Taxonomy (NCBI): domain Eukaryota; kingdom Metazoa; phylum Chordata; class Amphibia; order Anura; family Ranidae; genus Lithobates; species Lithobates sylvaticus. The sequence goes on along the minus strand of CM053026.1, from coordinate 746,881,319 downwards.
GACTCCTATGTGATGTATATAACAGACTAACTGACATTATGGGATGTATATGACAGTCTAATAGATATTCCAAAATGTGTATAATAGCATAATGGACATCTGTAATGTATACAGCAGGGATATGCAATTAGCGGACCTCCAGCTGTTGCAGAACTACAAGTCCCATGAGGGAAAGCAAGACTCTGACAGCCACAAGCATTACACCCAAAGGCAGAGGCATGATGGGACTTGTAGTTTTGCAACAGCTGGAGGTCCACTAATTGCATATCCCTGGTATACAGTATAACAGTCTGATAGACTATGCAGTATACAACAGTCTAACAGATGTGATCGCAGCCACTAGTTGTTGAGCTGTCCATGGTTCTGAAATGAACAGCTCCTTTATTCAAGCTAGGAGGATTCATAGATTACCATCTCACTTTACTACTCACATTGTGTATATGCCTCCTTTTTATCTTTAAGTCTTTAACCACTTCAGCCCCGGAAGATTTGGCTGCTGAATGACTGGGCCATTTTTTGCGATTCGGCACTGTGTCGATTTAACTGACAATTGCCTGGTCGTGCGACGTTGTACCCAAACAAAATTGACGTCCTTTTTTTCCCACTAATAGAGCTTTATTTTGGTGGTATTTGATCGCCTGTGCGGTTTTTATTTTTTGCGCTATAAACAAAAAAAGAGCGACAATTTTGAAAAAAACACAATATTTTGTACTTTTTGCTGTAATAAATATGTATTCTTCTAAGTATTTTTGGAAAAAAGAAAACGCAAAAAGTATATATTGAATGGCAGGACTGATGGGCATTGATGGGTGGCACTGATGGGTGACACTGATGGCTATTGATCGACAGCAGTGATGGGCATCGATGGGCAGCACTGATAGGCGGCACTGATTGGCATCGCTAATGGGCACTGATTGGTGGCACTTGTGGGCAGTGGTGGGCAATGATTGCTGCCATTGGTGAGCAATGGTGGGCACTGATCTGTGACACTATATTGCTATATTGTAATCAGGGCACTGATGATCAGTGCCCTGATTACATTCCTAGATGTCCCCCTGCGTGGAGATGCCGCTGATCGGCTCTCCTCGCCACACACTCTGTCAGTGTGAGGCGAGGAGAGCCGATTACCGGCATCTCCGTGTTTACATGTGACCCGCTGTGATTGGACACAGCCAATCACATGGTTAAAGAGCCGCGGACGTGGCACTTTACAGAGATCGGGGTCACACAGCGCGGCGATCGCGGCCACGGCGTGTTGCTACGACACGGCGTGACCCCGATCTCTGTAAAGTGCCACGTTTGCGGCTCTTTAACAAAAAAAGAGCGACAATTTTGAAAAAAACACAATATTTTGTACTTTTTGCTGTAATAAATATGTATTCTTCTAAGTATTTTTGGAAAAAAGAAAACGCAAAAAGTATATATTGAATGGTTTGCGCAAAGGTTATAGCGTCAACAAAATAGGGGATAGATTTATAGCATTTTTTATAATAATTATTTTTTTACCAGTAATGGCGGCGATCTGCGATTTTTATTGGGACTGCGACATTATGGTGGACACATCAGACACTTTTGACACATTTTTGGGACCATTGGCATTTATGCAGTGATCGGTGCTATAAAAATGTACTGATTACTCTAAAAATGTCACTGACAGGGGTTAACACTAGGGGGCGATCAAGGGGTTAATTGTATTCCCTGTGTGTGTTTCTAACTGAAGGGGGAGGGGACTGACCTTGCACTCTGTGCAAGTTGAACTGCACAGTGGAGGTAAGTAAGACATGTTTGTAATTAAAAAAAAAAAAAAGACGAGGGTTTACAACCCCTTTAACACTGGTTATGCGTCCATAGATACAGAATGCCGGACTCGGCCCCACCCCCCCCCCCCGGCGCTCGCCATTGGATTTGATTGACAGCAGTGGGAGCCAATGGCTGCGCTGCTATCAATCTATCCAATCAAGAGCCTAGACAACGGGCAGAGAGGTAGAGCGCATCTCTGCCGTGGGAACGAACAGGCTCAGGGGGGAGTGTCAGTAAAAGGGGGGGGGGGGGGGCGTGTCAGTGTCAGAAGTTTTTTCACCTTAATGCATAGGATGCGAGGGTTTACAACCCCTTTCATTTTGTGGATGAAAATATTTTCGTCACAGATTTCGTCAGCGGCATGTTTTCAGTGATGAAAAGAAATCGAAAATAAAATTTGCATCAAGTCAATTGACAAAAACTATGATGGAAATCAATTCCAGTCTTCATCAAGGGATGAAAACAAAATGAATATGTGAGGGAGGGACGTTTACCCATCTGAACTTTCACTTTCCGCGGAGCTCCACCCGTTTGTTAAAGCCACAGCCCCCAACAAGCTGTATTGGCTGAGATTTGCAGACTCCTTCTGCATCCAATCTGACGGAGCTTGAACTATTTTGAAAAGAAGAATGGGCAAAAATGTCACTTATAGATGTGCAAAGCTGGTAGAGACATCCCCAAAAAGACTTGTAGCTGTAATTGCGGCGAAAGGAGGTTCTACAAAGTATTGACTCCGGGGGGCTGAATACAAATGTACCCCACACCTTTCACATATTTATTTGTAAAAAATCTTTCAAACCATTAATCATTTTCCTTCCACTTCACAATTATGTGCCACTTTGTGTTGGTCTATCACATAAAATCTCAATAAAATACATTTACGTTTTTGGTTGTAACATGACAAAATGTGGAATAGTTCAAGAGGTATTGAATGCACTGTATGACCCACAGAAGATGAGAGAGAAAGAAAGAAAGAAGGGATGAGAGAGAAGACAAGAGAAAGAGAGAAGATGAGAGGGAGAAGAGAAAGAGAGAAGAATAGAGAAAAGATAAGAGAAGTTACAAGAAGAAAAGATAGGAGAAGATACACGAACAGTGGCGGAACTACCCCCATAGCGTCACACGCGGTCGCTATGGGGCCCGCAGCCAATCAAGGGCCCGGTGAGCGGCGTTGCTAGGCGGGTGCGGGCCGCGCCGGGTGACACCCGCTAGCGGTGTCTGTACTGATGGGGGGGTCTGCACTTGGGTGGGGGGTCTGTACTGAGGGGGGTGTCTGTACTGCTGGGGGGGTCTGCACTTGGGTGGGGGGTCTGTACTGAGGGGGGTGTCTGTACTGCTGGGGGGTCTGCATTGAGGGGGGGTCTGCACTAGGGGGGGGGTGTCTGCACTAGGGAGGGTGTCTGTACTAAGGTGGTGTCTGTACTACTGGGGGGGGGGTTCTGTACTACTGAGGTGGGTCTGCACTGCTGGGGGTCCTGCACTGAATGAATGAATGATTTGTATAGCGCTGCAACTGCGAACTGAATCGCCTGGAGACGCTTAATCCGACCTGTGTTGATTCCTTTTTAGAAGAGGTGGGTCTTGAGTTTTTTCCTGAAGGCCCGATGGTCTTTTTCCAAGTGGATGTTCGTAGGTAGAGGGTTCCATAGCCGTGGTCCTTGGACTGCAAATCTTCGTTCTCCCCTTGATTTGTACCGGGACTTGGGGACGAGGAGGAGTTTTGGTTGTTAGATCGGAGGTTGCGATTGGGGGTGTAGTGTTGTATTTTTTCGCATAAGTATTGAGGAGCATCTCCTTGTGTGCATTTGTGGGTCAGGCAGAGGGTCTTGAATGTGATCCGGTCCTTTACGGTTAGCCAATGGAGGGTCCTCAGGGAAGGGGAGATGGATTCCCATGGTTTTTTTCCTGTGACTAGTCTTGCTGCCGTGTTTTGAACGACTTGAACGTAGTCGTGCAATCTGGAATTTAGGTAGTCCTATGTAGAGGGAGTTTGCGTAGTCGAGTCGAGAGTTGATGATTGTTCCTACCACTATGGCTTTGTCCTTTTCTAGAATAAAGGGGATGAGTCTACGTAGCAGGCGTAGAAGGTGGTAGGATCCGCTGACTGCTGATCCTATTTGTGCATCCATTGACATTTCTGAATCAAAGGTGACTCCGAGACTTTTGGCTTTTATGCTTAGGGGGATGGTCTGTCCAAGGATGGTGGGCGGAGTCCATGGGGTCGTAGATTTAGTTTTCCGGTTTGCATTCAGGAGAAGGAGTTCTGTTTTGGTTCCATTAAGTTTGAGTAAGCTTGTGGACATCCAGTCGTCTATTGATGTGAGGCATTTTTCTAATTCCTGATATTGGTCTTTTTGTCTGGGGATCTGAAGGTAGAGTTGAGTATCATCTGCGTATGAGTGGAAGCATAGGTCTGATTTGCTGATGATTTTAAGGAGTGGACGGATGTAAATGTTGAAGAGCACGGGTGATAAATGCACTGAGGGGGGGTCTGTAATGTTGGGGAGGTCTGCACTGGGAGGGTGTCTGTACTGAGGGGGGTGGTCTGCAAATGGGGGGTGTCTGCACTGAGGTGGGGTCTGTAATGCTGTGGGGTGTCTGTACTGCTGGGGGGTCTTTACTGATGGGGGTATGCATGTGTGTCCTTCAGGGGCTTCATACAGTATACTGCAATTAAGCTGTTGCCTGCGTACTGTGCCACATGAGTGTGGTAATCTGTTGTTCGATGGCATTAGTTCATTTTTTTTTGTGGTGTGGGGGGGGGGGGGACATACAACATTTTGCTATGGGGCCCTGTGATTTCTAGTTACGCCCCTGTACACGAAGATAAGAGAACAGAGAAAAAGATAAGAGAAGATATGAGAAGATAAGAGAACAGAGAAAAGATAAGAGAAGATATTAGAAGATAAGAGAACAGAGAAAAAGATAAGAGAAGATATGAGAAGATAAGAGAACAAAGAAAAGAGAAGATATAAGAAGATAAGAGAACAGAGAAAAGATAAGAGAAGGTACAAGAAGATAAGAGAACAGAGAAAAGATAAGAGAAGGTATGAGAAGATAAGAGAACAAAGAAAAAGATAAGAGAAGATACGAGAAGAGAAAAGAGAAAAAGATATGAGAAGATAAGAGAACAGAGAAAAGATAAGAGAAGATATGAGAAGATAAGAGAACAGAGAAAAGATAAGAGAACAGAGAAAAAGATAAGAGAAGATGTGAGAAGATAAGAGAACAGAGAAAAGATAAGAGAAGATATGGGAAGATAAGAGAACAGATAAAAGATAAGAGAAGATGTGAGAAGATAAGAGAACAGAGAAAAGATAAGAGAAGGTATGGGAAGATAAGAGAACAGATAAAAGATAAGAGAAGATACGAGAAGATAAGAGAACAGAGAAAAAGATAAGAGAAGATAAGAAACCAGAGAAAAGATAAGAGAAGATATGAGAAGATAAGAGAACAGAGAAAAAGATAAGAGAAGATAAGAAACCAGAGAAAAGATAAGAGAAGATATGGGAAGATAAGAGAACAGATAAAAGATAAGAGAAGATACGAGAAGATAAGAGAACAGAGAAAAGATAAGAGAAGATACAAGAATATAAAAGAACAGAGAAAAGATAAGAGAAGATACAAGAATATAAAAGAACAGAGAAAAGATAAGAGAAGGTGCGAGAAGATAAGAGAACAGAGAAAAGATAAGAGAAGATAAGACAAAAGATACAAGAAGATAAGAGGAGATAAGAGAACAAAGCAAAGATAAGAAAATATAATAGGAAAGCTAAGGGAAGTGCAGCAAGGTCTTTTACCTCTTTTGGTCTAATGATTACCTCCAAGGCCAAAGACAGCTGACATCCTTCAATATGTAGTGGGTTGTGAGGCATAGTGGGTGCAAAGATGGTGAAAGTTATTGGGCGCCAGACACTTCTTGGATGCAAAAGAGGTTTTATTTATTTTAACAGTCCTTTTTATATTTTGCAAGGGAAAGAGGGTTAGGGCCAGGACACTTTTGAGTAGTTACAATTTCAATTGGCAGACTCAGAGACTTCAAAGGTAGGACAGCCGTACAGGGAAAGGCCCCAGCAAGGTGCCACTTCTGCACGTGCAGGTTTGCTGTCTCCTATGGCAACAGTATCTAACAGTTCCTAACACAAAGTTCAACAGTTCTCTCAGCTTTACTACAATCTCCACTTGTAGCTCTTCAGCAACTTGAGCTCCTAGTCTCTCACTGGACTCAATGATTCACTGACTCACCCACGCTTCCCTGCTGGGTCCCTAGCTTGGCACTCCACATAACTTTCAAGCTTCACCCCTGCTAACCGACTCGGTCCCTGGCTTTACACACAAGGTTGCTCTGCAAGCGACATCTCCGCTGGTTGGGTCCCTGACTTGATCACCGCCTGAAGTTTCCCGATTCTCCATCGTGCCCGTTTGGTGAGAATACTGCTCCGAGACTTGCTTCAGTTACTCACTGTGGTCCCTGGAAAGGTGGTTGGTCCCTAAGTGGTGATAGCTACCCTTCTACCTGCGACCACAACAGGTAGAACCGTCACTGTTGGTTGCACTGCAAGCCGCAATCCCAACTCTGTGCTGCCCTCTTACTTCTGGATAGACCCTCACACAGCCTGGCAGCCCAATGCCCTCGGGATAGGCCCAATCTATGGCCTAGCAGCCCGGGGCGTATGACACACGTCCACCCAGACAGTGGTCCGGGTGGCACAGAACATAGATCACCTGACTCCACCCGAATATATAGGTTCTCCCAGCAGGCTAAGGGATTCAAGAAAACCCCTGCCCATTGGCTGAGATATCCCATATACCTGTAACTTGACCTTGAAATGTCCTTCTCACGTCTAATGCCATTAAGTGCCCGGCCACCTAGTGGCAGACGTGAAAAGTACAATAAGGCCAAACTTAGGGAGAAATCAATGGATCTCTAACAACTATCTACAGTAGCTACTCCTGACAAGGATTTTGGTGAGGAGCTTCCTGACTAAACCCCAGGGCGCTACAGAAGATAAGAGAAAAGAGTAAAGCTAAGAGAAGATAAGAGAAAAGAGAAGATAAGAGAAAAATTAAGAGAGAAAGAACATGAGAGGAACATATTAATATTTAGCGCACCCCAGTAGCGATGGGTAATTCAGTTCCCTCACTAGGGGTCTACCTAAATTAATGCAGCTAGGGATGGGAGTTAAAAACCTTTTCCCTGAGCTCTGGCTCTCACTCTATAGCCAGATTGTCTTTGTCAGGGGTCCAGGGATTAACACAATTCTTCACAAAGGTTGTATGGGTCTCATTCCTGTGGTGCCTTGTTAGGTCCGTCAGGGGCTATGCCGCCCACCTGGACAAAATACACAAGGGACACAGGTCTTCCAGACTTGTGGTCCAGACAGGGGACCCATCACCTCTGCTGAATGCGCCGACCCACCTTCACCCAATCACCACCAATCCCCCAACTGAGCCAGTCTGTACACTTAATTCTTGTTTCCCTGGTACAGACCACCATTCCCACCACCAGATAAATAGAACTCAGTCTGCTTCTTGCTAGAACTTCTTTGATACTTGTGCAACAGGCAACATAACAGAACATAAAACATGGTCATTAATGGTGCACTTCTTTATTGATTGCATCCATCCATTTGAGCATGGCTCCATCTTGTGTATCTTGTTCTGTTCAGTTCTATGCCCAGTCTCGGGGTACTCTCTAGTACAGTACTCCAGCTTCCTGGCATGACCCACTAAGGAAAGTAAAGGCTATGGAACAGACTCCGTTCCTGCAAAGGGGAAGATTGTTTCATGGACAGTCTGTACAGTTCCTGGAACTCCCACAAGGACCTAGTTGTCCTCTCTCAACAATACTAGTTTCTGTCTTTCCCCTCATCTTGACTCCGACCAAGACTACAGGCTCCACCCCCCATTTATACCCCTGAGTAAACAATTCTGAGGCAGGCAGAATTGCCTGGCAACCTCCTAGGTGAAATTCCTGATGTGGAGGGCAGTATGATAGGAGGGGTGGTAGTGGGGTGGAGTGGGGTGGTAGTGGAGGGCAGTTTGATGGGAGGGGGTAGTGGAGGGCAGTTTGATGAGAGGGGGGTAGTGGAGGGCAGTATGATGGGAGGGGTGGCAGTCGAGGGCAGTATGATGGGAGGGGGGGCAGAGGAGGGCAGTATGATGGGAGGGGGGTAGTGGAGGGCAGTAAGATGGGAGGGGTGGTAGTGGTGGGCAGTTTGATGGGAGAAGGTAGTGGAGGGTAGTTTGCTGAGAGGGGGTAGTGGAGGGCAGTATAAAGAGAAGAGGGTAGTGGAGGGCAGTATGATGGGAGGGGGTAGGGGAGGACAGTCTGATGGGAGGGGTAGTAGTGGAAGGCAGTATGAGGGGAGGGGCTAGTGGAGGGCAGTATGATGGGAGGCGGGTAGTGGAGGGCAGTTTGATGGGAGGGGGGTAGTGAAGGGCAGTATGATGGGAGGGGGGTAGTGGAGGGCAGTTTGATGGGAGGTAGTGGAGGGCAGTATGATGTGAGGGGAGTAGTGGAGGGCAGTATGATGGGAAGGGTGGTAGTGGAGGGCAGTTTGATGGGAGGGGGATAGTGGAGGGCAGTTTGATGGGAGGGGGATAGTGGAGGGCAGTATGATGGGAGGGGGAGAGTGGAGGTCAGTATGATAGGAGGGGGTAGTGGAGGACAGTATGATGGGAAGGGGGTAGTGGAGGGCAGTATGATAGGAGGGAGGGCAGTATGATGGGAGGGGGTAGTGGAGTGTAGTATGATGGGAGGGGGTTGTGGAGGGCAGTATGATGGGCGGGGGGTAGTGGAGGTCAGTATGATGGGAGGGGATAGTGGAGGGCAGTACGATGGGAAGGGGGGTAGTGGAGGGCAGTATGATGGGAGGGGGGTAGTGGAGGGCAGTATGATGGGAGGGGGGGATCCGATAGGGGAGGGCAGTATGGGGGACTGTACAGCATGACTGGAGGGGGGCAGTGTATGGGAGGGAGCAGAGTGACCATAAGCTTCCTTGGGGCAGGAAGCATTTCTCTTACCTTTCTTCCAGAAGCAGGAACAGCCTTCAGGCAAGATCGGAGCTGGGGGCGGAGTTAGGGGAGGAGTCAGGGTGCAGCATAAGCGAGAGGAGGAGGAAGGTAAATTCTCCTATGTCTCGCTGTAATTGCTGGGGCCCCGCTCTCCTCCTCGTCATGAAGTCACTGGTTGCTAGACACCAGACGGGCCGCATCTAGCAAACAGTGGTTTGGGCAGTGAGCCAGGCAGTGCTTGGGGGTTTATAATAAAGCGCTGCGGGTCTCGGCCAGCAGTACACCAGGCAGTGAGGGACAGCGGTGGCATTTTTAGGGGGCATGAGATCGGCCCAGGGGGCGATTCCGGGTTATTGTATTGTCCCGGAATGAAGGTGCCCGGGAAACGGGACAGACCTCCCAAGGCAGAACTTTCACGGGCAATCCGGGATGGTTGGGAGTGTTGTGCTTTTTTAAGGAAAGTTTCCCGCACATTTTTATTAAGTAATTTTTAACGAAGATATTTTTAAGATACAAGATCAATCGATACGACACAGTCTATATATGCGAAACTTGTTCACGGAGACGGGTGATCATACTTAATAGTCACATTTATTGGTTGACAGAAAACAAATATTTACATGAAATTAAAATACAGATTGCATTACTTGAACATTTGACAATTGATGGAAATACCCTCAAAATGGGCGTAGTACCTTGGACACAATATCACCATGATAACTTCTTCAGTAGAATCAATAACCTTATACTTGACAATTTAACAGAATGTCTGTATTTCACACACCCAGCCGTCACTATACTGCAGGTAAGTAACGTTGAACAATGCGAAATACTTTAGACATTTGTTTGTCAATAAAAAGCAACTATGCAAAAAGTAATATATAATAAAAATTGAATATTAGAGAAAAATCTATGAAAAGGCGATTATTGATTCTGGAGAATGATTATCAATACTAGAATATTCAATACATCAATGGTTAAGAGAACATACAAGATAAAATCAACATGGCATATTTACCCATTCCAAAATGGCTATTAGTCTGGATTTAAGATAGCTACCGGGTTCAGGAATCTCCTTGGAGGTTTAAAGTATATTTCCAGGCATGGCTGTCAGTCTATCTGGGAAGATGTTTCTCTCCCAGTGTCCCTTCCCCAGGGTGGGTCCCTGAGCTCTCAGGTTCCCCTGAGCTGTCTCCTTTTTCACTATCTATCTAGCTTCTTAAATATCCTCTCACACAATAAGATCATAAAATTTGTAATATGTTCAGCCCAAAAGATATGTGTCTCTTTCCTATAGGCCTAACTGTTGTAAATGTAATTGCGCCTTCAACCACCAGGTGTCTCACATGTGTTTTGGGGCTGCTCTGTAAAGTAATATATTTTATTTTATACTGTATATTTTACTTTAGTGGAAATAACTATATCTTTAATATTTGGGAATTCTACTAACCCCATACTATCAAATACGCTTAGCATAATTATTGATCAATCACTTTGCATAAAAATGGTGATATATATGCATATCATTGTATATCTGTAAACATTTAGTCCATTTAACAAGGACACAAGTTATATATATATATATATATAATAATCAACATCACATACAGTTTTTATCTATCTGGATACCTGTATAATTTGGGTATCCAATCAATATTCGTTTATCTAGCATAGTTAAATTCTAATATATTCATAGCATAATCATATATATATCTTAATACTAATTTGTTCCTAAAACAATTCTATTAATAATCACCCTATATTTATTATGTTTTCTTTATAACCGATTTCATCAACTCATCAGATACTAACTCATAGTTTTCTTTTGTGACCTACGCATCTCACAGATATTCTGAATGATTTATATTCACTGTCTTCTGAATATATATATATATATTTTTAACATAGGTCGGTTTGCCTCTATTTTTAAAATCATGTTTTGAAATGGACTTTGAACAGTCCGATTCATGTTTTGATAGCTTAGCTATGTACACAATTCCTAGGACTCCACATAATAGGCTTTGTCGGGCAAGGTGTTGGCTTTAGAATTTTTGTAGTGATGGTTGTAAATTGTCCAAACAACCTTTACTTCAGCACAAAGGATTCTTCCCAGTCAGGACCACCTCCAAGTGATGACACCTCATAAATTTGGACTTCTCAAACTAATCAACAAAAATAAGTACACACCTTGTGTTTGGTGACAAAGGCTACCATTGTTCCTGTTCTCTTTTTGGCTTCAATACAGGCTTGTAAAAACCCCTTGAATAGAATGGTTGTAGTAATTTAGAATACATGAGTTTCCTGTGTCTTAGAGGTTTTCGAAAGGTCAATTATGGTGACCTCACAGTTCACGTGTCTTTTTGAAATTATACATTTCTGTCATTGAATAGTAAATATATTTCTTCATAAATTCATAACAAAGCCCCCCTTGGAAATTTGTCGGTTGCCGGAAGTCATCTGACAGATTTTCCCAATGCAACTTGTTGAAGAAATATGGCTTCGTTTGGGCCTTGTAAGTCGAGTTGTGAAAATGGATCCGGATTGTGGATATATTTAAAAGGTATAGACACCTGCAGATGGGTGTAATTTTTTTTTTGGAAAAAAAAATGGGTTTGTGATCGATGTGTGCATCTCAGGGCCGTCATCCGTTCTTTGGCGGGAAATGGATCACTCCGGGCACCTTTTGGTTCTTGGCTGTCCTGGTGGGTTTTGTCCCTGTAGACTGGCCATCAATGATGTCCCTGGATTCCACATACGGTTCCTTCTCTGGATGTTTCACACATGTTGGACTCTCGGTTCTGTTGACCGGCTCATGGACATATTGGTTCTGTAAAGGAAAATAGATTCCATGAGAAAAACATATATGTCCTTTTTCTTTTTATACGATTGATGTTTGAGATATCCATGTCAAGCAGGTATCCTGGGCTTCCTCAGAGCCCCCCTCTTTCCCATTGTGTTATCAGTCCTTTAACTAAACACCTTGGATATAAAGACAATGTATGACACATTTGCTATGGGAGACCAAGCTCCAGGGCTCATTATCATGAGGACATTTATTAATAGCTGTGGATACCAGACATTTATGACTGACTTATGTTCTTCAGAACCATTTTTCTTTTTTTTTTTTAGCTTAATTGTAGCGGTTCTGGAGTAACAATAAAAGCATTTCAGTTTGACATGTAAGTGACAACTCACTGTCAGTAATAAGATATTTGACATCATAGTCAACCTTCTACTTGTGAGGAATAAAACAAATAAATTCTCCCCCCTTTGGGGTGTCAATATAACTCATTTGAGGCAATCAAACTACCTTATGCGGGTGACTCCTCATCTTTTACCAAAATATCAAACCATTTAGGCCTCCTGATATTAATGTCTTTAGGATTCGGTCTTCCTCTGGAATTACCGTCTTCGTCGACTTCTTGAAATTAGGCTGTTTGGAGCGACCTGTTTATGTCAGAGGAATGAAGTGACCACTGAAAAATAGGAGAATAATTAATATCTAACAACCACAATCCCCCGGTAGGGATTTCAGGATCCTCATTACTGTGACCTGGGAGAAACATAGTGTTAGAACCTCTGCTTCCTATATCTTTATTCAGTGCATTCCTCTGATTTATTTTAACATAGGCGCTTAAAAGGCTCTGTGGCCCTTGGCTGGCCACAGGATTTGCCCCTTGAAGAATTTCTATTCATGTTCATTTTAGCAATGAAACCATTGATACACTCGTGGTTTTTAATCTATTCAATTAATTAAGTCAATCTATTTATTTATTTCACAAATTGGCACAACACACTGAACTAAAGTAACCAACTGTTACACCATTTGCCGGTGTACTATAGAAAGTTCAACATTTTAGATCCTATATGTCTGTTCCTAATTTGACCAAGCTTTGGTTTGCACGGATTATCAAACCATATATTGTATGAGGTTTATGCGCACTGCAGCCATCTATACCTCAGCAAATTCACCTTTTGAAGGAAGTTTTAATACACTTAACACTGTTTTATTTCTTTTATCACGTATTCATATATCACATATTATTCACGTTTTGCGCAGAGGTCTCCTAAATAACTTATTTTAAACAATCTATTGAGTTTTTAAGGTTGATTTAAGCGCACCTATTACACAAAAATGTGTACTTGTCTTTAACTTATTTTACGTGTGGGAACACTATTATATGGGTTGCAGCTACATCATTTGGTTATCTTAAATATCGGTTGCATCTCTGATTTTAAATTCATAGTAGCGCTTGAGTACATGCATTCAGTACTTATTCAAACCGTGTAACATATCCGTAATTTTGTCTATTTTGGTTTCCATATTGCTTACAGGCTGATCAGAATTGGGTTGTGGGACCCGGTTTCTGTACTTTCTGGGGACTACTGGCTCAGTTTGATCAGACATATCACCATCAGAAACATTGTCTTGATTTTGGGATAGTTGTCTGGGCCTTAGTTGTTCCCTATTGTTCTGGGGATTTTGAGGTGTCCTACCCTGTAGTTTCTTCCTATTTACCCGTGTAGGCCCCCGAAGCCAATTACACCGGTAAAGGTGAGGGTGTCTACCCTTAGGTTTAAATCTGACCCGTTGGAGGTATACCCTATAGTTTCTCCTAAACCTCGGGTCTGGATCCTTTGGATGAGACTCCTGAGGTGGTCTTTGAACTCCCCCTCTAAAGGGTACTCTCTGCTCCCCCCTTCTGATGGGTGGGGACATTGGTCTCCCACTGGGGAAACTCGGTAGCATCTCTCCTCTGACTATATCAGCGTATCTCTTTTTCTTGGTTTTGGACTGTAATGATTGAGGAGATACATAAAATTCATCCACAAATTTCATTATAGGGCTTTCAGGCCTTCCATTGTTTTCACCAGTCTGTTGGATAGAGTACAAATTGTTACTCTCTTTTACCAAAGACTCCAGTGAACACCCCCCTTTGTAATCTTTCGCTAAATTTACTTTCACGTGGGTAGGCGGGGCCTCGAAGAACATGGGTTTGAACCCAGGTTTATCATAACCTGGCTCCTTTTCTGCTAAGTGGTCATCACTTTTGAGCACAGCCATAAATTCGGTGGGGCTTTGATTATTGGTACATGTGATATTGTGTATATCCGCGCTAGCCGCATTAACATTTTTGTGCGGGACAAATCCTAGATGACAGCCGTTTTTAATTTCTTGCCAGGCAGTACCCAACAGACTTTTTAAATCTTCGCAAAATGGACGGTGTTTGGTTTCAAATACCCACGGTAAGAAATTAATCCTAGATTGGTCATCATTTAGGCCTAAAGCTGATAAAGCATTTTCATAGGCCTCAATGTGGTCAATAATGCATACGGATCCCTCTTCCTTAAACACTGGGACAGCATCTTTTAAAAATTCTATTATTTCTGAGGCGTCCTGTTTAGGGGTGCCTGTAGTTTTCTCTGATCCCAAAGAAAACTGATTAGACCTATTTTCATGTGGTGGTTCAATTTTTACCCCCCTTTGCTCTACAGTTGGCTTGGGGTAAAACATGGTTGTTTTTTCTAATTCCTCTTCATTATGTAACTCCCAAACTTTAGGTTGAGAGTCAAATTTTGGAATATTATCAAATTCTATACTTTCAGGGTTAAGCATCTGAGCATTATCCTGGGGCATAAACTTCCCTTGTTCTTTTAATTCTTCTTGTTGCTTAATTAGGGATTCCTGTCCTGACCTAAGCTGATTTGTTTCTTCTTTTAAATTTCCACTGCATATTACTCTGCAACTTTTTAAATTTCCACTGCCTATTACTCGGCAACTTTCTAAATTTCCACTGCCTATTACTCTGCAACTTTCGTCAGGAGACTCGTTTTCCTGCAGAAAACTCCCCTTCTCTCTTAATTGTTTACACTCTTTATTTAATTGGTGACATTCTTCCAGCATTATTATTGCATTATTTTGCATCTGTTTTATTTCATATTTCATCATTGTCACTGTAGACTCATCATAACAATCTGCCTTGTCATTAATTTCCTTTAGCTTTTTAGTGGGCTCATATTCCCCTTCTATTAAATGGGACTGGGGTTCTAAGATATCACTCTCCTGTTGGGTATATTGACTTTTAAACTCACTATAAAGATACATCAGGTTATCGCTTAATTCAAAATGCATGGGATCAGGCCTTTCTATTTCTTTTGTCTCAGAGGAGCTGTCTGTGAGTTCATCGCTTTGACCTTCCACGTTCCACACGTCTTTTATTAACTGACGGGCGTGGTTTATAAGGCCTTCAATGCCTGCTTCTAGACTAGTCTCGTTAAACAAACTTTTTTCGGCATGATTTGTCATGTTAATTTTTGAAAACATATCCAACATTTCCTGTACTTGTATCAAATTTGTCTGAGTACTCATATTACCACTAAGGACTGACTCTTGATAATCCCCATCAACATAAAATTCACTTTGACCAGACATTTTTCTTGGCAAAAATATTTTTTTAAAAAAATTAATAATTAATAATTTCATGCAAAATATTATTTCTGTCACCACCGTAACTATGACTGATCCTGTACAAAATATCGACGTTATCTCACGCAGTGCCTCCATTTAATATGTTGTGCTTTTTTTAAGGAAAGTTTCCCGCACATTTTTATTAAGTAATTTTTAACGAAGATATTTTTAAGATACAAGATCAATCTATACGACACAGTCTATATATGCGAAACTTGTTCACGGAGACGGGTGATCATACTTAATAGTCACATTTATTGGTTGACAGAAAACAAATATTTACATGAAATTAAAATACAGATTGCATTACTTGAACATTTGACAATTGATGGAAATACCCTCAAAATGGGCGTAGTACCTTGGACACAATATCACCATGATAACTTCTTCAGTAGAATCAATAACCTTATACTTGACAATTTAACAGAATGTCTGTATTTCACACACCCAGCCGTCACTATACTGCAGGTAAGTAACGTTGAACAATGCGAAATACTTTAGACATTTGTTTGTCAATAAAAAGCAACTATGCAAAAAGTAATATATAATAAAAATTGAATATTAGAGAAAAATCTATGAAAAGGCGATTATTGATTCTGGAGAATGATTATCAATACTAGAATATTCAATACATCAATGGTTAAGAGAACATACAAGATAAAATCAACATGGCATATTTACCCATTCCAAAATGGCTATTAGTCTGGATTTAAGATAGCTACCGGGTTCAGGAATCTCCTTAGAGGTTTAAAGTATATTTCCAGGCATGGCTGTCAGTCTATCTGGGAAGATGTTTCTCCCAGTGTCCCTTCCCCAGGGTGGGTCCCTGAGCTCTCAGGTTCCCCTGAGCTGTCTCCTTTTTCACTATCTATCTAGCTTCTTAAATATCCTCTCACACAATAAGATCATAAAATTTGTAATATGTTCAGCCCAAAAGATATGTGTCTCTTTCCTATAGGCCTAACTGTTGTAAATGTAATTGCGCCTTCAACCACCAGGTGTCTCACATGTGTTTTGGGGCTGCTCTGTAAAGTAATATATTTTATTTTATACTGTATATTTTACTTTAGTGGAAATAACTATATCTTTAATATTTGGGAATTCTACTAACCCCATACTATCAAATACGCTTAGCATAATTATTGATCAATCACTTTGCATAAAAATGGTGATATATATGCATATCATTGTATATCTGTAAACATTTAGTCCATTTAAAAAGGACACAAGTTATATGTATATATATATATATATATATTAATCAACATCACATACAGTTTTTATCTATCTGGATACCTGTATAATTTGGGTATCCAATCAATATTCGTTTATCTAGCATAGTTAAATTCTAATATATTCATAGCATAATCATATATATATCTTAATACTAATTTGTTCCTAAAACAATTCTATTAATAATCACCCTATATTTATTATGTTTTCTTTATAACCGATTTCATCAACTCATCAGATACTAACTCATAGTTTTCTTTTGTGACCTACGCATCTCACAGATATTCTGAATGATTTATATTCACTGTCTTCTGAATATATATATATATATATTTTTAACATAGGTCGGTTTGCCTCTATTTTTAAAATCATGTTTTGAAATGGACTTTGAACAGTCCGATTCATGTTTTGATAGCTTAGCTATGTACACAATTCCTAGGACTCCACATAATAGGCTTTGTCGGGCAAGGTGTTGGCTTTAGAATTTTTGTAGTGATGGTTGTAAATTGTCCAAACAACCTTTACTTCAGCACAAAGGATTCTTCCCAGTCAGGACCACCTCCAAGTGATGACACCTCATAAATTTGGACTTCTCAAACTAATCAACAAAAATAAGTACACACCTTGTGTTTGGTGACAAAGGCTACCATTGTTCCTGTTCTCTTTTTGGCTTCAATACAGGCTTGTAAAAACCCCTTGAATAGAATGGTTGTAGTAATTTAGAATACATGAGTTTCCTGTGTCTTAGAGGTTTTCGAAAGGTCAATTATGGTGACCTCACAGTTCACGTGTCTTTTTGACATTATACATTTCTGTCATTGAATAGTAAATATATTTCTTCATAAATTCATAACAAGAGAAGAAAGAGATAGAGAGCGAGAGAGGAGTGAGAGAAGGAGATAGAGAGAGGATGGAGATAGAGAGAGGTCTGCCTTGTTTACATAGGCAGACCGCAGTTCTGCCTCTCCTGAGAATGATCAGTAGGTCCCGGCAGATATTGGGTTAACCAGACCTGCTGATTGGTTCCCGCTGTGTCCAATCACAGCAGGAGCGGGTCTCCGGTGCTGCACACATGCCCCCCAGACCCCAGGCCCTGCAGCACTATATCTGTGTGGGGTGGTCCGTAAGGTGTTAAACAGTCACTGGGATCCCACTTCCACTCTCTATACTGGATAGACACTGTACTGTGAATCTCCAGGCAGGATCCTCAGTGCACCCCCTTTACTTGGCTCCAAACTGCAGCAGCCCTCCCAGGCTGGGATCTCCACCTTCAGGATAAGAACCCTGCTACTCAGGCCTCAGACTATTTATGGGCTCTCTCTCCGACATCTGGGCACACCTACCCAGTAGGGATGAGCTTTGAGTTCGAGTCGAACTCATGTTCGACTCGAACATTGCCTGTTCGCCTGTTCAGCGAACATTGAACAATTTGGGGTGTTTGCGGCAAATTCGAAAAGCCGTGAGTACCCTGTAAAAGTCTGTGGGAGAAATCTCAAGTGCTAATTTTAAAAGCCTATATGCAAGTTATTGTCATAAAAAGTGTTTGGGGACCTGGGTCCTGCCCCAGGGGACATGTATCAATGCAATTTTTTTTTTTTAAAAAAGGCAGTTTTTTTCAGGAGCAGTGATTTTAATAATGCTTAAAGTGAAACAATAAAAGTGTAATATTCCTTTAAATTTTGTACCTGGAGGGTGTCTTTAGTATGCCTGTAAAGGGGTGCATGTTTCCCATGCTTAGAACTGTCCCTGCACAAAGTGTAATTTTTGCAGGAAAAAAAGCTATTTAAAATCACTCGCGGCTAATGAATTGCCGGCTCCCGTAACACAGAGAACAGTCATTCATTGAAAGTCATTGATAAAAAAAAAGTCATTGATAAAAAAAAAAAAAGCGTGGGGGTTCCCCCAAATTCAATTACCAGGCCCTTCAGGTCTGCTATGGATATTAAGGGGAACCCTTCAAATTAAAAAAAAAAATGACGTGGGGGTCCCCCTAAATATCCATACCAGACCCTTCAGGTCTGGGAGGGATTTTAAGGGAATCCCCGGCCAAAAAAAATAAAATGGCGTGGGGTCCCCCCTCAAAATCCATACCAGACCCTTATCCGAGCACGCAACGTGGCAGGCCGCAGGAAAAGAGGGGGGGACGAGAGCGCCCCCCCTCCTGAACCGTACCAGGCCACATGCCCTCAACATTGGGAGGGTGCTTTGGGGGTCTGTGACCCCTCAAAGCACCATGTCCCCTTGTTGATGGGGACAAGGGCCTCTTCCCCACAACCCTGGCCATTGGTTGTGGGGGTCTGCGGGCGGGGGCTTATCAGAATCTGGAAGCCCCCTTTAACAAGGGGATCCCCAGATCCCGCCCCCCCCCCCCCCTGTGTGAAAATGGTAAGGGGGTACAAAAGTACCCCTACCATTTCACCAAAAAAGTGACAAAAATGTTATAAATGACAGGAGACGGTCTTTGACAATTCCTTTATTAAAATCTTCTTTCATCTTCTTTCTTCTGGTCTTCTTCCTTTCTTCATCCTTCGGTTTCTTCATTTTCTTCTTCCATCTTCTTCTTCCTCCGATCCGCTTCTTCTTGCTCTGGTCTTCTCGTCCGGCATCTTCTTCCACGGCGCCAGCGTCTCTTCTTGGGCCGCTCCGCGCAATGGGAGGCTCCCGCTGTGTGAGGCTTCGCTGCGTCTGACAGCTCTTTTATAATGGAGGGCAGGGCCACTTGGTGACCCCGCCCCCCTCTGACGCATGGGGACTTCCCTATGGCTTTCCCCATGATGTCAGAGGGGGGCGGGGGATGGCCCAAAAATAGTAAATTTACCTTAGCCTCACCTAACCTAGGAGGGTGCTACACTGTATTGTTGGCTGCTGACTTTTACTTTTTTTAAACCCTGGTTAAGCTCCCGTTTAAACTTGCCCCCAACTTTTACAGCATGTTTGGTCACACATGGTCTCTACCCATGTCCTCTTGCCTGACTTCAGTCTCCAACAGCTTTCTCTAGCATCATATAGTAGGTGAGGTTGAAAAAAGACACAAGTCCATCAAGTCCATCAAGTCCAACCTATGTGTGTGATTATATGTCAGTATTACATTGTATATCCCTGTATGTTGTGGTCGTTCAGGTGCTTATCTAATAGTTTCTTGAAACTATCGGTGTCCCCCGCGGAGACCACCGCCTGTGAAAGGGAATTCCACATCCTTGCAGCTCTTACAGTAAAGAACCCTTTACATAGTTTAAGATTAAACCTCTTTTCTTCTAATTTTAATGAGTGGCCACAAGTTTTGTTAAACTCCCTTCCGCAAAAAAGTTGTATCCCTATTGTGGGGACACCAGTACGGTATTTGTATATTGAAATCATATCCCCTCTCAAGCGTCTCTTCTCCAGAAAGAATAAGTTCAGTGCTCGCAACCTTCCCTCATAACTAATATCCTCCAGACCCTTTATTAGCTTTGTTGCCCTTCTTTGTACTCGCTCCATTTCCAGTACATCCTTCCTGAGGACTGGTGCCCAGGACTGGACAGCATACTCCAGGTGCAGCCGGACCAGAGTCCTGTAGAGCGGGAGAATTATCGCTTTATCTCTGGAGTTAATCCCCTTTTTAATACATGAAAATATTCTGTTTGCTTTGTTAGCAGCAGCTTGGCATTGCATGCCATTGCTGAGACTATCATCTACTAGGACCCCCAGGTCCTTCTCCCCCCACCCAGTGTATAGATTGCATTCATATTATTGCCACCCAAATGCATTATTTTACATTTTTCTACATTAACCACTTCGCGCCCGCGCTATAGCCAGAAGACGGCTACAGTGCGGACGCTAACAGCCGGGAGGGCGTCCCTGGACGTCCTGTTTACTTCTGCAATGCGCGCTCTTGGGAGCGCTAATCGGGGAAGTTCTATGCTGGCCGTGTCCCTTGGACATAGCCAGTCAAAGATCGCTGTAAACGGCCAATCACAGCGGCCGTTTACATCGCGATCGGCGTGTCCAATGAGAGATGATCTCATATGTAAACATATGAGATCATCTCTCAGCGCCGGCTCTCCCTCCTCACACAGAGACAGCATGTGAGGAGGGAGAGATGAACGGCTGTAGCCGTAAGTACAAAAAAATAAAAATAAAGTGCCATCTGTCCCCACTGCCATCTGTCCCCACTGCCACCTGTCCCCAGTGCCATCTGTCCCCAGTGCCACCTGTCCCCAGTGCCATTTGTCCCCAGTGCCACCTGTCAGTGCCATCTGTCCCCAGTGCCACGTATAAGTGCCATCTGTCATCAGTGCAACATCAGTGTCACGTGTCCTCAGTGCCACATATTAATGCCATCTGTCATCAGCGCCACGTATCAGTGCCATCTGTCATCAGTGCCACCTGTCAGTGCCATCTGTTATCAGTGTCACGTGTCATCAATGCCACGTTTTACTGCCATCTGTCATCAGTGTCACGTGTCATCAGTGCCACGTATTAGGGCCATCTGTCATCAGTGCCATGTATTAGTGCCATCTGTCATCAGTGCCACATATTAGTGCCACGTGTCATCAGTGCCACGTATAAGTGCCATCTGTCATCAGTGCCACATATTAGTGCCATCTGTCATCAGTGTCACGTGTCATCAGTGCCCCGTATTAGTGGCATCTGTCATCAGTGCCATGTATCAGTGCCATCTGTCATCAGTGCCACATCAGTGTCATGTGTCATTGTCCTGGTGCTCCAGGGCCTTCAAAAGTGTAATAGGTAGTCAACAAGTTAGATGTGTAATTTATGCTCCTAGAACACGTGATGGCGCTCCCTGCATGTTGGGCCTCTCTAAGTGGCCAGGCTGTGGAAAAGTCCCACACATGTGGTATCGTAATACTCAGGAGGATTAGCAGAATTTATTTTGGGGTGTCATTTGTGTTATACACATGCCATGTGAGAGAAATAACCTATTACAATGACAATTTTGTGGAAAAAAAGAAAAAAAAATCTTAATTTTGCAAAGAATTGTGGGAAAAAATGACAACATCAAAAACCTCACCATGCCTCTTACTAAATACCTTGGAGTGTCTACTTTCAAAAAAGGGGTCATTTGGGGGATATTTGTACTTTCCTGGCTTGTTCGGGTTGCAAGAAATGAGATCGGCCACCAGTACATCAGATGTGATCAATTTTGTATAATTTGCACCACAGGTTGTAGACTCTCTTTCACAAAGACCAAATGATATCTACTAATTTGGGTTATTTTTACCAAAGATATGTAGCAGTATAAATTGTGGCCAAAATTTATGAATAAAAATTAATAATTTGCAAAATTTTATCACAGAAACAAATTTTTTCATTTATAGTGCAAAAAAAAAAAAAAAAAACCCAGAGGTGACCAAATACCACCAAAAGAAAGCTCTATTTGTGGGGAAAAAAGGACAAAAAATTGATATGGGTACAGTGTTGCATGACTGAGTAATTGTCATTCAAAGTGTGAGAGCACCGAAAGCTGAAAATTGGTCTGGGCAGGAGGGGGGTTTAAGTGCCCAGTAGGCAAGTGGTGAAACCTCATTTGCCATGTAGTTGCCCACCCAATTAATTTGTTCAAGGTTTCCACATCCTGCGGAGAAGTTATTGCCCTGCTTAGCTCAGTATCGTCCGCAAATACAGAGATTGAACTGTTTACCGCCATCCTCCAGGTCGTTTATGAACAAATTAAACAGGATCATCTTCACTGAATATTATGTGGAGCCCTTTGACAGTGTCGGGGGCTGCACTT
Source organism: Lithobates sylvaticus (assembly GCA_028564925.1). Taxonomy (NCBI): domain Eukaryota; kingdom Metazoa; phylum Chordata; class Amphibia; order Anura; family Ranidae; genus Lithobates; species Lithobates sylvaticus. Next base: position 746,859,066 of record CM053026.1, on the reverse strand, counting down.
CTGAACCTTGATGTTACCACAAATAAGTTGACCACCACTGGTTTAGTTCTACTTAAGGATATACAAATAAATCCTAAAACATCCAACACAATACAGAATTCAGCTCCATTCTGAATCCTGCACAATATAGAAAGCTCAATTGTCTAACTCTAATGCTGCGTACACACTGTCGGAATTTCCGATGGAAACAGTCCGATGGGAGCTTTTCATCGGATTTTCTGACCGTGTGTATGCCCAACGGTCTTTTTCTGTCGGGATTTCCGACGGACTTTGAATTGAGAACCTGTTCTAAATTTTTTCGAAAGGAAAACCTTTCTATCGGATTTTCCGATCGCGTGTATGCAATTCCGACACGCAAAATTCAGACGCATGCTCGGAAACAATTTGACGCATGCTCGGAAGCATTAAACTTCCCTTTTATAGTGCTGTCGAACGTGTTTTATGCCGCTCTGTTATTGACCGTCGGAATTCGGTGTGACCGTGTGTAGGCAACACAGCTTGAGCGGAATTCTGTCGGAATTCCATCGGAAAAACCGTCAGAGTTTTTTCCGACAAGAATTCCGATCGTGTGTACGCGGCATAACTGTCTAAAGGTAAGCATTATATTGCATCTAGGACAATGGAAAGCTCAGTGCCGCAATGCATCTGAATGCCAATGCCTATTATATAAACACAGAGAGAGAATTGGACCGAGTCTTGAAATTCTGTACCTGTCAATCATAATACAATATGGGCCCAGTCACAATGGCTCTCGCTAAGTGCGGAATGTGTAATGTAGCTGCGCGCCTTACTTGTCCGCTAATGTGTTTCAGAAAATGAATTGAATGGGGACCAAAATGTTCCTGCTGAGGGGAACAATTAACTTCTCCTTGGCAACACAAAATTCATCTCTTTAAATAAATGAAAACACTTCAAAGCGGAGATTGGGAGGCCAGCGTTCCAAAGGACACGCGGTAATTGTTCCTGTGCCGATAATCGCCAGAAAATAGCAATAAATATAAATCCCACTTCCAGTAACTGAGAGGATGGGGCTAGGTCTTCCTTTAGTCATGGTGTGTTTTTTTTCGAAGTCGTATATTTTTATGTTATGCGTCGCTTGGCTTTTCTGAAGTTCTTTCGAATTGAGCAATTTAATTTTCAAGTCTGTTCTAAAGTAGACAAAAGCTGAGGTAACATTTTGTTGCCTAAAAGCGTCTCTAAACTCAAAAGCAAAAATATATTGCAGCTAAGGATGATATTTGGTCAATGACAAGAAAACCAGGTCTTGCTCTCTCGTAATCCTGTACACCCAGCCTTCTTCTCCCGGAGTTTATTAAGCAAAAAAAAACAAAAAAGATTAAAGTGATTGCCCAACTTTATATTACACCCCACCATAAGTCAAAGATTCTACTCTGAGATGGGAATAGTAGCCTGCCACACCATTTAGAGCAGCGGTCCCCAACTTTTTTTGGCACCGGGGACCGGTTAAGTGGAAACCTTCTTTGGTCGCGACTGATTTGTTGGGGCAATGGCTGGTGTTAGCGCTTCAATCATGATGACACCATGGTTGATTGATGTCAGGATGATTGAAGTGCATTATTTCTTGTAATATTTAATGAAATAGTTAATCTCACCATAATGCAGAATCAGTGGGAGCCCTGAGTGTGTCACTCGCCACGGTCCCCTGCCATCAGATGCAGCTAGGCACTTGCCACTATTGCCTGCCACCAGATACAGCGTGTCACTTGCCACCGTCTCCTGCTACCAGATACAGCGTGTCACTTGCCACCGTCTCCTGCCACCAGATACAGCGTGTCACTTGCCACTGTCACCTGTCACCAGATACAGCGTATCACTTGCCACAGTTACCTGCAACCAGATACAGAGTGACACATGCAACTGTGGCCTGTCACCAGATGCAGCGTGTTACTTGCCACCATTGCCTGCCACCAGATGCAGTGTGTCACTTGCCACCATCGCCTTCCACCAGATGCAGTGTGTCACTTGCCACCGTGCCCTGCCACCAGATGCAGTGTGTCACTTGCCACCGTCGCCTGCCACCAGATACAGAGTATCACTTGCCACCGTCGCCTGCCACCAGATACAGAGTATCACATGCCACAGTTGCCTGCCCCCAGATACAGAGTATCACTTGCCATCATCGCCTGCCACCAGATACAGCGTGCCATCATCGCCTGCCACCAGATACAGCATGTCACTTGCCACCATCGCCTTCCACCAGATGCAGTGTGTCACTTACCACCGTGCCCTGCCACCAGATGCAGCATGTCACTTGCCACCATCGCCTTCCACCGGATGCAGTGTGTCACTTGCTACCGTGCCCTGCCACCAGATGCAGTGTGTCACTTGCCACTGTCACCTGCCACCAGATACAGAGTGTCACTTGCCACTGTCGCCTGCCACCAGATACAGTGTGTCACTTGCCACCATCGCCTTCCCCCAGATGCAGTGTGTCACTTGCCACCGTCGCCTTCCACCAGATGCAGTGTGTCACTTGCCACCGTCGCCTTCCACCAGATGCAGTGTGTCACTTGCCACCGTGCCCTACCACCAGATGCAGTTTGTCACTTGCCATCGGGCCCTGCCACCAGATGCAGCGTGTCACTTGCCACCGTCGCCTGCCACCAGATACAGTGTGTCACTTGCCACCACCGCCTTCCCCCAGATGCAGTGTGTCAATTGCCACCATGCCCTGCCATAAGATGCAGTGTGTCACTTGCCACTGGGCCCTGCCACCAGATGCAGCGTGTCACTTGCCGCTGTCGCCTGCCACCAAATGCAGTGTGTCCCCAGTGACCCAGGAAACCATAGAGGAACTGTTTATGCAGTCACGACTCATTAACCTGATCCAGTAAATTCAATTTGAACCCTGGATTACAAGGTTGGTCACTGAGACATGTTTTAAACCACTTTCACTTTGTATATGTTTTTTTTTATCTTTGTCCAAGTCTTTTTTCATTGATGTTTTGTCAACCAATAAAATGTTGATATGTTTTTATATAATGAAAAATATGCCTGTAAAGTCCATTTTTTCTACTCTTTATTTCTGCATAACCAATTAGGACGTGGCATGGTGTACCATTAATTGTACTGTCCACAGGGCCACTCTGTGGTGACAGAACCAAAATATATATTTATGTGATCATAGAGGAACTGTGTTCCCCTTGACTTCCTCTCCAGCTGCGATGCCACGGCAGAAGAGCACCATCTGCAGTAGAGAATGTAGAGTGCCCCTGCCTACAAGGTGCTACAGTTGCAAAATATACTCAACTCAGTTCTGGTTCGCTGATCTCCTGGGAGGTGCATTTGATGTCACCATGCCTACCCACTACATCCTGGGCACTCCAAATCCTGTGAAAACACACTCTTGCAATGAGCTGGCCTATTTTCATGGGATTTCAAGTTCCCAGCTATCCTCATAAGCCCCCGTACACACGGTTGGAAATTCCGACCACAAAATCCGTCAGATTTTTTCCTACGGATTTTGTCCGACACTGGAGTTGCATACACGCGGTCGGACAAAGTTGTCGGAAAATCTGATCATTCTGACCGCGGTGAAGTTTGTTGCGTACGACGTAACTACGTAGAGGCTATTAGCCAATAGCTTTGGTCTCGTAATTTTATCTGAGCATGCGAGGCACTTTGTCCGTCGGAATTCTCTACACACGATCGGAAAAAGTCTGATTGGATTTTGTTGTCGGAAAAATTTGAGAGCAGGATCTCAAATTTTTTCCGCCGGAAAAAGTCTGATGGAGCCCACACACGGGCGGATTTTCCGACAACATGGTCCGATCGGACATTTTCCGTCGGAATTTCCGACCGTGTGTACGGGGCATTAGGCAGCGGTGAGACAGTGGCGTTACATGTGCCTCTCAGAGAAGGTCCGCTTTGTCTAACATGGGATTCATTCACCTTTCATGTAAACATGTTGATGTAACTTATTGTGATTATCAAAGATCATAGCCAATGGCAAATCTCACACCATCACATTAAGTGAGTGCCTTCCATTATTTATGATCTGCCCTGTAAACAGATCCATCTTCCATAATGGCTTTACCAGCACCCAAGGAATAACAATACAACACGTAAAATCCATTACAGGGGCCTAAACGTTTATTTCTAGATGTGTCCTAGATAAGGAACACTTTGGTGCTACGAAACGCATGGAGCCCAAGACATGCAAATGCAGATTTCACTGTTAGACACATCACAAGCTGTATCAGGGATGAAAAGGAGTTCAACCTTTTTATAATTCCATGGAAATGTATGTAAATGAGTTGACAGCCACGCAATGAAGCCATTTTCAGCTATTAAAACAACATGTTGTAGTGGGAGTTTTGGTAGGAAGCAGAGGCAGGTCCTGGACCTCCTTGTAGACCACGCTGTACAGTCTAGAACATTTTTCCACACTGTGAATGGACAATAAAATAAGAAGAACACTTGTTGAGGTCATCTTTGTGATTCCTTCTCATTTACAGCACATAAGTCATAAGAGAATGATGTAGGCTGGCCATTGATGACCCTTTCTTTTGAGAATATATTCGTTACCTGGTTGTCATGTTGATGCTTTGGCTTGAATGCTTTGAGTCACTGAATTGGAACACGGATAGAGATAAGGAAATCTGACACACGTTTACAACATCTTTGTTCCAGGTCTGTGAACCAAAAGTAATAACATACATTTTCTAGAAGACATCCCTCTACATCTCTCAAACAGGTATACTTAAACCACTTCAATACCGGGCACTTCCCGGCACTACCGGGATACCGGGGAACTGGAGAAAGTGCAGAGAAGGGCAACCAAACTGATAAGAGGCATGGAGGAGCTCAGCTATGAGGAAAGATTAGAGGAACTGAATTTATTCTCTCTTGAGACAAGGAGAATAAGGGGGGATATGATCAACACGTATAAATATATAAGGGGTCCATATAGTGAACTTGGTTTTGAGTTATTCACTTTACGGTCAACACTGAGGACAATGGGGCACTCTTTTAGTTTTAGATTTCATCTCCAAATACGGAAAGGTTTCTTCACAGTAAGAGCTGTGAAAATGTGGAATAGACTCCCTCCAGAGGTGGTTCTGGCTAACTCAGTATATTGCTTTAAGAAAGGCCTGGATACTTTCCTAAATGTACATAATATAACTGGGGACCAACATTTATAGGTAAAGTTGATACGCGGAAAATCCGATTGCCTCTCTGGGATCAGGAAGGAATTTTTTCCCCTGCTGGAGCAACCTGGATCATGCTTTGCTGTTTTTTTTTCGCCTTCCTCTGGATCAACTGTGGGTATAGGATTGGGTATATGGGATTGTATGATATTTTTTTATTTTATTTATTTATTTATTTTTTATTGTTGAACTGGATGGACTTTTTTCAACCTGACTAACTATGTAACTATGTAATTTTCCCCCTCTTCCTGCCCAGGCCAATTTTCAGCATTCAGCGCTGTCACACTTTGAATGACGGTGCAAATATTCCTCAAATTACCCCTTTTTTGAAAGTAGACAGTCCAGAGTATTTAGTAAGAGACATGGTGAGTTTTTGGAAGTTTTTGGAACAATTTTTGAAGAAGAAACTAAAAAAAAATAGTTTTTTTCTCAATTTCTTCAATCAGTATAGCGCCATCATATGACTGGTGTGGCAGTTATTAGGGACAATGACTGGTGAAAGTATGTAAAAGAAAAGTGTTTTATTTTTCTTTTTTATTATGTTTTTCTTTATTTCTTTATTTTTTCTATGTTTTCTCTTTTTTTTAACACCATAGTAACATTATACTACTCTGGGGGGATTGATCAGGACTTTTTATTTTTTTTTACACATTGATTGCTTATAGCAGTGAATTTCACTGATATAAGCAACCATTCTTACTGAATGAAATTGATTCATTCAGTGTTTACTATCGTGATTAGCTGTGATTGGCCACAGCAAATCACATGATACAAATGGGCTGTGATTGGCCCTGTCTATTCCATGTGATCTCGGTGACTAATCACAGCTAGCAACACAATTGTACACAATGAATGGCATGGAAGGAAGCCATCCATTGTGTACATGTGATTATTATTATTATTATTGTACAGGATTTATATAGCGCCAACAGTTTGCGCAGCGCTTAACAAAATAAAGGCAGACATTACAATTTGGTACAAGAGGAATCAGAGGGCCCTACTCATTAGAGCTTACAATCTAAAAGGAAGGGTCAGTTGATACAAGAGGTAATAGCTGTGGGGGATTAGCTGATGGAGGAAGTAAAACAGTGTTAGTTAGAAGTAGGATAGGCTTCTTTAACCACTTCCCTACCCGCGTATAGTCATATGATGCCCACAAGGTGGATCTCCCATCCTGGGTGGGCGTCATATGACGTCCTCCCATTCACGACCGCCTGGGGGGCGCGCGCCCTGCCGGCGGCACTCGCGCGCACCCGCGGCGGCGCTCGGGACTCGGTGCGAGTGCCCGGCGGCCGCGATGTCCGCCGGGCACCCGCGATTGCCCGTTAAAACAACGGGACCATGCGGGACCGTGGAGCTGTGTGTGTAAACACACAGCTCCACGTCCTGTCAGCGGAGAGGAGACCGATCATGTGATCCCAGTATGGAGGAACACATGATCGGTCTCCTCCCCTTGAGTCCCCTCCCCCCACAGTTAGAATCACTCCTATAGGGACACACATTAACCCCTGCAGCGCCCCCTAGTGTTAACCCCTTCCCTGCCAGTCACATTTACACAGTAATCAATGCAATTTTATAGCAACGATCGCTGTGTAAATGTGAATGGTTCCAAAAATGTGTCAAAAGTGTCCGAAGTGTCCGCCGCAATGTCGCAGTCACGAAAAAAAATCGCAGATCGCCCCATTACTAGTAAAAAAAAATTTAAAAAAATGCAATAAATCTATCCCCTATTTTGTAGACGCTATAACTTTTGCGCAAACCGATCAATATACGCTTATTGCGATTTTTTTTACCAAAAATATGTAGAAGAATACGTATCGGCCTAAACTGAGTAAAAAAATAGTTTTTTTTTTTTAAAAAAATGGGATATTTATTATAGCAAAAAGTAAAAAATATTGTGTTTTTTTTCAAAATTGTCACTCTTCTTTTGTTTATAGCGCAAAAAATAAAAACCGCAGGGGCGATCAAATACCACCAAAAGAAAGCTCTATTTGTGGGAAAAAAAGGACGTCAATTTTGTTTGGGTGTAACGTCGCACGACCGCGCAATTGTTAGTTAATAGATTAGGGGACAGTCGGACAGATTGGGGTAGAGAGTTCCAAAGGATGGGAGAAGCTCTGGAGAAATCCTGGAGGCGAGCATGGGAGAAGGTGACAAGGGAGCTAGAAAGCAGGAGGTCTTGGGAGGACCGAAGAGAGCGGCTTGGTTGGTATTTTGAGACTAGGTTAGTGATGTAGTTGGGGGCAGAGTTATGGATGGCTTTGTAAATTATTGTTAGTACTTTGAATTTTATTCGTTGGGTGAGTGGAAGCCAGTGGAGGGATTGGCAGAGAGGGGTGGAGGACACTGAATGGTTGGTAAGGTGGATGAGTCTTGCAGCGGCATTCATTATGGACTGAAGGGGGGATAGTCTATGTAAAGGTAGTCCAATGAGGAGGGAGTTGCCGTAGTTAAGGGCGAGAGATAACCAGGGAGTGAGTTAGAAGTTTGGTGGTATCATTAGTTAGTTATCTGCTGTGCAATCACATGATACATGCTATAGCAATCACATGGTACCGGCAGTGACTGATCAGCCATCGGCTGTGTCCGACACAGCCGGTGACAGATTGCACAAGAGCGTGCCCCGTGGGGTGTGCGCAAGTCGCGTTCTGGGAGGACGTCATAGGACGTCCACCCGGAACAACGAATGTCCGCCCAACCATCAATTGACAATAGGCTGGGTGGGAAGTAATTAACTAATACCCTTCCCTTTTAAATTTTTCGCACACATGCTAAAATCAGCATTTTTTGCTCGAAAATTATTTAGAACCTCCAAAAAGTTATTTATTTTCCTAAAGCAGAGGCCCTGGATAATAAAATGGTGGCAGTTTACATTTTTTATGTTGCACCGTATTTACAAAGCTGTTTATCAAACTCCTATTTTTAAGTAAAAATTTAATAAAATACATCTTAGTGCAGACAAACCCAATATAATACCCATTTTGTTGATAAAATACAAAGTTTGAGGTTGCGTCAAGTAAATAGATACCAAACATGTCAAGACTCAAAATTGTGTGTACCCATGAAATGGCGAAAAACTACGGCACCTAAACTTTTTAATATTTGACACTTTAAAAGTCTTTACAAGTTATAAGTTAAGAGTTAGCAATGAATTATGGCCCTTGAATGTTCTCACTCTGACATTCGGCGCGATATCTCTCCTCATCATATACAGTGGTGTGAAAAAGTGTTTGCCCCCTTCCTCATTTCCTGTTCCTTTGCATGTTTGTCACACTTAAGTGTTTCAGAACATCAAACCAATTTAAACAATAGTCAAGGACAACACAAGTAAACACAAAATGCAATTTGTAAATGAAGGTGTTTATTATTAAAGGTGAAAAAAAATCCAAACCATCATGGCCCTGTGTGAAAAAGTGATTGCCCCCCTTGTTAAAACATACTATAACTGTGGTTGTCCACACCTGAGTTCAATTTCTCTAGCCACACCCAGGCCTGATTATTGCCACACCTGTTCACAATCAAGGCATCACTTAAATAGGAGCTGCTTGACACAGTAAGGTCCACCAGAAGATCCTTAAAAGCTACACATCATGCCGAGACCCAAAGAAATTCAGGAACAATTGAGAAAGAAAGTAATTGAGATCTATCAGTCTGGAAAGGGTTATAAAGCCATTTCCAAAGCTTTGGGAATCCAGCGAACCACAGTGAGAGCCATTATCCACAAATGGCGAAGACATGGAACAGTGGTGAACCTTCCCAGGAGTGGCCGGCCGCCCAAAATTACCCCAAGAGCGCAGCGACGACTCATCCAAGAGGTCACAAAAGACCCCACAACAACGTCCAAGGAACTGCAGGCCTCACTTGCCTCAGTTAAGGTCAGCGTTCATGCCTCCACCATCAGGAAAAGACTGGGCAAAAATGGCCTGCATGGCAGAGTTCCAAGGAGAAAACCACTGCTGAGCAAAAAGAACATCAAAGCTCGTCTCAATTTCTCCACAACACATCTTGATGATCCCCAAGACTTTTGGGACAACATTCTGTGGACCGATGAGACAAAAGTGGAACTCTTTGGAAGGTGTGTGTCCAAGTATATCTGGCGTAGAAGGAACACTGCATTTCAGAAAAAGAACATTATACCAACAGTAAAATATGGTGGTGGTAGTGTGATGGTCTGGGGCTGTTTTGCTGCTTCAGGACCTGGAAGACTTGCCGTGATAAAAGGAACTATGAATTCTGCTGTCTACCAAGAGATCCTGAAGGAGAATGTCCGACCATCTGTTCGTGTACTCAAGCTGAAACGAACTTGGGTTCTGCAGCAGGACAATGATCCTAAACACACCAGCAAGTCCACCACCGAATGGCTGAAGAAAAACAAAATGAAGACTTTGGAGTGGCCTAGCCAAAGTCCTGACCTGAATCCTATTGAGATGTTGTGGTATGACCTTAAAAAGGCCGTTCATGCTCGAAAACCCTCTAATGTAACTGAATTAGGACAATTCTGCAAAGATGAGTGGGCCAAAATTCCTCCAGGACGCTGTAAAAGCCTCATTGCACGTTATCGCAAACGCTTGGTTGCAGTTGTTGCTGCTAAGGGTGGCCCAACCAGTTATTAGGTTTAGGGGGCAATCACTTTTTCACACAGGGCCATGATGGTTTGGATTTTTTTTCACCTTTAATAATAAACACCTTCATTTACAAATTGCATTTTGTGTTTACTTGTGTTGTCCTTGACTATTGTTTAAATTGGTTTGATGTTCCGAAACACTTAAGTGTGACAAACATGCAAAGGAACAGGAAATGAGGAAGGGGGCAAACACTTTTTCACACCACTGTATGGTGCAATCACTGTTTACAGGACTTACGTATGCATTTGCATTCATGTTTGTGCATGGAGATTCCTTTACATTTTTTTGCATATTATATTTATTTATTTATTACAATTCATTTTTTAGACTTGTTTTTCATTTAACTTTTTTGCTATCACAGGGGGGCTAACTAGATCCTCCTGTAAATAAATGGTGACGGGTCCTCTTTATGGAGACATCAGGGGTCTATTAGACCCCAAATGTCTTCCCTGCCCTCTACTGCAACTAATCAAGCACAAATCATGCTTGACTAGCTGCATCCTATCCTACAGTAGCTGAGGAATGACAGATGTGAACCTGGAAGTGACTTCATACATGCCGCCTCCGGGTCCATGAGTTGCGGTTGGATCAGGGAACATATGTTCCTCGATCACCACCAGCTCTCAAAGTTATCACCATTACCTGCAGTCTCAGGCTTCCCAGAGGAACAGCGGGGGCGGCCCTTCTCACCACTGTAAAGGGGCAACTTGTAGAGCTTCCTGGATCACTTTTACGGAACAGCCACATGCCGGCTGAAAACAGTGACAACAAAATCATGGCTGCAGCTTGTTTTAACCACTTCAAGTCCAGGACATTTCAAAATGACCTAAAGATGCAAGCTGGTTAAAGAGAACCTGTCACCAGAAAATTAATTTCAACAAAATCTTCCCATAAAATGATTTGTGCATTTAACCAATTCTTCACATTTTATTACCTGTAAAAACATCCCTTGTGTAGACATCCAAAAGCCCCAAGACTGCTACTGTAGGCCACCATTCTGGATCCAATGTCAGCAGCGCCAGCAGACTCAAGTGACACTCTGTAGAATACTCCATTCCCCAGGTCCCCTGGCAGCTACATAAAAGGTTATCCAGGGAAGTGAGGGGAGGGGCAGAGGAGCTGGGCCAGCACACAACATAATTAGATACTCTCAAAAGAGGAGAGGACTACGACATTCAAGGAGGGAGGAGGCTGTTCTAGGGAATCAACTGTTTCTGGAGTAATATCAATAACAACTCTGTTAATAACTCTAGTTCCTCTTAAAGGGTCTACTCTACTGTATAGATTGTATAGATTTTTATAGATGCTTTGTTTTCTACTTTTCCCCTTTCATGGGAGGGTGTGTATCATTTATACTTTGTATGTTGTTATGTTTACGTTGTTCTTTGTCAGCTACTATATTAGATATAGAAGACAAGAAAGTGGATCCTGAAGAAGCTCCTTTCAAGCAAAATGCATTGATCCACCTGTCCTCTTATATATCTATATACTATATTGTCAAAAGTATTGGAACACCTGCCTTTACACGCACATAAAATTTAATGGCATCCCAGTCTTAGTCCGTAGGGTTCAATATTGAGTTGGGCCACCCTTTGCAGCTATAATAGCTTCAACTCTTCTGGAAAGGCTGTCCATGAGGCTAGGAGTGTGTCTATGGGAAGGTTTGACCATTCTTCCAGAAGCGCATTTGTGAGGTCAGGCACTGATGTTGGATAAGAAGGCCTGGCTCGCAGTCTCCGCCCTAATTCATCCCAAAGGTGTTCTGTTGTGCTGAGGTCAGGACTCTGTGCAGGCCAGTCAAGTTTCTCCACCCCAAACTCGCTCATCCCTGTCTTCATGGACCTTGCTTTGTGCACTGGTCCAAATCATTTGGTGGAGGGGGGATTATGGTGTGGGATTGTTTTTCAGGGTTTGGGCTTGGCCCCTTAATTCCAGCAAAGGGAACTCTTAAGGCATCAGCATACAAAGAAAATTTGGACAATTTCATGCTCCCAACTTTGTGGGAACAGTTTGGGGATGGCCCCTTCCTGTTCCAACATGACTGCACACCAGTGCACAAAGCAAGGTCCATAAAGACATGGATGAGCGAGTTTGGGGTGGAGGAACTTGACTGACCTGCACAGTCCTAACCTCAACCCGATAGAACACTTTTTTGGATGAATTAGAGCGGAGACTGCAAGCCAGTGCTTCTCGTTCAACAGCAATGCCTGGCCTCACAAATGCGCTTCTGGAAGAATGGTCAAACATTCCCACAGACACACTCCTAGACCTTGTGGACGGCCTTCCTAGAAGAGTTGAAGCTGTTATAGCAGCAAAGGGTGGACCGACTCCATATTGAACCCTACGGACTAAAGCCCCATACACACGCTCGGATTATCCGAGGACCAGGTCCGTTGGATCATGTCCGTCGTACTTTGTCCGATGTTGGTTTTGCGTACACGCGGTCGGACAAAGTTGTCGGAAAATCCGATCATTCTGAACGTGGTGACGTTTGTTGCCTACGACGGGACTACGTAGAGGCTAGTAGCCAATAGCTTTGGTCTTGTAATGTGATCTGAGCATGCGTAGCACTTTGTCCGGTCGGAATTCGCTACACACGATCGGATTTGGTGTGATCGGACTTTGTTGTCAAAAAATCTATCCAGCAGGAGATAGGACTTTGTCCGTCGGACAATCCGATGGAAACTGTCCGATGGTGCCTACACACGGTCGGAATTTCCGACAACATTGTCTGATAGGACAGAATCCATCGGAAAATCCGACCGTGTGTATGGGGCTTTAGACTGGGATGCTATTAAAGTTCATGTGTGTGTACCCCTTTGATTGGATGGTAGCTGATAAAAAAATGTCTTTTATAACGTGATTCATTTATTGTATGAGAAAAAGTGTGTTTTTTATCAGCACGTCTTATTTATCTACATATGGGTGACAGTTTGGAGGCCAGTAATGGGCATTGACACCCTTGCTCTTTGGTATGGTCTCCATCCCTACGTACTGATCCCATTTTGAAATGTATGTGTATTGCACCAATGTTATTTACCATGTCTATATGGCAAAGGTGTGTTCAGAAGTTCTCTCTCTCCTCACCATTCCCTCCTTTATCTAACATTTTATTTAACCCGGTCCTGCCAGACAGCCTCTCCCTTGGTCGTATGTGGCCATGGCTGCAGGCATCTCTTTTTCAGCTGCACAACTTGGTACATCCTGTTACTCGCAGGCTACAAACTTTTGCAACACTACATGTAGGTCCCTTTGGACCCTATTCATTATCTATTAGGGCTCCCCTTCCCGGGTAGAGCTAAACCGGTTAGAAGGCTAATTTCATATATTCTTTTAGCTGTCAAGAGGGCTATTCTGCTGTCTTGGCTGTCTACTGCCCCTCCATCTCAACAGCGGTTATTGCAACTTATACTTATACCTTACCGCCACTGTACACGAAGCAGTCCCCCAATTTAACAAAGTCTGGAAACTCTGGGATCAATCTGAATTTGGGGACCTACCACCTTGATTTAGATTTAATTTTAAATCTTTATAGCATTCATAGTTTTATCTGACCCTTTGTGTTATTGGTTTTGATATCCATATCTGATCTCTCTTTGCTTCTTTGTGTGCTACAATAAAACTAGATGTTAGTGTAGCGGCCATAACCCTCAATGGGGCAGCCTTGACTTTTGGGCTTAGCGGTTACCTCCGATTGGCTTGTCGGTGAATGTCCAGGGGTTCCCAGGGTTAGTACCCAACAACTTTGGATGCTGACACAATAAAATTCCTTTTGAAGGTTTTTGTTCTTGCAGTGGTAACATCCAACAAAACACAGTCTCAGATAGGAATAGAGGGCAAGGGTGAAGAAACTCAGGCACCTTGAACTGCTGACATCCACAAATGTCTTTAATCAAACCCAGAGTAGCCACTCGCAGCTGGGTGCTTCAATGCCAGACAAACCTCTAGCCAGAGGTATGGCAGCTGACAATGTGATCCAGAAACTTGTTAAAAGTCTCTGACACAGAATGAACTTGCAACCAAAGGTGAATAGGAACCTTTCTCACAGTACCTGGAACTTTCTCTGTCTCCTTGGCAGCACTGTGGAAGTGTGGATTCTTTAGTGTCCATACAACTCAGCAACCAGGCTCCTCTCGAGATGCCAGCTTGTTGGCCCTCCTCCGAAGAGTCCTCCCCCGGTCACTTATGCGAGCTGTGGTGCCCCTCCAATAATGAGAGCACACCGGGACGCCTTGAATCCTCATTTAGTTACTGGGCCTTGGGCTAACCGGCTCCAAGACTCGGGAACAGACGGATCCTTGCCCCAGACCAGGCGGGTCTGTGGGGCTAGTCAAACTGACCATGTTGCGGGACGGCAAACGCTCCCAGGCCCGGGACCCCTCGCGGGGCTACCCCGGTCCACAACCAGGAAACAGAACTGCGTCTGAACCCCGAACACGTGACTTCAGAACCTTAAGTACCCTTCCCCAGACTACACAGCGGGGCCAGGTGCACCCACTGATTGGCTCCGAGGAAGACTGATACCTAAGACGTCCAACCAGGCCTGGTTCTAGGCCTGTCATGTGTACCTCACTGTACCCATGACCAGGCAAAACCCTAGTACAGCCAAGCCAAACTGATGCCAAAGTTAACCTGCACAATTAACCCACAGAACCCCATTACTGTTGGAAAAAACGAAATTTCCACATATAGCGCACACTTGTGAAAGTGTGCCCGCTACATTAGTATGCCCTATGTACCCAATATTGTGATTTTTAGACCTTATATAATGTTTTCTGCTTCACATGATATGTTTTGACTGCAGAGTTTTTATTGCTCTACATATCTCTTGTCTTGAGTCTTCAGCATTTTTTAAACTTTATTCTGTTTTCTGTTATGTTTGTATTTTCTTATTGAACCAATAAAAATACAATAAAAAAAAAAAAGCAATGGGCATTGAAACATGCAAGTGTAAAGTTGTGGATCTGACCTTAGACTGGCGGAAGAGCAATAGAGCCTTGGTTGGCTGGTAGTGCTGCTTTTTCTTTAGCTCCGTGCTGATGTGATGAGCACGGGAGTATAGGAAGCTCCTATAAAGCAGATCCAGAGAAGCCCGCAGGAAAAGCTAAAAAAATGAAGTGGACGGAGGGCTGGCATAAATTCTAAAATAAGTGTCTACCGGCGCAAATTAAAATAATATTATAATCAAACCATCCAAATTTGTGAAGATGTGTGAATTTGTGTGGTGTGCGGCAGTCAAATAAGGTTCTACTAAGATTAAAACCTGTAAAAAAGTATGAGAAAAAAATATATAAAAAATATATATGTGTTGACTGCGCTCCCTTGTGTTATGTGTTTTTAAAGTGCTTCAAGCTAAATATGCATTTAAATATACCACAATAAATTTATAAGTTTGTATACATTAGTGATAATAGAAGTAATAATAATAATTAATAAAAATCAATAAAAATCAATATTTTCTTCTGCTGTTCACCCGTGACTTCCAATATTAATTATTACGTGCCAAAAAAACAAAATTAATTTAGGCAAAACAAACCAAACGAAACCAAAAAACAACAAAACAATAAATGTCCATAGTAATTTCTGCTGGTGCTGAGAAAGCAATCTTCAGCATAAAAGTGTTTCAATCTTCCTAATTCCTGTGTCCGTGCTGCCTTTATCCACCACTATAGTGACGATACCACCACCACCATAAGAATTGGCCACTCACCAGATGTTAATATAATAAATGCCTTTGGTTCATTAGTAGGGATAACCACTCCACTCCTCTCAGGTCTATGCTGTTTCCAATATACAGATTTACCAATGTCCAACCTCATAAAAAATTAACAACGATCATTGCACAGTATGTCTGTGCTTTTATTTATAAAAAGGTAAAAACAAATGGGTTCACTCACATTTTTAAGTGCCTATCAGTTGGCACCAAACTTATCCAGCCGCTCGAATGGGTACAGATGGCTGAGGGTATTGCCTGTCTCTCCTGTGTCAGCGTGCGTCCCAAGCCTCCTTTTGTTTAACCGGAAGTGACGTAGTCCGTGTTTTAGCAGCCTCTGGAGGGCTGGCATGACAGGGTTAAAAGAAAAACCCTGGGGTGCATCAGTTGGGTTGTATGCAGGGGGATTGGGCCAGCAGGCAGGGGAGGAGCGAGTGGGTAATTTTGGGGGAGTGGTTGTCCCTCCCCAGCTCAGTGCGGCCAGGGGGAACGAGCTGGAAGCATGGCGGCAGTGGAGCAGCTATTTGCTCGCCTCAAGGCGGAGGCGGCATCAAAGGGCACTGGATGGCTCCAGGAGCGGCTAACAGCGGCGCTCGAGGAGACAGATGTGACACCCGGAGCGGTGGGGTGGGAGCCTGTGAGAGCGCGGCGCTCTCAGCCGCCGGCCCGCTTCTCCCCTCCCCACACACTTCCCGCAGAGTACAGCGGCCGCATGGCGGGGGCGGTCGGGCTCCGTCCGGACCCCCCGCGAAGCGCATAGCGGCACCCGCGCCTGGGGGGAAGAGGAGATCAACTCATGCGGCAGGCGGCAGCTCCGATGACCCGGGAGCGGCCGCCGGGCACGTGACGAGGAGAGGTGGCAGGAGATTAGGCCCGGTCCCTGGCTTGCCTGCAGCGGGGGCGGGGCTTCAACGTGGGAGAAGGTCTGCACAGGCCGCTGGGCTTTCCAGCGGAGCAGCCAGCGGCCTGCACCAGAATAGAGGAAGAACAAGGGAGGAACCGTGTGGCACAGGACGGTGCACGGAAGCTCCCCACGCAAAAAACGGCACAAAATCAAAAAACGGATCGGGAGCGCTGAGAAGACGCAGAGAACAGCGCAGAACGCCTGCCTGCAGTGACGCATCCAGCGATGGTCCATCAGCGGGTGAGGAAGCCATGGAGGTCGAACGGTCGGAGGGCGAGCTGTCGGCATCTGACCAAGAAGATCATCCGGAACGACCGGCGGTGATGGAGGCGGGAAGATCGGCTGGGGGGACCCCTTCCAGGCAGCCCGGTAAGTCCACAATTGGTTTATGTGCGGGGTTAGCAGTAGGGGGGTAGGGGTTAGCGGGGGTAGTCAGCCCGCTGCGGAGCGGTCGGCCGCGACCGCGTCCAACCCCCCGGCCGCGATGGTCTCGGACCTCGCTACGGCGGACTCAGGGTTGCAGGGTTTTTTAGAGGGGTTGAAGGAGCTGGTGAGCAAGTTTGAACCAGGGCGGGGGGGCACATGCTCGCCGGCGGCGGCGTGGGTTCCTCCGGGGGGCGGTGGGGTAACAAATACAGGGACGGTGCCAGCAGGGGGGGCTGCCACACCTTCGGTCGAGCCACCAGTACCCGCACCAGAGGCGGCGGTGGGGGCAGAGCAGGACAAGGTACTCAAGGAAAATGGGGAAAAAGGGGGGGATACTTCCAAAAAACAAGATTTGGTCAGGCTAGCGGATGCAGCGAAATGCGAGGTCTATGTGTGCTTCGAGGGGCCGCTCGGAGCACATCTGAAACAAGAGGTACGTGAGAAAATATGGAAGGGTGAGTACGTGAGTGCGTTATTACCGCTGGAAAAATGTAATCTGGATAGGGTGAGACCGGAGGATCACAAGAAAGAGGACGAGGAGAAGAGGAGGTATAGGCTGATACCTAGGACCTTCTCGAACTGGTTACAGGCGTTCGCCATCCTGGCGAGCGTCATAGGGAAAGGAACCCAGAACACTGCTCGGCGCTGTTCTGCTACTTAGACGCCGTGGGGGAGGCTTACAGGGTCTACGGGGGAACAGCATGGTTATGGTACGATGAGCAGTTTAGGCAGAGGAGGGCCATTCGGCCATCGCTGAGGTGGGACCACAAGGACATCAGCTTGTGGATGCGACTGATGACGGCGGTGAGACCAGCAAATCAGTTTTTTCCAGGGGGGGCCGGTGGCTCAACCAACCCCGGACAATCGGCCAATAAGAAAAAAGGGGTATGTTGGCAATTTAATGAGGGCTCATGTAGGTTCGGAGGGTCTTGTAAATACAAGCACGAATGCGCTGGTTGTGGAGGAGGGCATTCGTCGTCGCGATGCTTCAAGCAAGGAAAAACTCGAACAGGTGAGTCTGGCAGTAAGGAGGAGAACGCCGGTGATGGTGGAAAAGATGGCGCCTTTCCTCGATAGATACCCAGATAGGGGGGGGCGGCGCGCTTGCTGGCCCTGGGGTTTAAGGAAGGTTTTAGGATACCGGCGCGAATGTCAATTACTCCTTCGCCGTCGCGGAATTTGCGGTCGGCTTTACAACACTCGGAAGTAGTTTCGGAGAAACTGCAAAAGGAAGTGGCGCTGGGCCGCATGTGTGGCCCCTTTTCTTCCTTGCCACTTACGGATTTAGTAGTATCACCACTAGGGGTAGTACCAAAAAAAAGAGCCCAATAAATTTAGGTTGATCCATCATTTATCGTTCCCCAAGGGGAGTTCGGTAAATGATGCCATTGATCCAGATAGGTGTGCGGTATCGTATACATCTTTCGATGCTGCAGTGTTTTGGGTGCAGAAATATGGGCAAGGGGCGCAGATGGCAAAAGCTGACATCGAGTCGGCTTTTCGTTTGCTCCCGGTCCACCCGGAGAGTTTTCATTTATTGGGATGTATGTGGCAAGATGAGTACTATGTAGATCGTTGCCTACCCATGGGGTGCTCTATATCCTGTGCTTTGTTTGAACAGTTTAGTTCATTCCTGGAATGGGTGGTCCGGGATGTCGCGGGACTCAATTCGATCATACATTACCTGGACGACTTTCTTTGCGTGGGCCCGGCGGCATCGGAGGTATGTGCGATACTGTTAGCCACGTTGGAACATGTTGCCGGCAAGTTCGGCATCCCCTTGGCACCGGAAAAGACAGAAGGCCCAACTACAGTGCTAAGTTTTCTGGGGATTATACTAGACTCGTCGGCAATGGAGTGTAGGCTGCCTGAGGAGAAGCTAAAGGCATTACAGGCGGAGATTCGGGGGATCATGGGATTGCGCAAGGTCCAACTTAGAACATTACAGTCACTGTTGGGTAAGTTGAACTTTGCGTGTCGCATACTGCCGATGGGAATGGTATTTTGCCGACGGCTGTCGGCTAGTACCGCGGGGGTAACGTCTCCGAAGCACTATGTGCGCTTGGTGCGGGCTCATAGGGAGGATCTGGGGGTGTGGCACGCGTTCCTGGCTAATTTTAACGGCAGGGCGCTGTGGATGACAGGGCCAGTGAGCAACTTCGATTTGGAGTTGTACACGGACGCGGCGGGATCAGTGGGTTACGGAGCATTAGGTTTCACGTGGACAACCTTGGGGTGGTGCAAGTGATCAACAAGGTGTCGGCAGCATCCCCGCCAGTGGTGAGGTTGCTACGACACCTGGTTCTAAGATGCCTACAGTTTAACATATTCATTTACGCGGTGCATCTCCCGGGAGTAGAGAATGTGATTGCTGAAGCATTGTCTCGCTTCCAGTGGGACAGGTTTCGGGAGCTGGCACCGGAAGCGGAGCAATGTGGGGTCCCATGTCCAGAGGGGCTATGGAGGATTGCCTCGGACGAGTATCCGGATGGATCAGACGGTCGGTGAGCGAGAATACGTGGGCAGCATACAACAGGGTATGGCAGGAATGGGGAGACATGGTGCGGGAGGTGACGGAGGAAAGGGAAGAACAGGAGCTGAGGTTGTTGGTACTTTATTTTGTTTCAAGAAATTTAGAAGCAGGAGTGTCTGTGTCCAGTTTAGACAAAAAGTTGGCTGGGTTAGCATTTGGTTTCAAGTTACAGGGGCTACCTGACGCCACAAAAGATTTCTGGGTCAGACAGGCTTTGAAGGGTTACCGGCGAGGGAAGGTGAGTAAGGATGCGAGGCGTCCAGTATCGTTTGAGCTGCTAGGCAGGATATCGGCGCAGTTGGAGGTGGCGTGTTCGTCAGCTTATGAGGCGGCTCTCTTCAAAGCGGCTTTTGCACTGGCATTTTTTGGGGCTTTTAGGATCAGTGAGTTGGTCAGCCAGTCAAAAAAGTCGAACGGGGGTCTAGGGGTGGCTGAAGTTAGCTGTGGACCGGATAGATTGTCAATATGGGTGAGCAGGTCCAAAACAGATCAGCGGGGCAAAGGAAGGATGGTACAGGTTTTTTCCATTCCCGGATCTCCTTTGTGCCCAATAAAATTGGTAAGGGCGTTCTTAAAGATACGCCCGGGGGTAGAAGGATCTTTATTGGTGCATCGAGACGGGGCCGCGTTGTCACGCTTTCAGTTTAATGCAGTCTTTCAGAAGTGTTTAAAGGCGTTGGGTTTGGGGGATCAAAAATTTTCATCTCATTCGTTCCGGATAGGGGCGGCTACTGAGGCGGTTAGGAGGGGACTGGATGAATCGGCGGTAAAAAGAATTGGGCGATGGGAATCTCGGAGGTTCAAATCATACGTTCGCCCACACTTGGTTTAGGGCATCAGTGATGTTAGGTATAAAGGGAGATGTATGGTTCATTGTTTACATGTTGTTTGGGGATGTTTGCTGTGATGGGGGTGTTTCTCTTCTTCTCTTTCAGGACGGAACCAAAGACTGGTCTGGATTTTAGGCCACTCTTATGTATGTTGGGGGGCCAGGAGAGGTGATGCAAGACGGGAGGGGAGGCAATTGGGCATATCTAGGAGGAAGGCCCTTATTAAGTGGATGGGGGTGCCTGGAATGCCCTGGGGTAGGGCTGCCCCGGAAGTGCACAGATTTGCGCGGCTGGACAGACCGCCCGACGTACTAGTGTTACATGTGGGCGGTAACGACTTGGGCAGTAGGTCAATGTGGGACTTGCAGGACATCAAATTCGACTTTTGGCGGCTGCGCATGGAGTTTCCTAAAATGCTCATAGTCTGGTCTGATATGGTAGGACGCACCACCTGGAGGTTTGCCAGGTCGGTGGAAAAAATTAACAGGGCCAGAAAAAAGGTCAACAGGGAGATTAGCAGATTTGTGGTCAGGAATGGGGGATTGGCTATCAGGCACCTGGAGCTGGAAGTGGACACCTGGCGGTACCTACGCAGTGATGGTGTTCATCTCAATGATGTTGGCATCGATCTGTGGTCCTTGGGCTTACAAGATGGTATCCAGAGAGCGTTGAGGGTTTGGCAGGGCACACAAGGGTAAGGTTTTTCCCTGGTGTGTGCTGTGGCTGGCCTTTGCGGATGAAGGAAGAAACCCCGGATGTTGAAGAGTTCGGGACCCATTGGTGGGAGGGGTCCCCCTTTTGGTGGAGTGGTGGCAAGATTGGGTGGGGTTTCTTCCTGCAAAAGGCCAACGGGAGTTATCTAACTGAGTGGGTGGTTATAATGGGTAATTTTATACAGTTATTTAAGTTTGTTTATAGTATTAATAAAAGATGGCTGCTTCGGCCAATTTTACTCCAGCTTGGTGTGGTCTCAGTTATTTTAGAATTAAGTGGTAAGGGTAGGCTGGAGGGACGGGCTAAGCAGTCAGGTAATGGGTAGGGTACATCTTTTATACAATAGTCAAGAGAAGCCCGCAGGAAAAGCAAAAAAAATGAAGTGGACGGAGGGCTGGCATGACAGGGTTAAAAGAAAAACCCTGGGGTGCATCAGGTGGGTTGTATGCAGGGGGATTGGGCCAGCAGGCAGGGGAGGAGCGAGTGGGTAATTTTGGGGGAGTGGTTGTCCCTCCCCAGCTCAGTGCGGCCAGGGGGAACGAGCTTCCCACCCTCCCTCCCTAAGAAAATGGGTAAGTAACGGCTGGGGGATGCCGTTTAAACTGGTGTGATTTATTTTACAGGTGCTTTGGATGTCGTAGCAGAGGCAGGGGTTGGCCTTTGCGGATGAAGTAAGAAACCCCGGATGTTGAAGAGTTCGGGACCCATTGGTGGGAGGGGTCCCCTTTTTGGTGGTATTCCAGATTACGTTTTGAGCTGGAATTCATTAACGGGGGCATTGCGGTAAAAAATGTTCTTTGTTGTCTCTGGGCCAGAATGTCAGCCTGAGGCCGGTTGTTCAGTTTTAGGGTACCGCAGTGCCAGAGTGGAGTGGTGGCAAGATTGGGTGGGGTTTCTTCCTGCAAAAGGCCAACGGGAGTTATCTAACTGAGTGGGTGGTTATAATGGGTAATTTTATACAGTTATTTAAGTTTGTTTATAGTATTAATAAAAGATGGCTGCTTCGGCCAATTTTACTCCAGCTTGGTGTGGTCTCAGTTATTTTAGAATTAAGTGGTAAGGGTAGGCTGGAGGGACGGGCTAAGCAGTCAGGTAATGGGTAGGGTACATCTTTTATACAATAGTCAAGGTACTTACAGTCTTATCTAAAAGTAAATCTAAAGATTCATTCTTTTTAATGAATACCTATCTAGATAAAATGGAGTATGTTGCGTTTTGTTTCAACTTCCTAAATTCCCCTTGTATTTATTTATTTTTTTATTAGCTTTTTTCTTTTTCTGAACCTAATTATCGACCTTTAGTAAATAAATCTTGGTCTGGCAATATCCTGAAGAAGAAAGCTACAATGAAGCGTTGCTGTGGCTGGCCTTTGCGGATGAAGGAAGAAACCCCGGATGTTGAAGAGTTCGGGTCCCATTGGTGGGAGGGGTCCCCCTTTTGGTGGAGTGGTGGCAAGATTGGGTGGGGTTTCTTCCTGCAAAAGGCCAACGGGAGTTATCTAACTGAGTGGGTGGTTATAATGGGTAATTTTATACAGTTATTTAAGTTTGTTTATAGTATTAATAAAAGATGGCTGCTTCGGCCAATTTTACTCCAGCTTGGTGTGGTCTCAGTTATTTTAGAATTAAGTGGTAAGGGTAGGCTGGAGGGACGGGCTAAGCAGTCAGGTAATGGGTAGGGTACATCTTTTATACAATAGTCAAGAGAAGCCCGCAGGAAAAGCAAAAAAAATGAAGTGGACGGAGGGCTGGCATGACAGGGTTAAAAGAAAAACCCTGGGGTGCATCAGGTGGGTTGTATGCAGGGGGATTGGGCCAGCAGGCAGGGGAGGAGCGAGTGGGTAATTTTGGGGGAGTGGTTGTCCCTCCCCAGCTCAGTGCGGCCAGGGGGAACGAGCTTCCCACCCTCCCTCCCTAAGAAAATGGGTAAGTAACGGCTGGGGGGGGGGGGATGCCGTTTAAACTGGTGTGATTTATTTTAAAGGTGCTTTGGATGTCGTAGCAGAGGCGGGGGTTGGCCTTTGCGGATGAAGGAAGAAACCCCGGATGTTGAAGAGTTCGGGACCCATTGGTGGGAGGGGTCCCCTTTTTGGTGGTATTCCAGATTACGTTTTGAGCTGGAATTCATTAACGGGGGCATTGCGGTAAAAAATGTTCTTTGTTGTCTCTGGGCCAGAATGTCAGCCTGAGGCCGGTTGTTCAGTTTTAGGGTACCGCAGTGCCAGAGTGGAGTGGTGGCAAGATTGGGTGGGGTTTCTTCCTGCAAAAGGCCAACGGGAGTTATCTAACTGAGTGGGTGGTTATAATGGGTAATTTTATACAGTTATTTAAGTTTGTTTATAGTATTAATAAAAGATGGCTGCTTCGGCCAATTTTACTCCAGCTTGGTGTGGTCTCAGTTATTTTAGAATTAAGTGGTAAGGGTAGGCTGGAGGGACGGGCTAAGCAGTCAGGTAATGGGTAGGGTACATCTTTTATACAATAGTCAAGGTACTTACAGTCTTATCTAAAAGTAAATCTAAAGATTCATTCTTTTTAATGAATACCTATCTAGATAAAATGGAGTATGTTGCGTTTTGTTTCAACTTCCTAAATTCCCCTTGTATTTATTTATTTTTTTATTAGCTTTTTTCTTTTTCTGAACCTAATTATCGACCTTTAGTAAATAAATCTTGGTCTGGCAATATCCTGAAGAAGAAAGCTACAATGAAGCGTTGCAGCTTGCCACACTCTCCCATATAGGATGATGTACGATTTTTTTGTAAAACAATTTGCGGGCTAATATTGGCTGACCTCAGGAGAAAACACATCCCTTGAAAATATGCCATAAAATAATGACAGTCAATTTGTCAACGTCGCCAACATGCCAAACACCAGCAAAAAGTGAAGTAAACCTTTTATTTTCTCTGACCAATTTTCTTTCTAGCCCTTCGGTATGGAAGAAAAAAAAAAAGAAAAGTCAGTGATGAATATCCTGGATTGTCGACTAGTCAAGCGTGCATCGAAAAAGAGGACATGGAGCTTGTTAATGGGTCAAGTCCAGGAATGAGAAGAAAATCTACCCTTGCTGTGGGATCTCCCCTACATTGCAAGGGTTAAATGTGTCTTGTTTTTAGCGGCATCAGAAGAGGCTGTATTACTTACCCTATTCCCTGCTTAGGTTGGCACCAGCGTTGTCTTCTTCTCTCCAATGATCCAGTCTGTGGGGGGTCCATTGGTGTTGGAAGGCAACATGGTTTAATATCATATTTCTGGTATTTCATTCCCTGGTTGATACAGGCAGATGGCCCCAAGTTGGGATGTAACCAGTTACACATCAGAGCTGTAGCATATCAGAATCTTCAACTGAAAGCTAGCAAGGCTGTAACAAGGACTTCTGGGGCGACTGGTATGATAATACACTGCAAGCAATCTTCAAAGAGAGCCATGGCTACCAGGATGATTGATGACGGTGGGTGACAAAGATCAAAGGATCAACAGGCACCTAGAGATGATACATAGACAATGCTGCCCCTAGAGACCAATACAGCAGGATGGACAGTAATATAATATATTAAAAAGGACTACCTCTTGGCAATATCTCATTGGACAGGAGGCTAGTGGGGGTGGTTACGAATGGGTCTGAATGAATGTGTAAAAAGTGCAATTCGCCCTTTTTGCGCTGTTGGTCCATGCCTGATGGCTCTCTGAGCCACATTGCTTCCTCTCTCCATCTCGCGCCCAAATAAGTATATTGTATCTAAAGGACAGCTTTGTGATAAGTATATTTGATGTTCCTTGTTATATGCGTTGTAATATCTTTCTTAAGTATTTTTATGTTTGCGTTTTCCTATTTTCTAAGGAAATAAATAAGACTTTGTTTTATTAAGCCGTGTGCTTGGTTTCATAGCTAACCTTGTTTGGTGGTTAGTTGACCAGAGAGGGCAACCTGGGGTGTAGTGCTTTATTTTGTCGCAGAGGTATTGCAGGGTTTTTCCTTGTGTACATTTGTGAGGGAGGCAGAGCATCTTAAATGTAGCTCGATCCTTCATGGCTAGCCAATGGAGGGTCCTCAGGGACGGGGTGATTGATTCCTATGTTTTTTTTCCAGTCTGGCTGCTGTGTTCTGGATGATTTGTAGACGTGAAATTAGTTATTTTGGAAGTCCTAGGTAGAGGGAATTTGTGTAGTCGAGTTGGGAATTGATGATTGTTCCAACTATTGCTGCTGTATCTCCTTCAGGGATGAAGGGGGTGAGTCTAAGCATGAGTCGAAGAGGGTAGTGGGATCCACTTACTACTGATCCTATTTGTACATCCATTGTCATGTTTGAGTCAAAGATGACTCTGAGGCTTTTGGCTTTAGTGCTGGGCGTGATGGGTTGTCTGATGATGGTGAGTGGTGTGGACATCATGCCAGGGTTTTTGTTTCGGTTTGCGTGGAGCAAGAGGAGTTCTGTTTTGGATCCGTTGAGTTTAAGGGAGCTCTCCGTCATTCAATCGTTGATCAATGAGAGACAGTTTTCCAGTGCCTTGTATTGGTCTTTTTTTGTTGGTGATGCGTAGGTAGAGTTGGATGTCATGGAGTGAGCGGAGATAGAAGTTATAGAGCACGGGCGACAGTGGTGATCCTTGAGGGACTCCGCATGTAATATAGTTTTGTTTCAATTAATTGCTATACAATCTGCCAATTGATTGTTCCACTGGGCATCCCATATATTCCTTTACCCATCCAAGTTTATTCCCTCAATAAAAATAAAAAAAAAACTAACATACACAACTTTCATTACATTACATTGTAGCAAAGTGTAATTTCTTCAGTGTTGTCACATGAAAAGATAGAATAAAATATTTACAAAAATGTGAGGGGTGTACTCACTTTTGTGAGATACTGTATACAGTGCCTTGAAAAAGTATTCATACCCCTTGACATTTTCCACATTTTATCATGTTGCAACCAAAAACGTGAATGTATTTTATTGGGATTTTATGTGATAGACCAACACAAAGTGGCACATAATTGTGAAGTGGAAGGAAATTGATAAATGGTTTTCAAATTTTTTTACAAATAAATATGTGAAAAGTGTGGTGGTGCATTTGTATTCAGCCCCCTTTACTCTGATACCCCCTAACTAAAATCTAGTGGAACCCATTGCATTCAGAAGTCACCTAATTAGTAAATAGAGTCCACCTGTGTGTAATTTAATATCAGGGGGCAGTAATATAACAGTAATATAGTAATATAATTCAATATAAGTCCAGACCTAAATCCAATTGAGAATCTGTGGCAAGACTTGAAAATTGCTGTTCACAGACGCTCTCCATCCAATCTGACAGAGCTTGAGCTATTTTGCAAAGAAGAATGGGCAAAAATGTCCCTCTCTAGATGTGCAAAGCTGGTAGAGACATCCCCAAAAAGACTTGCAGCTGTAATTGCAGTGAAAGGGGGTTCTACAAAGTATTGACTCAGGGGGGCGCTATACAAATGTACACCACACTTTTCACATATTTATTTGTAAAAAAAAATGAAAACCATTGATCATTATCCTTCCACTTCACAATTATGTGTCACTTTGTGCTGGTTTATCACATAAAATCCCAATAAAATACATTTATGTTTTTGGTTGTAACATGACAAAATGTGGAAAATTTCAAGGGTATGAATACTTTTCAAGGCACTGTACATGTGGAGAAAAGCAGACCACATTCAGCACTTCCAGAGTTAGTTTCCGAAAAATACTATTTCATATATGATTGGCACATAGGCCATGTTGAAACATAATGTTATTAAGAAAGGCCGTTCTGTTTCATGGCAGTAGGTTTCCGAAGGCATCCTGGGCACTGTCAATGTACATGACAATCTCGGAGATCTTGTTCCTGCCTGTAGGATTGGCACACTCCATGTCCCAGAGGTCTTCAGAAAGCTTGAAGGAAACTGGCATTTCTCAGAGGGAGGTCAGCGATGGCAGCTCTCCTTATTCCTCTTAGTAAAGGTTTCCAGGCATATCATACTGGTTAATATTGAAACCCAAGCGGCAAACCCACTCCTTCCCCCCAGGGATTTAAAGCTGAACTCTAAACATAAAAAAAATATAATTTAAATATATTCTTCAATAGCCACTAAGGGTATAAACACCTTCTGTGTGCACCAAATGGCTTTGCAATCCAAGGTATCACCTTGTAAAAGTAGCAGCGACATCATCACTGGGCTGTACATATCCTAGGCAGAGAGCAGAGCTGTGGGAGGGGCCCAGTAGGCTCCACCCACTACAGGCTGCCTGCAGAAAACTACAGGAGGGGGCGGAGACAAGACCAGTCACCTTGCAGAAGGAGAGAGAGCAGCAGTGAGCGGTCTTTATTACAGAGGTAAAGTCTCACACTGTATTACTTCACAGATCTGGAAGCATTACACTAAGCATACCAAGATTCAAGGGAGAATACACACAACTCAACATTTTTACCATATTTGCTTAACCACTTCAGCTCCGGAGGATTTACTAGACATGTGCAATTCATTTAGTTTCTTAAATTTATAATTTACAAATTTCAAATTTACGAATTTTCGAATTGACGATAAATTTTGAAAAATTCTAAATTTCTGAAATTCGTTATTTCGGAAATTCGAAATTTCGGAAATTCAAAATTTCCATTTGTTTAGATGCGGCATTCGTTATTTCGGATAATTTGTAACCTCAGATAAATTTGTATTCATTACGTTCACAAACAGACAAATTTGGAAGGAAATTACAATACCTATAACTTAATAGTTATTATTAGTTAGTTATTATTTAAAATTTTACAGATTTTCTTTCTTTTTTTCAGATTTTCAAATTTTAGGATTTCTGAAAACCCTAAATTTCAGGAATTCGGAATTTCAGGAATTCGGACTTTCAGGAATTCGGACTTTCTGAAATTCTGACATTCGGAAATTCTGACATTCGGAAATTCTGACATTCGGAAATTCTGAATTTCGGAAATTCTGAATTTCGGAAATTCTGAATTTCAGAAATTGTACATTTCGGAAATTGTACATTTCCGAAATTCTGAATTTCCAAAATTGTAAATTTCCGAAATTCTGAATTTCCAAAATTGTAAATTTCGGAAATTGGGAAATTGTAAATTTCGGAAATTGGGAAATTGTAAATTTCGGAAATTGGAACATTTCGGAATTTGGAACATTTCGGAAATTGAAAAATTGGAAAATTTGATTTTGGAAATTTGAAATTTCGGAAATTTGAAATTTCGGAAATTCGAAATTTCGGAAATTCGAACATTCAAAATTAAGAAATTTGGAAATGTGAAAATCGCAAAATAAGAATGAAAATCTGAAAATTCAAAAGAATGAAAATCCTAAAATTCGAAAACCAAAAAATCTGAAATAATAACTAATAATAACTATTAAATTATAGGTATTGGAATTCCCTTTCAAATTTCGCTGTTAGTGAATGTAACGAGTATGAATTTATCCGAAGTTACGAATTATCTGAATTAAGTAATGCCGTATCCAAATTAATGGAACCTAACAATCTAATAATAATAAATAACGATAATAATAATAATTGTATAATAATAATATTATAATTTATTATTCATTTGTTCCATTCCCTTTGTTTATATGTAGCATTCGTTATTTTGGATAATTCGTAACTTCAGATAAATTTGTATGCATTACGTTCACAAACAGCCAAATTTGACAGGAAATTCCGATACCTATAATTTAATAGTTAGTTATTATTAGTTAGATATTATTTTGAATTTTACAGATTTTCTTTATTTTTTCAGACTTTTCGAATTTTTGGATTTTCGAATTTCTGAATTTCCAAATTCCTAAAAAGAATTAAAAAATTTGTAAATTTGGAAAATTTGAAAATTCGTAAATTAAAAAATTCGAAAATTCATAAATTAAAAAATTTAGAAATTAAAAAATTTGGAAATTAGAAAATTTGGAAATTCAAAATTCGGAATTTGAAAATCCGAATTTTCGGATTTCCAAATTTCCGAATTCTCGAATTCCTGAATTTCCGAAAAAAGCAAAAAAAAACGAATGAAACAAAAACTAAAACAAACTAATTTTTTGTCAGTGGTTCAAACTTGTCTTGCATACACACGGTCACACATATGTTGGCCAACAATTACGAACGTGAGAATGCGGTGACGTACAAGACCCTTCTGCTTGATTCCGAGCATGCGTGAACTTTTGTGCGACAGACTTGTGTACACACGATCGTAAATTCCGACAACAAAGTTTTGTTGGCGGAAAATTTGAGAACCTGCTAGCCAACATTTGCTGGTGGAAAGTCCGACAACAAATGTTCGATGGAGCATACACACGGTCGGACTTTCAGCCAACAAGCTCACATCCAACATTTGTTGTCGGAAAATCCGATCGTGTGTACGGGCATTACACTAATTATCATGCAGCCCTATCAGTGCCAATCAGTGCCCATCAGTGTAGCCTATCAGTGCCCATCAGTGCCTCCTCATCAGTGCCCTTCAGTGCAGCTTATCAGTGCAGTCTCATCAGTGCCCACCAAAGCAGCCTATCAGTGCCAGCTTATCAGTGCAGCCTCATCAGTGCCCTTCACTGCAGCTTATCAGTGCAGCCTCATCAGTGCCCTTCAGCGCAGCTTATCAGTGCCCATCAGTGCCGCCTTATCAGTGCAGCCTCATCAGAACCTCCTCATCATTGCTCATCATTTCCCTTTATTGTAGCTTATCAGTGCCCATCAGTGCAGCCTCATCAGTGCCCATCAGTGCCAGCTTATCAGTGCAGCCTCATCAGTGCCCTTCAGTTGCGCTTATCAGTGCCCATCAGTGCAGCCTATCAGTGCCGCCTTATCAGTGCAGCTTCATCAGTACCTCCTCATCATTGCACATCAGTTCCCTTTAATGTAGCTTATCAGTGCCCATCAGTGCAGCCTCATCAGTGCCCATCAGTGCAGCCTCATCAGTGCCCATCAATGCCGGGTTATCAGTGCAGCCTCATCAGTGCACTGCCCTTCAGTGCAGCTTATCAGTGCCCATCAGTTCAGTCTCATCAGTGCCCATCAGTGCAGTCTATCAGTGCCGCCTTATTAGTGTAGCCTCATCAGTACCTCCTCATCATTGCACATCAGTTCCCATAATTGCAGCCTCATCAGTGCCCATCATTGCAGCCTCATCAGTGCCCATCAGTGCAGCCTCATCAGTCCCCATCAGTGCAGTCTCATCAGTGCAGCCTATCAGTACCCATCAAAGGAGCCGCATCAGCACACATCGGTGAAGAAGAAAAATTACTTATTTGTAACATTTTATGACAGAAATTAAGAAAAAGGGTGTTATTCTCATTTGTTTAGCAAAAAATCCCCCCCCCCCCAGTGGTGACTAAATAACAGCAAAAGAAAGTGTTGCATAACAACTGCCAGAGACAATTGTCATTCAAAGTGCGACAGCTCTGAAAGCTTAAAATTGGCCTGGGCAAGAAGGGGGTGAAAGTGCCCGGTAGGCAAGTGGTCAAATGGGTCCCTGATTCCTAGCCCGCCTCTGATTACAATAACCTAATATATATAAATAAAACTGTAGTTCCCCTTAAGACACCATGCACACTGGGTGCCCTGGTGTATGATACCCAGGTGTTCAGGTGCAGGCTTTTGTTCCTAGGCACATGCTGTCCTAAGGCCCAGTTCACACCACATGCGGTCCAGTGCATTTTTTACCTCATCAAAAACACATGGAAAGTAGGTAATATTGTTTCCAATGGCGTAATGCACACCAGTGTGGTCAGTTCCAGGGCGTTCCATTTCCAGAAAAAAAAGTAGAACCTGGGGGGGAGGGCGCATGCGCAGCGTCTAGCGGTGCGGACCTGCACAGCTAGAGCTCCGCTCCATAGGGGAGAAGAGCCGCCGTTACACACTAAACCGCAGGTAACAAAGACGCCCACCGTTTCCAGCTAGTTCCCGGGAACCTGGGGCTTTGTTTTGGGACGCAATTATGGTTCTGGGAGGCGGCCGTTCAAAGATAAAAAGAACCCCCTCACAAAAGACTCACAGGCGCTCCCACTGCTAAAATGGCGTCGGCTCCCTCCTCATACGCAGCCTCAGTGCGCTCCCACAGGCATAAGTTTTCACAGCCAGACTCCCCAGCTGAATCAGATGGAGAACAAACTCCCTCACAAGTCTCCGCACAGAATTCCTCTGCAGCCCCAGCTATATTAAAACAATGTGAACGTATGTTACATAAAGAATTAAAACAAACATCTGAACAAATAACTAACAGCCTCACTAAAGAGATAAGAGAACTGGACAACTGTACAGCAGCATTAGAGCTTAAAGTAGATGAAATTGAGAATACTACACAAGAACATATGGCTGACAGGGAA
Source organism: Lithobates sylvaticus (assembly GCA_028564925.1). Lineage (NCBI taxonomy): Eukaryota > Metazoa > Chordata > Amphibia > Anura > Ranidae > Lithobates > Lithobates sylvaticus. The sequence goes on along the minus strand of CM053026.1, from coordinate 746,827,816 downwards.
AATGTAATGCTCCAATCTAGATTGGAAGATTATGAAAACCGGGCCAGACGCTCCAATCTACGTATCAGGGGAATTCCTGAAATGGTTATTGGTCTACAATCCACGGCTTTATTTCAAGAACTTCAACCAGCTATTCTAATTGAATGAATGGAATTTGACAGAATACAGACAAAAAAGCAAACGGTTCCCCCACGCAATATAATCGTAAAATTCCATTATTATCAGACAAAGGAACAACTTTTGGCAACTGCCAGAGACAAAAAAGCTTTACATTTTCAAGGTTACAACGGTTTGCTGACCTATTCCAACTAACCATATCCAAACGGGGAGCAATGAACCCTCTGCTAATGGAACTACAACGCCATAATATCACTTATCAGTGGGGTTTTCCATTCTCCATTTGCTTTGCACATAACGGCTCCAAATACAATTGTAGATCTACTGAAGAACTTCAACAAACCCTTCTAAATCTGCACCTGGTAGAACCCTTACCCAATACTACTTCGACACGTAGAAGATCAACCTCCTCCTTATCTACCAGTAACTCCTTCCAAACCATGAAGAAAAATGGAAACCACCAATCTCATAAGAGAGGTTGTTTTGCCTCCCCTCCTCTGGACCAGGAAGACTCCATGAACTGACGGCAAACACTACCGCAGAATTCTTCGCATTTACTCTCATCAAAAACACATGCCTTTGCTAAGTCTTTGATAGACTACTCCTTAATGGAATACAGCCTATTATTAGAACAAATTACTATGCTGTATTATCTATCCTAATGTCTTGTCCATAAGGCATTGCATGGATGTGGCCCAGTGTACCTGAAGGAAAAATTCATCAAGTATGTGTCTACCTGATGCTTAAGATCGGCGAACGTGGCCATACTCAAGATTCCAACATTTAAAAAGAAAACATGCGGAGGGAGAACGAGTGAGTACAAGGAGGTGAATTTTGGAACTCCTTGCCTCTGAAACTGAGACTTGAGAATGACTTTCTGAAATTCCGAAAGAAATTGAAAACCGTACTTTTTGTACAAGCTTTTGGAGTCACCTAATTGTAATGGGGTGTGATGGACAGACCCCCAGGCTTTTATTCTGTATGTTGTCATGCTGGTATGTTGGTTCTCCTAAGGTCTTTTAATGTCAATGTCTTTTGTTTTGCGCATCGAGGCCTTTGTAGGTTAAGCATTTTAATAAATAAATAAATAAAATAATAGTTCCCTGACTTACTATTATAAGTATTCCTATATACCTTTTACGCCTCATAACCAACTCATATGAACCATTTTCAATGTCTGATGATAGGTACCTGTATGCACGGTACATGTAATCCAAACATGAAATTGCATATGACATTATCCATATCCATATTCTCACGAATCCAAATTTTCGGTCACCTAATTCAATATACTTTAAATCTCACTGATTTACCTAACTTCAAACTATCATTGTATATCCCAAAATAATTTAGGCTTCCCTAAAGGCCAAAGGTTAACTGTTTATTGTCAAACGCTATATAGCGCCCCCTGGGTCTACTGGGAGCAGAAAGGTACTTCCAGATACAGCGAGCGAGCTTACATTCACCCCAAGGCTGAGTCTATGGCTATAATGGGAAGTTGAACAGAATTTAGGTGCCAGTCACTTTGGGTACTTTTCAATGCTTTAATGAGAACTTGAGAAAGGTTGTAGGAAAGAGGGTTAGGGGAGGTTTCAGATACCCTTTTTAGCAGATCACTTACAGACTCCTTGAATCAAAGGACAAAACAGCTTTCTTTTAGGAGATCTTGAATACCTGGGTAGGTCTCTCACACAGACCTAGCAACCGGTAAGGTGTCTGGATAAGTCTCTCTTACAAACTTAGCAGACAGTAGATGCCTGGATAAGTCTCTCTCACAAACTTAGCAGCCAGGAGCTAGTTACCTTGATTATATTGTAGAACAGCTTGAAGTACTAGAACCTTTAAGCCGACGCCGGCGGTACTGTAAGGGTAGTTAGAAATAGGTGCGTCCTCCAAATGAGTTACCAGGCCCTTCTGAGAGACCAGCCTTCATCCTGGCTCTCTCCAGCAAGGATCCTCCCCTGGATCTCCTCAGCTTGGCTCGGCTTCTTCCACATAGGCAAGACAGCCTAAGGACCACCTCAGGATTAGTAGGCCCCAGACAGGCTTCTGGGCCTACTGCAGAATATGCATCAGTGCCTCCTCAGGCCAGAAGGGCCCTGAGGTAACAACTGACTAGAGAAGATGGCCTCTGTCCAATAAATACCCCTTCCCATAATGCACAGCAGCCAGGAACCTCCTACTGGGCTGTTTCCTGAAAAAGAATACTCACTACAGCTCAACCTGTTTGTAAATCTTGACTCGAACATTGCCTGTTCGCCTGTTCAGCGAACAGCGAACAATTTGGGGTGTTCGCGGCAAATTCGAAAAGCCGCAAGCACCCTGTAAAAGTCTATGGGAGAAATCTAAAGTGCTAATTTTAAAAGCCTATATGCAAGTTATTGTCATAAAAAGTGTTTGGGGACCCGGGTCCTGCCCCAGGGGACATGTATCAATGCAAAAAAAAGTTTTAAAAACGGCCGTTTTTTCAGGAGCAGTCATTTTAATAATGCTTAAAGTGAAAAAATAAAAGTGTAATATTCCTTTAAATTTCGTACCTGGGGGGTGTCTATAGTATGCCTGTAAAAGGGTGCATGTTTCCCGTGCTTAGAACTGTCCCTGCACAAAGTGTCATTTCTGCAGGAAAAAAAGCTATTTAAAATCACTCGCGGCTATAATGAATTGCCAACTTCCGTAATACAGAGAACAGTCATTCATTGAAAGTCATTGATAAAAAAAAAAAAAAAAAAAGCGTGGGGTTCCCCCAAATTCAATTACCAGGCCCTTCAGTTCTGCTATGGATATTGAGGGGAACCCTGCGTCATTTTTTTTTTTTAAATGACGTGGGGTCCCCCCTCAAAATCCATACCAGACCCTTATCCAAGCACGCAACCTGGCAGGCCGCAGGAAAAGAGGGGGGACGAGAGCGGCCCCCCTCCCTCCTGAACCGTACCAGGTCACATGCCCTCAACATTGGGAGGATGCTTTGGGGGTCTGTGGGGGTCTGTGACCCCTCAAAGCACCTTGTCCCCATGTTGATGGGGACAAGGGCCTCTTCCCCACAACCCTGGCCATTGGTTGTGGGGGTCTGCGGGCGGGGGGCTTATCGGAATCTGGAAGCCCCCTTTAACAAGAGGACCCACAGATCCCGGCCTCCCCCCCTGTGTGAAATGGTAAGGGGGTACAAAAGTACCCCTAGCATTTAACCAAAAAAGTGACAAAAATGTTAAAAATGACAGGAGACGGTCTTTGACAATTCCTTTATTAAAATCTTCTTTCTTCTGGTCTTCTTCCTTTCATCATCCTTGCTCTGGTCTTCTCGTCCGGCATCTTCTTCCACGGCGTCTGCGTCTTTTCTTCTGTGTCGGGCCGCTCCGCTCAATGGGAGGCTCCCACTGTGTGAGGCTTCGCTCCGTCTGACAGTTCTTTTATAATGGAGGGCGGGTGACCCCGCCCCCCTCTGGCGTAAGGGGACGTCATGGGGACTTCCCTATGGATTTCCCCATGACGTCAGAGGGGGGCGGGGACGGCCCCCTCTTTTTTACCACTACAATTCCTATATATTGGCTTTTGGAATTTACAAAGGCAGCAATTTAGAAATCAGATGAAAGGTTTAGTGCTGGAAAACACTTTTTGATCAACAAAAAGTGCATTTTATATACATTTATATAGATCAGATCAAAATGAGGGACAAATGAGGAGGAATGAGGGACAGAGGGATATTGCTCGAAATCACGGACAGTCCCTCGAAATCAGGGACAGTTGGGAGCTATGCATAATAGCACAGTGTATATTACTGTGGAGGACGCACCCGGTGATATTTCAGCGTTGCTATTTTTTTTCTTCTAAAACGTGGCCTAATAAACTGGGAAAGAGATATTACTTGATATGACTGACAATCAGCAGCAGAATAATCGGCGTTGACAGACGACTTCCCAACAGACGCCTTTCTGAGTCTATAAAGCGGCTTTTCACTTATGGAAAGTATAATATATAAGTCTCCAACTTGCAGAGAGAAGAGGCGATAATTATCATTTTCCTTCTCTTCCCCCGTATCTGTTGATCTGTGCCGTGCTGAATACACACAGATGTACAATTACATTGAAATTAATTTCTCAACACACGGCATGTTAGACACCAGGCATGAATACAGAATTATGTTTCTCCCGAGCTCGGCATTCAATGCTGACATTCACATTTCCATTTTATTTATTTTTTTCTCTCCTCGCTTGCCTCCGCACTGACTTTCTTTCAGCTTTCAGAGAATGTGCAAATTAGTTCCTCATTAGATTTTATTCTGCACGGCAAATAATAAACGCACAGAATGTTCGCAGCTTTAATGTGTTCAAAATTGTATTATTTCTAAATGTACAATGGGGGCCCCAATGTACCACGGCTTAAAGGCAATGGATTTCATGCAGTAAGTTTGATGTTGAAATGATAAAAAATTGTTTGCTCCAGGTTATCTATAATAGGGCTGGATTTATGGCTTGATGCATTTTCCGTTTAAATCAATGGAAGCGCATCAAAATGCATGTCGATGTCTGTCAACGGTCATTACCACGCATTGCAAGTTATTTTGTATTCGATGTCAAAGCATGCCATACTGTACATTGATGTACAGCCAGCCTCAGGCCCCATTCTCATATCTGCATTTTAATGCGCGGGTTGAAATGCACTAAACATATATGCCATCTAAGGAATAGTTGCCAACAGTCCCGATTCAGACCGGAATTCAGACCCATGTTCCGGTCTGAGCCTGTCCCGGCAGAATCCCGGGAAATAAACTTTGTCCCGGGCAGGGGCAGACTGGGCCAGGGGGAGGTCTGATTCTCCATAAAAAAGCTGCACCACTCCGCCGTCACACGGTGTAGTGTGCGGTGTGAGCATGGTCAGATTGTTGGCAAAAAGGTGTCACCCGGGCCACCCACGTAGTAAGCTGGGTGGGCTGGGAGTCGGGACTGGGTGATGGAGGGAGAGGGATGGATGTAAGAGAAAACTTCAGCCAGCTACTGAAGTAACAGGAGGTAGCAGGAGATGGGCTGCACCGTGTCCTAGCCAATGGGTGCGCTGTCCGTTACTGCCCGTGTTGGAAGGGCAGTCGCTGTAGATCTGAGGGGGACATGCAAGGAAAATAAAAAACAGCATTTTTGCTTGTACCTGATTGGATGATAAAATCAGCAGAGCTTCCCCTCATTTGAGATCTTCCCCTTTCAAGTGCACTTGCAGTTAGGGTTGCCACCCTTTCTTCTAGCCTAACCCAAACATTTTACAACACAGGGCAATTTTTTCAGCTTGTTCAACTAAGCTTTGCTAATACAACCTGAAAGCTGATTGGTTTATCTGCAAAGTTGCACCAGATTTTGCACTCTCCAGCTTTAGTAAATCAACCCCAATGTGTTATGGCCAAACCTGTATTTATGAGGCAGCAGGGGCAATCGCTTGGCATGGAACCCAGAGAGCTCTCTCTCCCTCCGTCCCTCTTTTTTTTTTCTTTCTTTCCTTCTCTTTCTTTCTCTCTTTCTTTCTTTCTTTCTCTGTCCATCTTTCTTTCTCTTTCTTTCTCTCCCCCTCCATCCCTCTTTCTCTCCATTCCTCTTTTTTTCTCTCTGCCTCCCTCCATCCCTCTTTTTTTTTCTCTCCGCTCCTCTTTTTTTCTTTCTTTCTCTCTTATGTTTTTCCTTCCTTCCTTCTTTATTTCTTACTTTCTTTCTTTCTTTCTTTCTTTCATTCTCTGCCTCCCTCCATCCCTCTTTCTTTCTTCCTCCATCCCTCTTTCTTTCTTTCTTTCTTTCCTTATGTTTTTCCTTTTTCTTTCTTTCTTTCTTTTTTTCCATCCATCCCTCTTTCTTTCTCACTCCATTCCTCTTTCTTTCTCCCTCCATCCCTCTTTCTTTCTTTATTTCCTTATGTTTTTCCTTCCTTCTCTCTTTCTTTTTTTTTTTTTTTCGTTCTTTCTTTCTTTCTGTCCATCCCTCTTTCTCTCTCCCTCCACCCCTCTTTCTCTTTTTTTTTCCCCTATTTATTACCACATCTCCACTATGTAAATCATCTCAGACTCTATTTAACCACACCCCATTTAAGTCACGTCCACTATCTAGCATATTTTAAACCATGCCCATTTTCCCCTCTTTCTTTCTTTTTTTCTTTCTCTCTCCCTTCATCCCTCTTTCTCTTTTTGTTTCTTCCCCTCCCCATCCCACTTTCTCCCTTTCTTTCTTTCTTTCTCTCTCTCTTTCTCCATACCTCTTTCTTCCTTCCTCTTTTTTTTCTCCATCTTTCTTTCTTTCTTTCTCTTATTTCTTTTCCTTTATATTATCACATTCTCCACTAAGTCAAATCAGACTCTATTTAACTACATCCCTTTAAGCCACACCCACAATTTAGCGTAATTTAAACCATGCCCATTTTTTGCCCATTTGCGCACTTCGCATACTGCATTTTTTCACTACTACTAGGCCACACCTACAAATGAATGTCCCCGCCCTAATTAAAACAATACTCTGCCTACAAAAACAAAGTGTCCCTAAATTTTTTTTTGCAAAGTTGGGCAATTATTCTAAGGCCTCCATGATTAAGCTTTTCATTGGGTGAAATGCATTAGGGTGGGAGGAGGACAGGTAGTAAACCTTTTTACTGGATTAAAGTGTTTTTAACATTGGTGACATCATCAGTGGGAAGGAAGTGTTGTAGGAAGTAGGAAGTGCTTGGAGACATAAGGATTACTATTGAGTCTACCATCTATGGCAGGAGTCACCAAACTTTCTAAGTACCATCTAAGTCCTTCAGACTTTAGTTGGCCAGATTGAGGCCAGTGGGAGTAGAAAATGGAATCAGTGGGTGGAAACAGCACCTCAGGTGGTCAGTGGACATAAAAACAATGACAGTGCATGTGGGCAGTAGGAGGAGGAATAGTGCCCCCTCATTGGTATTAGCTGGAGAATAAGTGATCCCCATGTAAGTAGAAGGAATAGAAGGAAGTAGAAGGAATAGTGCCCCATCATTTACAGTTGTGCTCATAAGTTTACATACCCTGCCTGGCAGAATTTATGATTTCTTGGTAATTTTTCAGAGAATATGAATGATAACACAAAAACTTTTTTTTCACTCATGGTTAGTGTTTGGCTGAAGCCATTTATTATCAATCCACTGTGTTTACTCTTTTTAAATCATAATGACAACATAAACTACCCAAATGACCCTGATCGAAAGTTTGTATACCCCAGTTCTTAATACCGTGTATTGCCCCCTTTAACATCAATGACAGCTTGAAGTCTTTTGTGGTATTTGTGGATGAGGCTCTTTATCTTCTCAGATGGTAAAGCTGCCCATTCCTCTTGGCAAAAAGCCTCCAGTTCCTGTAAATTCTTGGGCTGTCTTGCATGAACTGCACGTTTGAGATCTCCCCAGAGTGGCTCAATGATATTGAGGTCAGGAGACTGAGATGGCCACTCCAGAACCTTCGCTTTATTCTGCTGTAGCCAATGACAGGTCGACTTGGCCTTGTGTTTTGGATCATTGTCATGTTGTAATGTCCAAGTACGTCCCATGAGCAGCTTCCTGGCTGATGAATGCAAATGTTTCTCCAGTATTTTTTGATAACATACTGCATTCATCTTGCCATCCCCAAAACATTTTTTTTCCACTTCTTGATTAGAGTTTGAACACTGCTGATTTTTTTTTTTGGATATCATCAAAACCAAGTTTATTGAGCATATAACATACAAGAATGAGTATACACAGCTTAGGTGCAACAGGCACCATATAAACGGGGTGCAAAGAAGAAAATTTGACATGTCTAGGTGAATAGGAGCCGATTTACAGTAAAAGTGTTATGCATACATACAGGTAAATGCAGTGCCGTGGGCTTCATGGTTCCTTGCTGGGGATCTGTCCTATCACACGGTACTGGGTGCCGCTCCAGGAGGGGTGCGCAGGGTGGGCCGTACAGACTCAGTACATATAGGCGCCCATCATATTATGACGCCTGGGGGGGGCGTATTTGCTCAGGGGGCGGCAGGCCACCCTTAGGTTGGGCAGGTAGCTGGGTCTTCGAGCCACCTGTCCCAGACTTTGTTGTATTTAGCTGGGCATCCACGGTGGAGGTAAAGTACCTTCTTATAGGGCAGGGTGTCGTTAATAGCAGCGATCCAAGCCTGGAGAGTGGGGGGGTTAAATTTGAGCCAAGTACGGGCAATTTGCATTCTGGCTAGAAAAAGGGACTCCTGCAAGAAAACTGTGAGGTATTTTTCTTCCTCAGGGAGTGGAAGGATCCCTAGCAAGCATTGGCGAGGGCATAGGGATAGGGGGGAGCCCATTCGGTCATGCAGGAATTTAATGATCTGTGACCAGTATTCTTGGACGTGCGGGCATGTCCAAATTAGATGGTAGAATGTACCCCCTGGGTCCCCACATTTGGGGCAGGAGGGGTCGTGGTCAGGCCTAAATTTGGATAGGCGTATCGGTGTGAGGTATGACCTGTGGAGGATGTAGAGGTGAGTGAGCCTATCTGATAGTTTAGGGGACACTAATTTGGAGACAGCGAGTGCATCCTCCCATTCCTCATGCTCCACCGCGCCCAGATCCGACTCCCACCTGGGTCTCAGGTCGTGTGCCAACTGGGTGGCCTCTGGTGATAGTAGTTGGTTGTAGAAAAAGGAAATTAGTTTTTTGGGGTCCTGACCCCGGATGACATCCACGGCGGTCAATGACTCCAGCCTGGGGACAGAGCCAGAGAATTGGGAGTTAAGAGCATGTCGGAGCTGGAGGTGGCGGAAGAGCATGTGGTTAGGGAGGTCGAAATCGTCTTTGAGGGCCTGGAATTGTCTGACCCTGCCTCCTCTCAGAACCTGTGAAAGGAACACTATGCCCTTGGAGATCCAAAGGGCCTGGTCTGGCACCTTGAGGAGCTCAGGCAGTTGGGAATTGTTCCAGAGGGGAGTGTGAGCATGGATGAGCGGGACTTTGGTCTTGTTGATTGTTAGCTGCCAGATTTTACAATGGTGGGCTAGCATGGTTTTGCAGGGGGTGGGGGGGCCATGGGTGCCGCAGAGGAGGACTTGTAGCGGGTGAGAGATCAGGCCCGTGCGGGGCGAGCAAACTAGCGTCAGGTATCTGTCTTTGTCAGTCTTGTCAAAATAATAAAAGTGGGAGAGTTGAGACGCTATGTAGTATAGGAGGAGGTCAGGAAGAGCGGTACCCCCCAGGTGCACAGGGCACTTCAGGGTTTTCCAGGAGAGCTTGTGGCGAGATGGGCCCCAGACAAAGGTGTTGAGGATGGCTTCCATGGATTTGAAGATCCTTAAGGGGATACTTAGGGGAGCATGCCAAAACACATAGAGCAGCTTGGGGAGGAGAATCATCTTTATTAGGTTTATGCGCCCCATAACCCCAAGGGGGAGCCGGGACCAGGTCTGAGTCTTGGACTTGAGAAGGGCGAACAGTGGTTCAACATTTAATTTTATATATTCTTCGGGGGCTCTGGTGCATTGCACACCAAGGTATTTTATCTGGCTTGCCCTGACAAGCGGGAGTTCCGCCTGGGGGGCCGATGGTGCCCCAAGGTCCAGTGGGAGGATTTGGGATTTGGCCCAGTTAATTTGTAGCCCTGAATACTCGCCAAAGTGTTTAATAAGTTGGAGCGCGGCCTCCAGTGAAGGACCAGAGTCCTCCAAGTAGAGGAGCATGTCGTCGGCATAGAGACTTATCACCTCAGTAAGCTGTCCCGTTCGGAGGCCTTTGATGTGGGGGTGTGTTCGGATTGCTATAGCCAGGGGTTCGACCGCAAGGGCATAAAGAAGTGGCGATATTGGGCAGCCTTGGCGGGTGCCCCTGGAGAGTTTAAAGGAGTCAGAGGTTCTGCCGTTGACCTGGATCCGGGCGGTGGGAGCCTGGTAGAGGAGTTGTATCCATTTAATGAATTTGGGGCCGAAGCCGAATCTGCGGAGGCACTCCCAGAGGTAGTGCCACTCCACGGAATCAAATGCCTTTGCGGCATCCAGACTCACCACCACCCGGGACCCAGTGTTGTCATGTGTGGCCTGTAAGTTCATGTGGAGCCTGCGGAGGTTGAATGCCGTGTTTTTGTTGGGCATGAAGCCCGTTTGGTCTGGGTGGATTAAACTAAGAATGACCTTGTTAAGGCGGAGGGCAAGAATTTTAGCCAGGATTTTCACGTCGAGCTGTAGGAGGGAGATGGGGCGATATGACTCGGGGAGGAGGGGGTCCTTGCCTGGTTTGGGGATGAGGACAATGAGGGCCTCCCCCATGGACTGGGGAAGGGCCTCAGAGTCGAAGATGTGGGCATAGAATTTCTGTAGCTTGGGGATAAGGGTGTCTTGGAAGTGTGCATAAAATTCTAGGGGGAGACCATCAGATCCTGGGGACTTGGAGGTTGGGAGAAGAGACATCGCCTCAGCGATGCATTCGGTAGTGATAGGTGCCTCGAGTTGGGTCGTCTGGAGGGAAGAGAGGGAGGGGAAGTCAACAGTCTGGAGGAACCGGGTCAGGTCTGTCGGGGTATGGCGAGCCGTGGAGGTGTAGAGGGCTGAGTAGAATTGCTTGAATTCCCCAGCCACTTGATCAGGGTCAGAGATCATCTCCCCCGATGAGGCCCGAAGTTGGACCACCACGGGGGGTGTGAGGTCAAGGTGAGCCATGTAGGCGAGAAGCTTGCCCGCACGTTCCCCATGCTCAAAGATGCGTTGTTTGCTGAAGAATATGCGTTGCTTTGCCTTTTCAAAATGTAGCTGATCAGTCAGTCTAGATTGCTGTCGGAGGAGGGAGGCATTGCTTACGGAGGGGTCGGCGAGGAACGTCTGTTCCAGGGAGCCGAGCCTCTCCTCCGATTGTTGCAGTATGTTCTTTGATGTGGCTTTATGTCTATTAATGCGGGTGGAGAGAATTAACCGGGCGTGGGCTTTAAAGGTCTCCCACACCGCGCCCATTGGCGCAGTGTCGAGGTTGGCGTTAAAGAAATGTGACCACTCACGGTCGACCGCCTCCAGGTCCGGTAGGACAGAGAGCCAGAACGGGTTCAGCCGCCATGTGCGGGGAGATGGGGGAGCCGGTAGTCGCAGAGTTGCCCAGTAAGGCGAGTGGTCCGAGAGCACTCTGCTTCCGAACCCCACCTCAGCGACGACCGGCAGCAGAGCGGGGGACACTAGTATTAAATCAATACGTGACATGGCCATGTGTGAGGGGGTGAAACAAGAGAAGGCTATTTTGTCCGGGTATTTATATCTCCAGGTGTCTGTCATGGCAAATTCTGCGAGCAGCCTGCCAAATCTAGTGGTGAGAGGCGGGGAGGGCACTTGGGCGGATGTGCTGAGTCTGTCTAGGCTGGGATTGATAGTCATGTTGAAGTCCCCAAGCCACATTGCGGGCACCGTAGGGTGTTGGGCCATGAAGGTCAGGCCCTCCTGAAGGGCACCGAACTGAAATGGGGGCGGTATATAGAATGCCAATAGGAGTAACTCGAGCCCACTTACAGTGGCATGGATGAAAAGGAATCTGCCCTGCGGATCCGACCGCAGGTCATGCAGCTGAAATTGGACTGTTTTGGCTATTAGAATGGCGACCCCCCTGGAGCTGGACGTGTGGGGGGCATGGTATAACCACCCCACCCACGGCCTCTTGAGTGACATTTGGGCCTGGCCCACTATATGTGTTTCCACGAGGACAGTGATGTCTGCTCGTGCGGCCTTGAGGTAGGAGAGGACTGCTATTCTTTTGGGTTTAGCGCCAAGGCCCCGCACGTTCCAGGTGACTAGTTTAAGTGATGCCATGCAAGGGTAAGAGGGGCGCTGTTTGGAACCGGAGCTGCAGGGAGAAACCCACGGCACATATTATCAAGAGGAGATATACACTGCACAACATAAGGCATATAGGCATACATTGTAAAAGGCACGTCAGGTAGTACATGGAGCAGAGCAAAAGTATATTGCATGTCAATTGAAATGAAAATAAACATATAATTGTAAAAAGGGGGGGGGGGGAAAGAAAAACAAAGGGAGTTGAGTTAGCAGCCTTATTAACGCTAACAAGAAAATAAAAAACTTTTCGCCATCTCTGGACCAGCGTGGCGAACCGAAGAAACAGCCACCCACCACAGCCATGGGGGTAGCAGCTGGCCAGGGAAACTGAGTTGCGTTTACCGGTGTGGACCGCCGGGTGGAGAACTCGCCCGGGTCCCCAAGAGTCAATCGGGAAAAGGGGGGCGAACAAACGTTCTAACTGCAGAGCACACAATGGGGCAGAGGTGCTAGAGTGTCTACCATGCAGGTGGAAGCAGGTAGAGCGTCCGAGTGGGATAGGGTAAATGGGGGTCATTGGGCAGGGAGGTGGTCCAGCATGTGCCACTAAGACACTGTGCTGGAGACAGGCAGTCCAGGGAGGATGGGGTCTCCGGGGGGCACACAGTACTGTTACAGGGAGGAAGATGGTGGGGGAGAAGGAGGGGGAGAGGGCACAGATAACTCACAGTTCTGTTGCTGGTGGATTGTCCTCAGTGTGTTTGCTCCGTGCGCTTGACCCGTAACCGATGATTGCAATGCTTGTTCTCCGGATCATGGTAGCGGAGCTTTAACGAAGTTCACGGTGTGATGGCCAAGTCAGGCGGAGAATTCCGGGAGGCTAGGTGAGGATGTCAGTCGGATCATGTGGAGGGTTGGTTCACTTGTACAGGCATTGGTCGCGGGGGGTTGAGGTGATTGGTCGGGACATCAGTGTGCCGGGCCGGCTGGCTCCCGGTTCTCCAGCCACGAGATCACTGCTGCAGGGTCTTCAAAGAACTGGGCCTTCCCATCGCATACGACCCTAAGCCTCGCCGGAAAAAGCATGGCGTAGGGGAGGTGTTTGGCGCGGAGCTGGCGCTTGGCTTCTGTAAATTGTGCGCGTTTTTTCTGTACCTCCGCGGAGAAGTCTGGAAACACTGCGACGGTCACATTCCCGACCGGAATGTTACCCCTCTCACGGGTAAGGCGCAGGACGGTGTCTCGATCGCGGTAATTTAGGAGCTTTGCGATGAAGGTTCTAGGGGGCGCGCCGGCAGGTGGTGGGCGAGCAGCGAGGCGGTGGGCCCGCTCAATAACGAACGTTGATGAGAAGGCCTCTCTGCCATATGTTTTGATCAGCAAATTCTCCAGATATGTAGGGGGGTCGGAGCCTTCCGCGCGCTCCGGCAGGCCAACAAAGCAGAGGTTACACCTCCTGAGTCTATTCTCCATGTCGTCCTGTTGTGCAGGACGACGCTGAGCTGGTGCTGGAGCTGCTCTGTGGTGACCTGCAGGGGAGCAATGTCCGCCTCCACGTGACTCACCCTCCGTTCTGTCTCGGCGGTCCGGTCCCTCAGCTTCTGGATGTCCTGCCGGATAAGAGAGACATTGACCTTCACCTCCTCTATCTTAGAGGTGAGTGTCGCTTGGCAGAGGGAGACTGCTTCCAGGATCTTTGCTGTACCTCCGGCTGCTGGTTCCGGCGCCTGGGCCTGGTCGGCGCCATCTTCGTCTCCGCTCCCGCGGCCCTCGTGGCGGTATTTCGCCAACTTGTGTGCGGCCTCGGAGACCCGTTTCGGCGGGGACATAGTTGCGGGGGTGCAGGCGGGGGTCCCTGGTGCTCAGGTGTCTTTTTGAGGGGGGATAACCCCGAAGGATGAGTAGATAGGATGTAGGCTCGGACGGAGCTCTCACTCTGCACACCCTACTCCATGCAGCTCCAGGCCACGCCCCCTGGATATCTTTTTATATCCCTTTCCTGTTTTATACGGTTCAACTACCTTTTCCCGCAGATCCTTTGACAATTCTTTTTCTTTCCCCATGACTCAGAATCCAGAAACATGAGTAGATAGGATGTAGGCTCGGACGGAGCTCTCACTCTGCACACCCTACTCCATGCAGCTCCAGGCCAAAAATCACCAGGGTATGTAAACTTTTTTGATCAGGGTCATTTGGGTAGTTTCTGTTGTCAATGATTTAAAAAGAGTAAACACAGTTGATTGATAATAAATGGCTTCAGCCAAACACTAAACCATGAGTGGAAGAAATGTTTTTGTGTTATTAGTCAATTTCTCTGAAAAATGGCCAAGTAATCATAAATTCTGCCAGGGTATGTAAACTTATGATCACAACTGTATATCAGTTGGAAGAAATTATGCCCTATTGTTTGTGTCAGTGGAAGGAGTAATGCCCCATCATTGCAATTAATGAAAGGAATAGTGCCCCACTGTTGATGTCAGTCGAAGATTAAAAAATGCCTTGTATAAAAGGGAGGAACAGTGCCCCAAGCGCCGTATAATGGCAAGTAAATGGCTGCATACAATCTGCAGGCAGCAGTTTGGAGACCACTGATCTAAGGCAATGTTATAGATGGAATCTGATCACATCTGTGAACTTTTGAAAATAGCTCTGGTCCATTTTATTGTCTGCTTTGATGTGTTTTGAGGATCATAGAAGTCAATGGTAATCCATGAAAACACAGGCATGATGTGTTTTCATGCATTTTCAGCCCCTAGTAAAAAGCTTAAAAAATGTAAAATGCATCGTACATGAAAGCATTTTCTATCTCTTTGGGATAGGTTTAAAATAGGAAATCCCTTACAATCTACACACAATCCGCTATTATCATTTTATAAAAACCCAGCATTTTATCCGGCATGGGTCTCTCCTAAATCTTTTAAGGATTGGGTATCACTAAATATTCTGACCATGCATAAGTTTGTAGACTCCTCATATTTCACCCCCTTCCCCACACTTCGTGACACCTATGGCTTACCCCATAAAGAAATATTTAGATATCTCCAAATTAAAAACTTTTTCTCACCCTTCTTAAACATGAACACTCCCCTAAACAAACTACCGTATATACTCGACTATAGGCCGTCCCGAGTATAAGCCGAGACCCCTAATTCACCACAAAAAAATGGGAAACCTGCATTGACCCGTGTATAAGCCGAGGGTACAAAATGCAGCAGCTACTGTAAGTGGAAAAGAGGGCCAGCAATGCCCATCTGCAGCTGCCTGTCCCCTGTACAGACCCCCCCCCCCCCCCGTGTCCCCATTACAGCCTACCTGTGCCGATCTTCGGTCCCCGCTCTCCGGTCCTCGCTCTCCGGTCCTCGCTCTCCGGTCCTCGGTCCCCGCTCTCCGGTCCTCGCTCTCCGGTCCTCGGTCCCCGCTCGCCGCTCTCCGGTCCTCGGTCCCCGCTCGCCGCTCTCTGCTCGGTCCCCGCCATTGCAAAATTAAAAAGCCGCGCCTCCTCCTCGTCCTCGTCCGTGATAGGAGGAGCGCTGTTTTCCCAGCAGTCAGTGCGCAGTGTTCCGCCTATCACGGACGCCCTCTCATCCTCGTCCATGAGATGAGAATGACAGGGCATCCGTGATAGGCGGAACACTGCACTGCTGGGAAAATTAGTGTCCGCCTATCACGGACAGGCGGGAGGAGGCGGCGCGGCTTTTTAAAACTGCCGTCTGTCTGCATGACAAGCTGTTCATGTAGGCAGACGGCAGTGACTCGAATATAAGCCGAGGGGTAGACTTTCAGCCCTAAAAAATGGGCTGAAAATCTCGGCTTATATTCGAGTATATACGGTAACCAATTTTGAAACTATCTGTAAGGATGAACTAAATGCCAAAGGAATAATATCCCTTCTATACCCTAAAATATTAACTCAACCCAACTCAGAAAATCCTTCATAAGATCAGAAATGGGAGGTTGACCTAGAGAAAACTCTTGAAAATGTAGATTGGAACCTAATTTGGTCAGTAACCAAATCAGCCTCTCCTAATGTAATGGCAATAGAGGCCAACTACAAGGTACTAACAAGATGGAACCTTGTACCAGTCAGGGTAGCTAAATATAGCCAAAATTATTTGGCTCAATGTTATCGTGATTGCACAGGTTTGGGTACTTATTTTCATATTTGGTGGGATTGCCCTATTGCACAAGCCTTCTGGAACGAAATTTTTAACATTGCATCTAAATTACTCAAAATGAAATTACATCTGGACTCTACAATGGCTCTACTCAATTTAAAAACAGAATTCTTATCGCATACCCGCTTTAAATTGTTGATACAGCTCTTTACGGCGGTGAAACAAATGCTGGCGAAAGCGTGGCGATCCTCGACTTTGAAAGTCAATGAGACTGTGAATAGAATGTATAATACTATGATACAAGCGAAAATGTTAGCTCTTGAAACGGACCAAATCCCTAAATACGAAAAAATATGGCAACCTTGGATAGAAATTTTTTTGACATCAACATTTGATAACAGAGTACTATTACCATGGTAGTAAATTTGATAGGTTTAGTTTCAAATATGGTTGTTCAAGGACGTTGTGGTGGCTCCCGACCGGAACTCATTACCCTTTCTCTACACATCCCCCTCTTCCCTTCTACCCTTCTTCCCTTCTTATCTTTATTTATATCCATATTTACTTCTTGAATTTGGAAGCTCCCATATATGCTACCTATGATCATATAACATTTTTATAGTTATAATTGTAACTGTATAGATTAAGATAGTTCATTCAAATACAGATCAACAGTTGCTTATAACTTTATGACTTTTATTTAATAATATATAATAGCAATCTATACTATTCTTTGCATTTATATAACTGAGCTTCATTCATTTGATTGATAACAGATTATATTGTACGCTTGTATAATTTACCTTTGAATACATAATAAAATATTTTAACAAGGAAAAACAGATTAAATCAGCCTTTCTCAACCTTTTCAACAACGAGGAGCCCTTGAAATAACATTCCAGTCTCAGGGGGCCCCTGATAAAAATGATTATATCTACAACTCATGGTACATTAGTGTGATGGTCATTGGGAAGAATGCTCCTTACAGATAAGTAAAAAGATCAATGGTATCAGTGGGAATGTGAGAGGCAGAAATTGCTCATTGCTCATGGAACCACTAACAACCTCTGGAGGAACCCTTGTTGAAAAAACGCTGGGTTAGACAGTGCATGAAAACACCAACGCAAGGGAGTAAACCTATCCCTAAAGTGAACCTGTTTGTCATTATAGGGCAAAGCAACAGGTTCACTTGTGCCGGTCCCACCAGCTGCATATAATGATCTTCACTTTGCTCCCTCAGCTTGACTGAGGGATGTGCAGATTACCATGACTCAGGCTTCCTGTAAAATAAAAAAAAATCTAAACCCCAGTCCTTCAACCCCAAAGATTGACCAGATGACACATGAATGAATGAATGAATGAATGATTTGTATAGCGCTGCAACTGCGAACTGAATCGCCTCGAGGCGCTTGACTGCTCATGTTGGGATGCCATGTATTAGAAGAGGTGGGTCTTGAGTTTTTTCCTGAAGGCCTGATGGTTTTCTTCCATGCGGATGTTGTTTGGTAGAGCATTCCATAGCCGGGGTCCCTGTACTGCGAATCTTCGTTCTCCCTTCGATTTGTAGCGGGCTTTGGGGATGAGAAGGCGATTTTGGTTTGTTGATCGAAGTCTGCGATTCGGTATGTATTTTTCTATTTTCTCACAAAGGTATTGAGGCGCATTTCCTTGTGTACATTTGTGGGTGAGGCAGAGGGTCTTGAATGTGATCCTGTCTTTTACCTTGAGCCAATGGAGCATCCTTAGGGATGGGGAGATGGATTCCCAGGGTTTCTTTCCGGTGACTATTCTTGCTGCTGTGTTTTGGACAATTTGAAGGCGCGCAATCTGGTATTCCGGTAATCCTATGTAGAGTGAGTTTGCGTAGTCGAGCCGTGAATTGATGATCGTTCCTACTACTACCGCTTTTTCCTTTTCCGGGATGAAGGGGATGAGTCTGCGTAGCATGCGAAGGAGATGGTGGGATCCGCTGATTACGGATCCTATTTGTGCCTCCATTGTCATCTCTGAATCAAAGATTACTCCGAGGCTTTTGGCTTTGTTGCTTGGAAGGATGGTCTGTCCCAAGATGGTTGGTGGTGTCCAAGGGGTCTTCGTCTTTTTCCTTGAGTTTGCGTCGAGGAGCAGTAATTCTGTTTTTGATCCATTTAGTTTGAGGGAGCTAGTGGTCATCCAGTCATCTATCAATGTGAGACATTTTCCTAGTTCCTGGTATTGGTCTTTTTGTCCGGTGATCCGGAAGTACAGTTGAGTGTCGTCCGCGTATGAGTGGAAGCACAGATCCAATTTGCTATTATTTTGCAGTCGAATCGCCATAGCAGCCTTTTATTACAACAAAATGAAATACAAATAACAACATAATCAATCGTAATGCATATAATACATTTTATACATAACCATTAAAGCAAAAACCTCAACTTAATCCTACCTGGTCTAAGGTCTTTGAAGGGCTATTTTTCTCTCAACCAACTGGTTGTATCTGTCACCCCATGAAAGGCCTCCAGCCGCAACTTACACCCACTCAGGGACAATTACCACTTGCTTCCTACCAGATACAACCAACTTAAAACCATTGTTAGCATTGTATTATTAGGAAGGGAAGGGACACCCATACCTCCAGATGGGCCCACCCCCCCTAATTCTCCATTTAACCTTCCTGATTCTATGAGAAGCTCCGAACTGACAAGAGCCTCCACCTCTGTACACCCACAGGACACCCCCATCCCTCGGGACCCACCAATGCAGGTAAGTGTATTAGTACCTCCCCCATCACACCACTATTCTCTCCGCCCAGCCCAGTCATGCTGGCCCTCCTCCAAGTTGCACTTTTTGCTCCAGGTGATTTACTTTCTGTTTGGTTGTTGGAAATTAAGAGAAGAAGACCTTTCGAAGCTCCAAGTCATGACCTGAATCTTACAGAAGGGTTAGGACCTTCTCCCTGCCCCATGTGACAGCACTGTGTGCATGACTGGCTGGTCACCAAGTACCATGCTGTTAGGTGGGATGCAGTGGTGTGGAAAGGTGCAGCGTTACGCAGCAGCAGTAATTACAGAGACTCCGTTTGCAGAGAACAGAACTATGGGAAGCGCAACATCTATACAATCACGTGATCGCAGACAAGACGCTTCATGTGCAGGGTTTTGACCTGCTTTGGGGCACAATTCATTGCGCTGCAATACTTCCGCCTCGTAGTATTACTACGGGTGCTTTGTTTTTGATTGGCACCGCCCTAGGACATGGGCGGTGCTTTCCCTTTGAGTTGCGACATCACTTCCGGTTTCCCTGTGCCAGTGATAAACCGAAAGTGACGTCAGCAGCTCTGTGGAACGCACTGCCAGAGCGGAGCTTTTTATTCACGAATTGCTGTAATTATGGTCTGTATACGCTGCTGTGAGTCTGGGCTGTATACTCTGCTGTGAGTCTGGGCTGTATACTCTGCTGTGAATCTGGGCTGTATACTCTGCTGTGATTCTGTGGCTGTATACTCTGCTGTGAGTCTGGGCTGTATACTCTGCTGTGAGTCTGGGCTGTATACTCTGCTGTGATTCTGTGGCTGTATACTCTACTGTGATTCTTGGCTGTATACTCTGCTGTGAATCTGGGGCTGTATACTCTACTGTGATTCTGGGGCTAAATACTCTGCTTTGATTCTGGGGCTGTATACTCTGCTGTGATTATGGGGCTGTATACTCTGCTGTGATTCTGGGCTGTATACTCTGCTGTGATTCTGGTCTGTACACTCTGCTGTGAGTCTGGGCTGTATACTCTGCTGTGAGTCTGGGCTGTACACTCTGCTGTGATTCTGGGCTGTATACTCTGCTGTGAGTCTGGGCTGTATACTCTGCTGTGATTCTGGGGCTGTATACTCTACTGTGATTCTTGGCTGTATACTCTGCTGTGAGTCTGGGCCATATACTCTGCTGTGAATCTGGGCTGTATACTCTGCTGTGATTCTGGGCTGTATACTCTACTGTGATTCTGGGGCTGTATACTCTGCTGTGATTCTGGAGTTGTATACTCTGCTGTGATTCTGGGCTGTATACTCTGATGTGAGTCTGGGCTGTATACTCTGCTGTGATTCTGGACTGTATACTCTTCTGTGATTCTGGGTCTGTATACTCTGCTGTGATTATGGGGCTGTATACTCTGCTGTGAGTCTGGGCTGTATACTCTGCTGTGAGTCTGGGCTGTATACTCTGCTGTGATTCGGGACTGTATACTCTGCTGTGAGTCTGGGCTGTATACTATGCTGTGAGTCTGGACTGCATACTCTGCCATGATTCTGGACTGTATACTCTGCTGTGATTCTGCGCTGTATACTCTGCTGTGAATCTGGGCAGTATACTCTGCTGTGAATCTGGGCTGTATACTCTGCTGTGATTCTGGACTGTATACTCTGCTGTGAGTCTGGGCTGTATACTCTGCTGTGATTCTAGGCTGTATACTCTGCTGTGAGTCTGGGCTGTATACTCTGCTGTGATTCTGGTCTGTACACTCTGCTGTGAGTCTGGGCTGTATACTCTGCTGTGAGTCTGGGCTGTACACTCTGCGGTGATTCTTGGCTGTATACTCTGCTGTGAGTCTGGGCCATATACTCTGCTGTGAGTCTGGGCTGTATACTCTGCTGTGATTCTGGGGCTGTATACTCTGCTGTGATTCTGGGGCTGTATACTCTGCTGTGATTCTGGGGTTGTATACAATTCTGTGATTCTGGGCTGTATACTCTTCTGTGAGTCTGGGCTGTATACTCTGATGTGATTCTGGACTGTATACTCTTCTGTGATTCTGGGGCTGTATACTCTGCTGTGATTATGGGGCTGTATACTCTGCTGTGAGTCTTGGCTGTATACTCTGCTGTGAGTCTGGGCTGTATACTCTGCTGTGAGTCTGGGCTGTATACACTGCTGTGATTCGGGACTGTATACTCTGCTGTGAGTCTGGGCTGTATACTATGCTGTGAGTCTGGACTGTATACTCTGCCGTGATTCTGGACTGTATACTTTGCTGTGAATCTGTGTTGTATAATCTGCTGTGAATCTGGGCTGTATACTCTGCTGTGAATCTGGGCTGTATACTCTGCTGTGAATCTGGGCTGTATACTCTGCTGTGATTCTGGACTGTATACTCGCTGTGATTCTGGACTGTATACCCTGCTGTGATTCTGGGGCTGTATACTCTGTTGTGATTATGGACTGTATACTCTGCTGTGAGTCTGGACTGTATACTCTGTACTGTGATGCTGAGCTGTATACTTCTGATACTATGGGTGGAAGCAAAGGCAATACAGGGGACGGAGTGGGTAGATACTATAAGGGGTGGGGCTTATAAGTGCGAGGGGTCAAAAAGGAGGGGCATGTCTGGCGCCCCCCATCCTAAAACTTCAAAAGCCTCCACTGCACCTGAGGCATATGCCCCTTATCTCCTGTTGGGTGCCAAAGGTCAAGGGGTCATGCCATACTTTTTCTACTCCTGTGGCCCAAGGGAATGGACAGGGGTGCAGATCCCTGACAATACTGTACTAAAAGGTGACTATGCAGTGCCTAGTGTCTGTGTGTTGGAAGCATCATGCAGCCAACTGGATGGAAGTACCAGCCACCCGGGGACCCCCTTTAATTTTTAGGACATGATTTCCTAAAAACACATTCATTCTGGACCAAAATATTTCATATATGAAAAGGAACTTTAAATTTATCACCAATGTGGTTTTATACACAAATCAATAAACATCATTAAAAACAATCATACATCTTTATTTATATGTATTAAACTTATTTATCCAATTTTTTTTTTAAATATATGTTTCACGCCAGTTAGATTGTAGATTATACAGGGACTTGAAATGTGGGGCCCCTGGAGACCATTAGATGTAGGTTAATGCATTTTGCAGGATAACCCGCTTCCTCAGGACCTCAGATCTCCATCAAATAAAATATTTATTGTCTTAATAATTGCTAATTGCTAGATAGTCACTGAATGACTACTTAACCGCTTCCCGACCGCTGCACGACGATATACGTCGGCAGAATAGCACGTGGTGGGCAAAAGGGCGTACAGCTATGTCCCCTTTAAGAAGCGCCACTGCGGGCGCGCAATGCGTTCTCCGTATCCGTGGGTTCCGCGGACTCAATGTCTGCCTGGGTGCCCGCGATTGTGTCACGGAGAGGTAGAGCGGGGAGATGCCTATGTAAACAAGGCATTTCCCCTTTTTGCTTTGTGACATGACAGAGATCACTGCTCCCTGTCATCGGGAGCAGTGATCTCTGTCATGTGCGTTGAAGCACACCCCCCCCCCCCCCACAGTTAGAATCACTCCCTAGGAAACACACTTAACCCCTTCATCGCCCCCTAGTGGTTAACCCCTTGAATTGCCAGTGTCATTTACACAGTAATCAGTGCATTTTTATAGCACTAATCGCTGTATAATTGACAATGGTCCCAAAATGGTGTCAAAAGTGTCCGATGTGTCCGCCCTAATGTCACAGTCACTATAAAAATCGCAGATTACTAATAAAATAAATAAATAAAAATCCCATAAAACTATCCCCTATTTTGTAGACGCTATCAATTTTTCGCAAACCAATCAATATACGCTTATTGCGATTTTTTTTACCAAAAATATGCAGAAGAATACATATCAGCCTAAACTGAGGAAAAATATATTTTTTTTATATATTTTTGGGGGATATTTAGTTTAGCAAAAAGTGAAAAATATAGCTTTTTTCAAAATTCTCTCCAATTTTTTTGTTTATAGCGCAAAAAATAAAAACCGAAGAGCTGATCAAATACAACCAAAAGAAAGCTCTATTTGTGGGAAAAAAAGGACGTAAATTTTGTTTGGGTACAGCATCGCACGACCGTGCAATTGTCAGTTAAAGTGATGCAGTGCCGTATGGCAAAAAATGGCCTGGTCAGGAGGGGGGGAAATTCTTCCGGGGCTGAAGTGGTTAATGAAGGTTTTCTTTGAGGTAGGTTGTGTGCTGAAAAGTGTATGTAAAGAAATAGTTTATAAATATAGCACTCAACACCCCCCCCAAGAGGGTCGCTGATTTGTCGCAGGCTCTCTTTTCTGATAGTGCAGCAGCCATGCACACCACAACAGTCACTCCTCTGGCTCAGTAAACAGTCTAGGGGTCGCCTTTTTAAGACTTATTGCAGATTAACTTGAATAGGGCACAAGGAGCTGTGGGATACTCCAGTAGCACAGTATAATGATCAAAAGACAATCTTCACGATATCAAAGCTTCTTAGCACAGTGCTAGTAGCATCAAAAGGGTTGAACAGCACTAAGACTCTATAGGAAATGTCCTGATACAAGCAGGCACCAAGTCCAGTACTCAAAGATAACATATCATCAGTAACATATAGTCACTAGGAAGCAGTACTCAGATCTGTACTCACAATGTCCTTGGAGCTGTCTACTATCCAGCCTCCATAAGTAGAACCTCAGTGAGAAAGACAAAAAGATTCTTAGTCCCATGTGACGGCTCAAAGATTCTCACTAAATAGGCCCCTTGGCTCTGCCACAGCCGGGAGCTCAATTAACACATGTAGAACTTTAGCTGGGCTGTCTGGAAGGTAGACATGTGCAATTCGTTTAGTTTTTTTTCGTTTTTCTTTTTTTTTCGTTATTTTCGCTCGTTCGTTTTCGTACGAATGAACGAATCGTTCGAATCGTACGAATCCGAATAACGAATCGTCCGAAAAACGAAAACGAACGAAAAAATTCGTACATTCGTAACTTATTTTTTTGTTGAATTGGTAATTTTCCGTGTCCCTTACAATGGTGCTGCTTAACGTGCTTCGAATGGATTGAACAAAAAAATTCGTACATTCGTAACTTTTTTTTCCGATTCGTAAAAATTTTTTTTCGATTCGTAACTTTTTTTTTCGATTCGTAACTTTTTTTTTTTTTCGATTCGTAATGAATGGATTGAACAAAAAAAATCGTACATTCGTAACTTTTTTTTCGATTCGTAACTTTTTTTTTTTCGATTCGTAACTTTTTTTTTTCGATTCGTAAATTATTAAAATGTAATAATAGCATACACATTACATAAAATTATGAATTATGCTCCGATTATGAATCTACGAATGTTACAAATGTACGAATAAATACGAATGCGTCCGAAAATTAAACTAACGAAAAACGAATCAACGAAAAAATAACTCTTACGAATGTACGAATCGTTACGAATACGAACACCGACGACTTACGAATGTACGAATCGTTACGAATACGAACACTGACCACTTACGAATGTACAAATCGTTAAGAATCAACGGAAACGAAAAAAACGAAACGAAAATAAACTAATTTTTTTTGTTGTGCACATGTCTACTGGAAGGGCAACGGTCCTTCAGGCAGGCAACTTCTCCTTCTGGACAAGACTCACCAGCCCGCAGCTTCAGACTATTTATGCTCACTCCCAGCCACCATTTGGGCACCCTTTCCCAGAGTTTGGCTGAGATAAGATAAATATTCAGCTGCTGATTTGCTTCATTCAGCCTATTACATTCTAGAATCCGCTAGAACAGGGGTCTCAAAGTACTGTCTCACAGGCCATTTACAGCCCGCGGACCGGTTAGAAACGGACTGGCTTACCGAGATACCGGGAAATTTCCTGGTAAGCTGCTTGCCCTGGGGGCGCTTTGAGCTGTTGCTGTAGCGGCAGGGCTGATCCTGGGTGGTGCATAGGCACCTCAAGTTGAAGGGGGGGATGTTGATGTGCCAGAGTGCTCCCCTCCCTCCTCCTCTGGTTGTGTATGTAACGCACAGCGGGGGTCCCATTGTGTCACTGAGCTTGGGTCTAAAATGTTCACAGTAACAAAGTCCTCCTAGACCAGCTCCTGGGATAGGCAGCACATTGATCCAATGCCGGTATTTAGAATCAGTGTGACGTGCATCATAGGAGCTGGTCTAGGAGGCAGAACTTTGTTACTGTGGCCGCCCGGGCAATTCAAATCCAAGCTCTGTGACACATTGGGAGATTGCTGCTCTGTGTGATCCAGGCACTGGTAGGTTGCATTTGATGGGAACTGGTGAGGCTCCATTTGATGGGCACAGTGAGGCTGCATTTTGTGAGCACAGTGAAGCGGCATTTGATGTGCACTGGTGAGGCATGCTTTTGGTGGGCACTGATAAGGCTGAATTTGATGGGCACAGTGAGGCAGCACTTGATGGGCACTGGTGAGGCATGCATTTGGTGGGCACTGATAAGGCTGCATTTGATGGGCACAGTGAGGCTGCATTTGATTGGCACAATGAGGCTGCATTTGATGAGCACTGATAAGGATGCATTTGCTGGGCACAGTGAGGCAGCATTTGATGGGCACTGGTGAGGCGCGCTTTTGTTGGGCACTGATAAGGCTGCATTTGATGGGCACAGTGAGGCAGCATTTGATGGGCACCAGTGTTGCCAACCGCCCGTAGATTTACGTGCAGCCCGTAAAAACAGGGCGTTTTTCTGCCGCCCGTAAATGTCCGTAGCTGCAGATATGTGCCAGTAAAAAAGATAGTGGTGGCGGCGGGTCAGAACTGCGCATGCGCAGTTTGCAGAAATCGCCAACAAGTTCCGATCCACGAGCGCTGCCTCTGCCCGCCATCGCAGTGCAACGTTACGCGATGATGTCAGCCGCGCCTCCCGTGGCCCGCCAGACTTAAAAAAAGCAGGAGCTGAGGGCCGGGCGGATGGACGGAGGAGCCTCGTGTTTGAGTCAGTGGACAGAGCAGCAGGCAGCTAAGGACAGTACGGCGGAGTCGGACTGCTGACGTGAGTCTTTAACCTGCCCAGGCAGCCACTACACTACAGAGACACAGAGTGCCCTGGTCGGTGTCGGACGGAACGGTGAGTGGCTGTGTGCACTGCATCTCTCTCTCTCTCTCTCCCCCCCCCCCCTCTCCCTCCAACACACTTTTTTCCCTGAATAGAAGATAGGGGAAAAAAAGACTGTGAGTAGGGGGGGGGAGAGAGAGAAGCATGAATGAAAGGCAAACTCCAGCAATGAAATGCAGACAAAGCACAGCTTCACCACAGGCAGCTCCAGAATTGGTATTTCCCTGCCTCGGACAGTCACAGTGCTCTCCTCTGCTGCTCAATATGAAGGGGACAGAGGAGGAAACTACCATGTCCGCAGCCTCTGACCACCCCCTTGTCATGTCCGCAGCCTCTGACCATCTCCTGTGTCATGTCCGCAGCCTCTGACCATCTCCTCCTGTGTCATGTCCACAGCCTCTGACCATCTCCTGTGTCATGTCCGCAGCCTCTGACCATCTCCTGTGTCATGTCCGCAGCCTCTGACCATCTCCTGTATCATGTCCGCAGCCTCTGACCATCTCCTGTGTCATGTACGCAGCCTCTAACCATCTCCTTTGTCATGTCCGCCGCCTCTGACCATCTCCTGTGTCATGTCCGCAGCCTCTGACCATCTCATGTGTCATGTCCGTGTCATGCCCGCAGCCTCTGACCATCTCCTGTGTCATGTCCGCAGCCTCTGACCATCTCTTGTGTCATGTCTGCAGCCTCTGATCATCTCTTGTATCATGTCTACAGCCTCTAACCATCTCTATCTCTTGTATCATGTCTACAGCCTCTAACCATCTCTTGTATCATGTCTACAGCCTCTAACCATCTCTTGTATCATGTCTACAGTCTATGAGGGGGAGTCTAGAGAGTAGTGGGAACGCTGTAAGGATGGGGATCATGGGAGAAATCATATGTGTGGACTATGGAGAGGACACTATAGGATAAAACCAGAGCCACCAAGCTGGAGCCATCTGACTGAGCCCTGCATGGTGCACCTGAGAGGAGGTCAGTGACAGCATTGCCAGGCCAGTCTGAGGGAGGGAGAGGGATTGCTGATGTAAGGGGGGAGTGAATATGATAATGTAAGATGCACTGATACATACTATATTAGTGATCTCCCCTTACTTTAGTGTATTTACTCTATGGAAGGTGGTATTTGGTCACCAGAGTTCCCCCCACATCAGAGTTTATGGCGTTCCCATTTACATCAGAGTCTGCAGGTTTCCCTTACAGTGCAAGGGGGTACTCAGTCTGCAGACCCTGATGTAAGTGGGAACACTGGTGTAAAGATAAAGCAGTGTACTCTGATATAAAGTCGTCTCTGGTCACCAGAGCCCCCTCTACATCAGAGTTCCCCCTTAGATCATGATCTGATCATGATCTGTAGCGTTTACATAAGAGCTCCCTTTCACTGTAAGGGGGATCCTGCAGACTCTGATGTAAGGGGGAACTCTGTGCTGGCCGGGTTATAGTAACCTGACCTTCATGTCAATGGAGAAATATGTTTTTTTACTTTTGTTTAACTTAAACACATTGTTAATAGCACTAGCTATGTGTTTATAGTTTAAATATTGAAATGTGCACTGTTTGGCACTGAAAACTGTAATTTAGGTACTTTTTTGCTGTGCCAGTAAAAAATTGGTGCCTTTTGTAAATTTCGGCATTCTGCCAGTAAATTTCACGTCGGGGGGGGGGGGGGGGTTGGCAACACTGATGGGCACTGGTGAGGCATGCATTTGATGGGCACAGAGAGGCTGCATTTGATAGGCACAGTAAGGCTGCATTTGGTGGGCACTGATAAGGCTGCATTTGATGGGCACTGGTGAGGCTGCATTTGATGGGCATAGTGAGGCTGCAGAGACTGGTAGAAAGCAGTAACTACCACTGTATATAATTTAATGTTGTTTTTGAAGTTTTAAAGTTTGCATGCGGCCCCCATGGGATATGAAAACTTGTCCAGTGGCCCTCAGGTAATTTGAGTTTGAGACCCCTGCTCTAGAAGGTAGGGGGAAGAAACCAAACCTACAGCCAGTGAAACCCAGAACAGCCCAATGTAATCGCACACTGCTCCGCCGATTACAGGGGAGCTAAAATATACCTAACTAACCTAGCAACCTATTTTATAGGGTGCTACATAAAATAAAATAAAAAAAAAAAAAAAAAAATACATGTCTGTTGGAGCAATTTGGCCACAATCATCATCTGACTGCATGTGCCACCCTCATTTTTCTCCTCTGGGTTCCCAGTGGTTCATTAGGTCTTTCACAGTCCTAGCAATGCCCAAAAAGACCAAAAAGATAATAGTTCCCGTTGAACACATTCCAGGATGAATGGGTGACTACTCTTTGCCAGCTTAGATAGGTCCACACATTCAGAAGTCCTTTGAAGATTGTCCACTGAATGGGAGCGGAGGAGGAGAAGTTGGAGAGGAGCCACTGGTTCAAAGAGGGTACTATCAGCTGTGAGTGGCTTATCTAGTTAATTAATGAGTTGACAGGATGCCAAGGTAGAAAACTGTTTTTAAAAATGTTTTTTTACTGTAGGGGAACATGAGGGAGAACAACATCATTGTTCATTGATATTCTATAGCACCACCACTGTTGAAAAACATAAACCATGAAGTGCTTATGGTGGATACTGAATGGTCTGACAGACTGTTGGCAGACTACATTGTAACAGATACCACTAGATTAATTTTTTTTCTAATTATGTGTCCATTTCACCAATTCTGTTCAGCAAGAAAGGGGTTATTATAAAGAGGACAGGTGTACAGTTGACATACAGCGTCATCAGGTTGCACTCCTGGGTTCCCTAACGCTGCTTGCTTTCTGGTCAGATGTCATCTGTCCGTATATATGACGAGAGCCAGAAGGAAAACATCAGATGGCTTGTGGGTACTCAGAACACGCTGATTCTGCCAACATGGGAATATGGCGCGTTATTTTCCCATCAATCTGTCAATCTGAGAAGCCTGGATGGAGAACATTTACTTCTCTTCTGGTCTGTATGCCAGATTGCTTTAGTGCTTATGGTTAGGGGACTCAGCTGTGTATCATCTCGTGACAAATGTTTGTTAATCTGAAAAGTGAAACACCGGCATTCATCTTGGCCTTTTTTAATCTTCTTTATGAAACAGCTGGGTGCTAGCACTTTTGAATCTGCGACTTTTACTGGGTGTTTAACATAGAAGATTTACAAACCCAAGGACGAGGCGGTGTTTCACTTTTCCGATGAATACATAAGGCATGCAGGAGCCTTTACCGCAGCACCGTTTACTGCACACAGATATCGGGCCCAACCAGGTCACGCACAGTGAGCTCTTTTTATGTGGAAAAATGTTTGTTAATTTCTTTTATTTATGTAGCACTGACCCCCGAAGGAGCTGCTAGTTTGATTTGGGCCTGTACGCTACCAATAAACCCTACTAACTTGGCTCAATCCCCTTGGCACAGCTGTGGTGCAATGCAATACAATACAATACAATATAATGCAAGGTACCTGTATTGTAACCTCAGGATCCACTGGCTCCACCTGCTGGGAAAACAGTACGCCACACAACTGGATACTTAACCAAAAATATTTTACTGTTAGGATATTCAAAGAGGTAATTACAGTAATTGTGCTGTCATCCCAACATAGGATGACAGCACAATGGATTTCAATATAAACACGTTCAAACAATATATATATGTATATACCCGGGAGCTCACCCTACTTTTGAAGCTATGCGTGAGATCTCGCTTAAAGTACTTTGTCTTTCGTCTTCTTGTCTTCGCTAGCTAAAGTAATTCCTTGTGATTTTGTAATCCACAGGTTGAAGTGAGTTAAGTTGAGGTAAAGGTGCTCCGGGTGTAACTATAGTAATTATATTACAAAGCTTGAGATGTCAGAGTAAATAGGCCTCAAGCCTGTTCAGTGTCAGTTGCTCTGCTCCTCCTCCTTGGAACTATAAATCCCAGTGAGGCCTGTGTATGAGTCTAACTGCGTGTGAAAGTTAACATACTGTGGGCCGTGACCCGCTCACCAACTGGATCGGAACTCCGTGTAGTAGCTTTGCTCCGGTGACCTCAGCTTTCTTCTCCGTCAGCTGGGCCCGTCGCTCCGCTCCACTCTGATTGGGTGAGCCCGATCCTCTTATGCTTGGATGAGCATCTCTGGATCTTTCCAATCTGGTCACTGTCCCTCAGGCACCGTCAGGTCACTTGCACAAACAAACAGGATTTCACTCCGCAATCGATGTAGGCTGCGTCCTCCGGGAGACCTGCTCACAGACCCTTACAGGCAGGCCATGTGATCCCAATAGAGCTAAAATGGCCGCTCGGGTTCCTTTTATGTCCTACCCAGCAGGCACTGCTAGAGAGAGTGTTCATGGGTAGGTCACTAAGCCTCCTGGGTAAAAAGGTCAACCTTCTGATCAATACAACAGTCACTTCCTGTATATGTCTTTTGTGCTTTCTTCAAAACAATAATCATTTAGGTTCAATACCAGTATTTGGCCACTAGATGGCTCCAAACACTGAAACATAGCAATGTCCATAGACTTTATATTATAGTATGCAAACACACATTAATAAGCAAGGATGTCAGCGCTACATTTAGTTTTGGATAGAGTATGGCACATGGCGTTAATCACAAAGCCCAGGGGCCAAATCGGGCCCGCCAGGCCATTGTATGTGGCACGTGTACCTTTCCTGCAACTGTGGCTCCCCCTCATCCCTGTCCCCACCTTATCCCAGCAGTTAACAGCAATGAGGAGGACAGAACTCCTCCACCAGATCCTGCTCCTCTCTGAGCAGCCACAGCGCCCCCTCTTCTCCTCCCCCCTGTTTTCACCATTTAGCAGACTCCAGCAGCTGATTCCAGCTTTACTCTGGTCCTTCTCCAGACCCTGAACTTTCTGCTACTGATATCTCCCAGAGGAAGTCACGAGGTGTGACGAAACCGGTAGGAGGAGCCTGGCTGACTGATATACAAGGAACTAGGAAGTGCTGTGGAGAAAATAGGACAGGGGAAACGATGTACGCTTGGACTGCAGACCGGAATACAGGTGACCATTTCACCCCTTCACACCAGCACAGCTTAATGCGGCTTATATGTGAGTGTAATGTGATGAGTTTTTAGATTAAATCTTTATAAACGGAATTACATTATTGCACACCTCATATGTATGCATATGAGGTGATCTTTGAAAATACCAGACGGAAGTTGTGGCTTTATTGATCAGCGTTGTTACCAGGAGGTGGAGTGAATATGGGATCTGTGCTTACCATTAATCAGCCATTATATGGATGATGACCATCTAAGCTGTTACCATTTACTACTGGCTTGTTTTTAAAGCCCTTAGGCTATTTTCACACTGGGGCGCTGGCGGTAAAGTGGCGCTATATTTAGCGCCGCTTTACCGTTTTTTTTAGCGGCGCTATTCGGCCGCTAGCGGGTTACCCCCCGTGAGTGGCCGAAAAAGGGTTAATAGGGTTCGGAGCGCTGCCCCATTGTTGTCAATGGGAAGGGGCGCTATATTTACCGCTCCTACAGCGCACCAAAGATGCGGCTTGCAGGACATTTTTCAGCGTCCTGCAAGCGCACCTCTCCAGTGTGAAAGCCCTCGGGCTTTCACACTGAAGAGACAGCAGCAGCTGTTTTGGGTCGGTTTGCAGGCGCTATTTTTAGCGCAATAGCGCCTGCAAACCGCCCCAGTGTGAAAGGGGCCTTAAGGTGAGGGCACACCTGAAGGGGAGGAGTGAACATTGTATGAAGACACCATTTGTGTGATTAGCAATCTCCTGGGCAGTGAGTGAGTTAGTGGGGGGAGGCAGTGGAGGTAGAGAAGAGTTGACTGGGACTGGATGAGAGGGTGTTAATGAGAGTGAAAAAATAGGTCTGCTTGGCAGTGTGGAGGCAAAATTTGTATTTTAGTAGAGCAGAGTATTTTATTTGAGTAGAAGCCTGTACCCATTGCTTCAGGTCAAATTAGGAGGTTAGACTAATGCCCCGTACACACGGTCGGAATTTCCGACGGAAAATGTCCTATCGGACCATGTTGTTGGAAAATCCGACCGTGTGTGGGCTCCATCTGACTTTTTCCGTCTGAATTTCCGACGGAAAAAATATCCTGCTCTCAAATTTTCCGACAACAAAGTCCGATCGGACTTTTTCCGATCGTGTGTAGCGAATTCCGACGGACAAAGTGCCACGCATGCTCAGATCAAATTACAAGACCAAAGCTATTGGCTACTAGCCTCTACGTAGTTCCGTCGTACGCAACGAACGTCACCACGTTCAGAATGATCGGATTTTCCGACAACTTTGTCCGACCATCTGTATGCAAATCCATCAGAAAAAATCAGACGGATTTTGTGGTCGGAATTTCCGACCGTGTGTACAGGGCATAAGAAGTTTAGAAGTAGCAGGAGTATTTGTATTAACAGGGATGTTGAAGCCACTGAGAAGGATTCTGGGAATTTCAGAAGAGAGAAAGTAGGGTAGCGAGGCAGAAAACTCATCAAGGAAAGTTGATAATGGTCCAGGGGGCCGGTAGATCACAGCAATTCTCGAAGGAACACTAAAGGAAAAAATTTTTTTTTTTAAAATAACAATCGTGCTATACTTACCTCCACTGTGCAGCTCGTTTTGCACAGAGTGGCCCTGAACCTGGTCTTCTGGGGTCCCTCGGCAGTTGACTCGGCTCCCTCCGGCAAGGACTCCACAACTTCATGCGAGCTCCCTCGCATGGTGTGGAGTACTTGCGGGTGCGCTTACGTGATACAGCTGGTGGCTATAGCCGCTCACTGTATCACTCGGCCCGCCCCCTGGCGTGCCGCGTCACCGGATGTGATTGACGGCAGCGCAAGCCAATGGCTGCGCTGCTTTCAATCCATCCACTCTAGCCAATCAACGGCCAGGGTGAGCGGCGAAGAGGACGTCGGGGGCGAGCGCAGGACTTTTGAGCGGTCAGGTAAGTATAACGGGGGGCCTGGGGGGGCCGGCATTGACGGATGTTTTTTCATCAGTGTACTGCTGTCGTCCCGTCCCCCCCAGCTCTTATGTAGCTTAGAACATAGTAATCACAGGCCATGTCAAATTCATCCACCCCAAACTCGCTCATCGATGTCTTTATGGACCTTGCTTTGTGCATTGGTGCAAATCATTTGGTGGAGGGGAATTATGGTACGTGGTTGTTTTTTCAGGGGTTGGTCTTGGCCCCTAAGTTCCAGTGAAGGGAACTCTTAAGGCGTCAGCATACCAAGACATTTTGGACAATTTCATGCCCCCAACTTTGTGGGAACCATTTGAGGATGGCCCCTTTCTGTTCCAACAGGACTGCGCACCAGTGTACAAAGCAAGGTCCATAAAGACATGGATGAGCGAGTTTGGGGTGGAGGAACTTGACTGGCCTGGACAGAGTCCTGACCTCAACCTGACAGAACCCCTTTGGGATGAATTTGAGCGAAGACTGCGAGCCAGGCCTTTTCTTCCACATCAGTGCCTGACCTCACTAATGCCCTTTGTGTGTGTGAAGTGCTGCAAAAATTGACAGCGCTATATAAGTGTCTGTAATAAAAATAAAGTGGTTCGAACCCTTCCCTACTCTATCCGAAACATGATTTACTTGCAGATGTTACACAGTAATGGCAGCAGGTGCAGAGGGAATACGTTCATTGACCCTGACAGCATGTCAGGGCAAAAACAATACGAACATTTATCCAGCTTAAGCTGTAGCAGTCTCTGATAGTGTTTGCAGTTCTAAGTCCATAGTGCACCAACCAATCCCATCTGAGCATTGTGAGAGCCGTGGTATCATTTGTCAGAAATATTTTGATATCTTCAGCCCACTTATAACACTACACTACTATTCTAGCTGATGCACAAAGTTATTTCCAGCTTCAGTATTCATTTTTCATTGAATGCATCCTAAAATATGGCTACTCTCTAGCTGGAATGTCTTTACTCATAACAAATTTTTGCTGAATTTTTATTGCATGTCAGCATTGCAAATACCAGGAGACAACTGGATGGGAGGATGTCAGGGAATGCCGAGTTTTATGAAAGGTTGTTTCCTATGAAGCCTGGACAGAATATGGCTAGAAAGCCTCGTGGCATCACTCACCTAAATGCAGTGAGAAAGTTTCACCACCCTCCCTCCCTGTGTTGTTGTCTTGTTCATTTTGTCTGTTTTTATATCATTTCGGGTTCAGCGAAAATCGGTTCGTCATAGCAGTGGAGTAACGGCTGTGTTTTTGGTCTTTGATGGTGGCAGAAAACATACAAGTGGAAGTGTTGGGGGGCTCATCAGTAGGATGTGCCCCTCTGGTGTATTCCAGTAGAACGGTTAGCTGGAATACGGTAACGGTTGCACTGCGGGAAGGGGGTTGTCTCTGAGCTGGTGGTACGGCTGGAGGCCTATCATGGAAAAAGGTCCCGCAGTGTAGTGGTGGAAGAAGTGTGAAGTTCGGGGTGCCTTCAAAGACCAACAGACTGAGGGTGAAATGTTGTCGTTACAGATGTTATATTTAAAAGTTTTGAGTGATTGATATTTTGTTAATAAAAGGCTGCTATGGCCAGTTATACTCCAAATTCAGGTGTGGTCTCGTTAATTTAGAATGGTAAGAGGGGGGTTGGTGGAGAATGAGTGGTTGGGCAGTCTAGGAAGGTTGGGGACATAGGGATTACACTGGTCAGGCATAGGTAGCTAGTGACCAGGAGGTGCTGACGGGGCCATTTTTAAGGCAGGGCAAAAGGGGCAGCTGCCCTGGGCCCTGTCATTGTTGTGGGGCCCAAAGCAGCTGCCTCATACTTGCCAACTATCCTGGTTTCAATTCCCTTGTCCCTTGAGGTTTTAGTCCTGTGCTGTGTCCCAATATTTCAGTGTGAAGTGCCGCTACTAATGCTGCTAATAGCTCTGCCCTATTGTTGTGAACAGATGACTCACCTGCAGACCCTGTGTTTACATGTAAATTACCGGCATTCATATGTAAATAGCAACAGCATTCATATGTAAATAGCGGCTGACGGTGGCATTGATATGTATATCATGCCCCCCTGAGGTCATATCCACAGTAATCTCTAGCAACCAATCAACAAGCCGAAATCATGTGCTGTATCCTCTAGCAACTAATCAGTGATCCGTAATGTGTGCTGTAACCTCTAGCAACCAGTCAGTGAGTGAGTGGTAATGGTACACTGTAACCTCTGGCAACCAATGACAATAGCGGCCTAATCTGATTCAGTAAACTGATTTTGAGTCTAGCTGCTATTTATTGTATGTCTCAGAGCAGGTGGAGTGCAAAACTGCATGGGGGGGTGGGGAAGAAAAGTTTTGCCCAGGGTCCAATCAATATTAAAGACGGCCCTGGGTGCTAATGACCCAAGTGTTTAGATTTCAAGAGAACCAATCTGTTTTTGGACTTTACTGGTGCCAAGAAGGGACAGACACATACAGAACTATGCAAGAACTAGTGTGTTTTATTTAAAAAATTGTTAAAATCATGAAGGAACAAATCCTTATCAAGCAATGTGGGCCATATATACTGTCAATACGTAGTTAACCATTTTTATTATAAAAGTGGTTGTAAACCCTTACAAACCACTTTGGCCTACAGGTAGGAGGACGTGGACAAGGGTCGCTTCGGGGGCTTCGTTCTCAGGTAAGTTATTCATAATGAGCTAGTATGCATAGCATACTAGCTCATTATGCATTTGCCTTGCAGGTTCCGTTTTTTATTTCTTTTTCAAGGATGCTTTACTTCGTCTTTAAGTACTGCCTCCAACCATTACTTCTGGTTCTTACAGCCACACAGGCTTAATCTGGACACCTGCTTTTTGACCACCATCTCTTTGCCATACCCTTTAAGCGATGTGTAAGTGGCACAGTTAATATTTGATGTTACATTTGTTATTATGCTGTCATTTACAGTGCCTTGAAAAAGTATTCATACTCCTTGAAATTTTCAAGGTTGTGCCATGTTACAACCAAAAATGTAAATGTATTTTATTGTGATTTTATGTGATAGACCAACACAAAGTGGCACATTATTGTGAAGTGGAAGAATATATAAATGATAAATAGTTTTAATTTTTTACAAATAAATATGTGAAAAGTGTGGGGTGCATTTGTATTGAGCCCCCCCGAGTCAATACTTTGTAGAACCTCCTTTCACTACAATTACAGCTGCAAGTCTTTTTGGGGATGTCTCTACCAGTTTGGCACATCTAGACAGTGACATTTCTGCCCATTCTTCTTTGCAAAATAGCTCAAGCTCTGTCAGATTGGATGGAGAGTGTCTTTGAACAGCAATTTTTAAGTCTTGTCACAGATCTTCAATTGGATTTAGTCTGGACTTTGACTGGGCCATTCTAATGCCCCGTACACACAGTCGGAAAATCCGACCACAAAATCCATCAGATTTTTTCCGACGGATTTTGTCCGACACTGGTGTTGCATACACACGGTCGGACAAAGTTGTCGGAAAATCCGATCATTCTGAACGTGGTGACGTTTGTTGCCTAGGACGGGACTACGTAGAGGCTAGTAGCCAATAGCTTTGGTCTTGTAATGTGATCTGAGCATGCGTGGCACTTTGTCCGTCGGAATTCGCTACACACGATCGGAAAAAGTCCGATAGGACTTTGTTGTCGGAAAATTTGAGAGCAGGAGATAAAACTTTGTCCGTCGGAAAATCCGATGGAAAAAGTCCGATGGAGCCTACACACGGTCGGAATTTCCAACAACATTGTCCGATAGGACATTTTCCATCGGAAAATCCGACCGTGTGTACGGGGCATAACACATGAATTTTCTTTGATCTAAATTATTCCATTGTAGCTCTGGCTGTATGTTTAGGGTCGTTGTCCTGCTGGAAGGTGAACCTCTGCCTCAGTCTCAAGTCTTTTGCAGACTCTAATGCCGCGCACACACAGTCGGAATTCTCGTCGGAAAAAGCTCTGATGGTTTTCCCGTCGGAATTCCGACGGAATTTCGCTCAAACTGTCTTGCCTACACACGGTCACACCAAATTCCGACGGTCAATAACACCACGCCTTAAAAAATGTTTGACTGCACTATAAAGGGGAAGTTTAATGCTTCTGAGCATGCGTTGAATTGTTTACGAGCATGCATCGGAATTTTGCGTGTCGGAATTGCATACACACGATCGGAAAATCCGATAGAAAGGTTTTCCGTCGGAAAAATTAAGAACAGGTTCTCAATCCAAAGTCCGTCATAAATTCCGACAGAAAAAGACTGATGGGCATACACACGGTCTGAAAATCCGATGAAAAGCTCCCATCGGACTGTTTCCATCGGAAATTCCGACCGTGTGTACGCGGCATAATAGGTTTTCTTCTAAGATTGCCCTGTATTTGGCTCCATCCATCTTCAACTCTAAGCAGCTTCCCTGTCCCTGCTGAAGAAAAGCATCCCCACATGATGCTGCCACCACCATGTTTCACGGTGGGGATGGTGTGTTCAGGGTGATGTGCAGTGTTAGTTTCCACCACACATAGCATTTTGCTTTTAGGCCAAAAAGTTCAATTTTGGTCTTATCTGACCAGAGAACCTTCTTCCACATGTTTGCTGTGTCCCCCACATGGCTTCTTACAAACTGAAAATGGGACTTCTTATAGCTTTCTTTCAACAATGTCTTTCTTCTTACCACTCTTCCATGAAGGTCAGATTTGTGGAGTGCACAACTAATAGTTGTCCTGTGAACAGATTCTCCCACCTGAGCTGTGGATCTCTGCAGCTCCTCCAGAGTTACCATGGGCCTCTTGGCTGCTTCTCCGATGAATGCTCTCCTTGCCCGGCCTGTCAGTTTAGGTGGACGGCCATGTCTTGGTAGGTTTGCAGTAGTGCCATACTCTTTCCATTTTCAGATTATGGATTGAACAGTGCTCCGTGAGATGTTCAGAGCTTGGGATGTTTTTTATAACCTAACCCTGCTTTAAACTTCTCCACAACTTCATCCCTGATCTGTCTGGTGTGTTTTTTGGCCTTTATGATGTTGTTTGTTCACTAAGGTTCTCTAACAAACCTCTGAGGGCTTTACAGAACAGCTATATTTATACTGAGATTCAATTCCACACTCTATTTACTAATTAGGTGACTTCTGAAGGCAATTGGTTCCATTAGATTTTAGTTAGGGGAATCAGAGTAAAGGGGGCTGAATACAAATGCACGCCACACTTTTCACATATTTATTTGTAAAAAAAAAAATGAAAACCATTTAGCATTTTCCTTCTACTTCACAATTATGTGCCACTTTGTGTTGGTCTATCGCATAAAATCCCAATAAAATACATTTACATTTTTGGCTGTAAGATGACAAAATGTGGAAAATTTTAAGGGGTATGAATATTTTTTGAAGGCGCTGTACTTATTCAATGTTTTTTTTTCAGCCGGGCCATTTTTCTTTGCTGCCAAGATATAAAGGGCCCTGAAGAAGCTTATAGAAACGCGTCGACCTCTTGGACAATTCAGCCAAGTTAACTACATATTGATAGTATATATGGCCCACATTGCTTGATAAGGATTTGTTCCTTCATTATTTTAACCATGTTTCATGTTTTGTAATAAAATACAGATTTTCTTTACAAATTTCTGTATGTGTCTATCCCTTCTTGGTACCAGTAAAGTCCAACAACATTTTGGTTCTCTTGATATGCTAGATAATATGGATGTGGTACATTTATAGTAGCCAAGCCTTTTTGCTTCCAATTGTTTAAATATATTTTATTTTTAGAAAATTCGGTTGTGTATATATAAATTTATAAAAATGATTGAGTTCAGGTTTCTCTGGTGAAGGGTAGTGTTAATGTTGCTTCAACCCTTTAGCAGATGCCATTGTCTGTTCCAGCATGACCATGTCCATGTACACAAACAAAGCTCTATAAAAACATAGTTTGGCAGGTTTGGTGTGGGCAAACTTAAACCAGAAATTCACCCAAAAGAAAAAGTTACGCTTGTTTGCATCCTCCACTGCCACATTTGGCACTTTTTTGGGGGGAGCAGATACCTGGTTTTGACAGGTATGCGCTTCCACTTTTGGTACCAGATGACTGTGGGACCATTCACAAAGGACAGCACTGCTCACGCATGCACAGTAGAAAATCGCGTGTCAAGCCACAATCCTTCACTGCTGGTATCCCTGCCTTTTGATGCCAGTGCCTGCAACTGAAACCAATTGAAGAATTGGCTCAGGTGAGGACATCGCTGGATCCCTGGACAGGTAGGTGTCCTTATATTAAAAGTCAGCAGCTACAATATATTTAGCTGCTGACTTTTATTTTTTTTGGGGGGAGCCTGGAGCTTCTCTTTAAGTGGTCTGTACAGAGCCCTGACCTCGACCCTACTAAACACCTTTTGTTTGAACTGGAATGCTGATTGTGGGCTAGGCCTTCTCATCCATTATCAGTACCTGACCTCAACCCTACTGAACACCTTTTGGATGGATTGGAATGCCAATTGTACACCTGGTCTTCTCATCCATTATCAGTACCTGACCTCAACCCTGCTGAACACCTTTTGGATGAATTGGACTTCTGATTGTGAGCCAGGTCTTCTCATTCATCATCAGAACCTGACCTCCCAAAAGCTTTTTTGGCTGCATAGGTGAAAATTTTCTATTTCAGAATGCCCATATGCATGTGCACAAACCCAACTCCATAAAGTCAAAGTATGACAGGTTTGGTGTGGAGGAACTTGCGTGGTCTGTACGGAGCCCTGACCTCAATCCTACTCAACACCTTTTGGATGAATTGGACTTCTAATTGAGGGATCAGGTCTTCTCATCCAAGATCACTACCACTGTGAAGGAATTTTATGTACATACTGATAATCAGAAAATGTCTATTTGCTTATGTGTATACATGTTTCTATGCAACTCCTTACTTATTATGTAGTATACAGATTGGCTTTCTGTTTGGAACTAAAGATGGCGTCTATACCCTACATCCCACGCGTTAGAAGAATGCAGACGTGACGACATAACCAACTTCAACCAAACTTCAAGCATCAAGTTTCTCCATTTCTCTTGTATTTTAACCAATGAGATGGCCCATACACACGATCAGACTTTTTGACAACCAACATGCAAATTAGCTGTTTTGGACCAACATCCGACCGTGTGTACGCTCCATCGGACCAACTTTTTCCAGGTTTCATCGGACTTTTGTTGGCTGTGCGAACGGACCAACTTTCTGCCAACAAAAGTCTAATGGACCAAAGTCCGACCGTGTGTACACAAAACCAATGGACTTTTGTACAAACCAATGCAGAACCAATGCAAAAGATCAGACAACAATACAGAAGTTGACCAAAGGTGGCGGTAAAGAGCAGAAAAACCAAGTGATTTGGTGAAAGTTGGCTGAAAAAGTCCTGCCGTGTGTATGCAATACCAACTTGGGGCCAACGCCCTTTGGACAAAAATCCACGGGAAATTTGGTCCACGGTCCGATCGTGTGTATGAGGCTTTAGACTGACATAACATTGACGTATCTTTCTGTATAAAATATTAACACCGCCCAGGAATAAACCAGAAGTTAGAAGTAACCAAGCTGAACGTGTCTCGGAGAGTGCTTACTTCTAATGTGCATGCACATTTATACTTTTTAATTAGAAACAGCAGCAGATAACCTTGAACTAGATTGTAGTTCTTATCCATAACACTTGCATGGTCTGTACAGAGCCCTGACCTCAATCCTACTCAACACCTTTTGGATGAATTGGACTTCTAATTGAGGGATCAGGTCTTCTCATCCGAGATCACTACCTGACCTCAAATATGCTGAACACCTTTTGGATGAATTGGAATCCAGATTGTGGGCCAGGTCTTCTCATCCAAGATCAGTACCTGAACTTTACCCTACTAAACACCTTTTGGATTTATTTGAATGTTGATTGCAGATCAGGTCTTTTAATCCATCATTAATACTTGGTTGAATGGTAGAAATTTTTTGGCTGAATGGTTGAAATTTTTCTGTTCCAGCATGACCGTATCCATGTACACAAACCCAGCTCCATAAAAATATAGTTTGTCAGATTTGGTGTGGAGGAACTTAAGTGGACTATACAGAGCCCTGACTGAACATGTTTTAGATTAACTAGAATGCCAATTGGGCACCAGGTCTTCTCATCCAAGATCAGTAACTGACCTCAATCCTACTAAATTTTGGATGAACTGGATGGCTGATTGTGGGCCAGGTCTTTGTACCCAACATTAGTACCTGAACTCAACTGTATTGAACATGATTATGGGCTAGTTATTTTCGTACATCATCAGTACTTGACCTCCCTAAAGGTTTTTTGGCTGAATGGGTGAAACTTTTGTGGAAAGTCTTTGGCTGTTATAGATGTAAAGGCAGAACCCTTTATTAAGGCCCATTGGTTAGGAATGGGATTTCCAACAAGCTCACATAGGTGTAATGGTCAAGTGTCAACAAATGCTGGGGCATATAGTGTACAGTATTACAACCACTTGGCGACCAGGCACTGTAGTTTTAAAGCTACAGTGCAGACCGACTGCGCAGAATCATGTATATATATGTGATTCTGCTATTCCTGGTAGGAGGCACGCGCGCGCCGGCTGTGCTGTGATTAGTGTAGAGCATTCCGCGTAGGGGCCAGTGATGAATAGGGATCCCTTACCCTGCACAGCCAGGCACACTGAATTTTCCACAGGCTCACTGAGACAGGAAACAATCCAAGCAGCTTTGTTTTGTATTTTTTTTAGGGGTATTGAACTTGGATGGGGATAGGGGTATTATGGAATGCCCACATGACTGGAACAAAGTCTTTTTTTAGAGACACTCAACTATATACACTTCCTGTGTACACTCCTCATCCTCCAACACCTCACTTGCTTGCAGAAACACTCAGGCCAAGCTGGGACACTGTTTAGGTGGGATCTGACAGGGCACTCTGTCAGATCCAGCAAAAGCCCATTACAGGCAGGGACCGCTAGCTCCTTTGGTGTGTATAAAAGTCACAGCATCCAGCTACCTTCCTGTGGCTACTGATCCCAGCACCACCTATTCAGGCACTGCCAGCCCACCTGGCTGCAGCTGCCCCTTTCACTAGCCATCCCGGCTACTTTTCCACAGTCTTCCCAGACTGACTCTCCAGCCATCCCAGACTGCCACTCCTCAGTCCTCCCTGACTGTCTCACTCACCAGCCACCCAGCTTTATCCCTGGAGATCTCCCAGACATGCTTGTTGGCTCCTGCAGTCCTCACACCTACTCCTGTGCCTCTGGACAGGACTCCTCTATGTGTTTAAAGAGAATCCCTCAACACTCGAACACCAGACCTGAGGTCACCCCCCCCCCCAGACTGGGGGGCTACCCTCAAGGGCCTCCAACAGCCTCCTTAGCACTTCATCTCCAGCTTCCTCCCGAACTTACACTGACGCTGCTGGACTGATCCAGAGTATTTAAGAGGCCCCTCCACCTGCCAGCCCATTTGGCTGGGGATTGGTTGGGACCCTCCTCAATACTCTAGGCAGCTCCTTCTAACCTGCCTCCCATTCTTCTGGAAGTTTCTCGAAAGTTCCAGTAGGTAGGGGGAGGTAACAGAGGTGCTGCTTGATGAGTCATCCAGCCTTCCTGAGTCCCTCACTCTGACCAAGATTCAAAACACCAGCCCAAACAATAGACACGGGAGCCGTCAAAAAATTTGTTTAGTTTCGTTCCGTTCCGTTTCGTATAAAAAAAAAAATTGTAATTCGTGTACGAAATTTCATTCGGATTCGTACGAAATACGAATTTCGTACGAACCGTTACAAATCGTTAATATCGTTACGAATCGTTACGAATATCGACACTCTACGAATAATAACGAATTATCCGAAAACGTATTAACGTTACATAACACAAGTCTATAAATGTCTATTGTTCACCAATCACTCAGAGGAAGTACGAAAACCGAAATTTAATTTACGAATACGAAATTTCGTACTTCCTCTGAGTGATTGGTGAACAATAGACAATAGACTTATGTGTTATGTAACGTTAATAAGTTTTTGGATAATTCATTATTATTCGTTACAATTCGTTACGATTCGTAACAATTCGATATACTGAATCTCAAATTCATTTGAATCATTCGTTATATCCGCTATAATTTCTTTCATATTAGTTGAAATTCATCATTTGGTAGTTTGGATTAGGATAATTTGGATCCGAAATTCGTAAACGAAATTTCGTATTTCGTACAGAATTCGTATTCGTAAAAATTCATAATTCGGATTCGTACGAATGTACGAATTTCCGATTCGTACAAAACTAATCGCACATGTCTACTAAACAATTGACCTACTCTACTGACAAAAACTATATGTACATTATGTAGTACCATACACTAGAGGGTGCTACATATATTAGCAGCAGCAAGATGAATTGGCAAGGGGCCTCCTTGAACAGCTCAGAAAAAAATGGTTTGCTTACCTGGACAAGCAGGAAAACAGTCCAACCTGAATGTTCACTCAAAACAGCATTTGTTTTGGAAGATGCATTTATCCTTTAAATAATAACTTATACCGCTGTATAACCTGGCAGCGTAGTTTGTCTATGGTGTTCTGACCTTATCCATGTGACAAACAAGTGTTCCATGCAAAGAATAAAATAGAAGTAGATGGAGCCTGGTTACAGCATGCATCACCTTTCTTTTCACGGTGGTATTGTCATGGTAGCAATCAATAGAACCTGTTACTTAAGTTCCCTTATGTGTCTAGGCACACAAAGTACAAATAGTTCACCATTTAAAGAGTTTTGCGCTTTCCAACGCAACTTGATGTTTTTAAAAAAAAA
Organism: Lithobates sylvaticus; assembly: GCA_028564925.1. NCBI lineage: Eukaryota > Metazoa > Chordata > Amphibia > Anura > Ranidae > Lithobates > Lithobates sylvaticus. The sequence continues at coordinate 746,784,251 of CM053026.1, read as the reverse complement.
AAGATGTCATGGCCGTACTGTCATTTCTGAAGAATCACAAGATGAGTACATTGAAGCTAAGTGCGTTAAGCCAGTTACTATTAAAGAGTCTCTGTGATAATCAGTTAATGAGTTTACAGTATCCCTGTTATTCTTACATTTCATTTATAAAGCAAGAACATCATCTGCAGCATTGAATATAAGGAGATCCAATATAAAGGAGACCCTGTCTTTATGCGGTAGAAAAGCAATCTGCTTCAGTTGTAAAGTGCGGCCAATTAGAGGTACACATGTACCGCTACCTCCGAAAGAGCAGCTGGGGATTGGCCAGGTTCTTTTTCCCAGTACCTTATATACTCAAGTATAAGCTGAGTTTTTTCAGCACATTTTTTTGCGCTGAAAGTGCCCCCCCCTCGGCTTATAGATTCAAGCACTTTTCTGCAGCAGAGAATGAAATTTTCGGACCCGACTTTGGGGTCCTGTATCTCGGGGCCACTTGGTGCTAGGAACCCCAAATTTGATGTGCAAACCCAGTGGAACTAGCACTATGACATATTCAATATCCATATCCATATTTGGGGTTCCTAGCCCCAAGTGGCCCCAAGATACAGGGCCCCAAAGTCAGTTTGGAAAATGTCATTCTCTGCTGCAGAAAAGTGCTTGACATTTTCCGACCCGACTTTTGGGCCCCGTATCTCGGGGCCACTTGGTGCTAGGAACCCCAAATTTGATGTGCAAACCACTACAACATATCCAAATTTGGGGTTCCTAGCACCAAGTGGCCCCGAGATACAGGGCCCCAAACTCGGTCTATTGTGTCCATCTGCAGCAATGTCATTTCGGGACCTTTTGGGTCCAGAGACCCCAGTTCGGGGGACCTATGGTTGCAAATGGGCACCATGAGGCATGCAAATGGGCACAGTGAGGCTGCAAATGGGCATTGTTGACCCCCTTTTCCACTTACAGTAGCTGCGCATTTCTCACTCTAGGCTTATACTGGAGTCAATAAGTTTTCCCAGTGTTTTGTGGTAAAATTAGGTGCCTCGGCTTATATTCGGGTCGGCTTATACTCGAGTATATACGGTAATTGCCTCGCAGCCAAGCACACGTTCACAGGGTCACTATTAAGTCTAGGGGTGTTCTTTTTTGTTCTTTTTATCTTTGGGGTAACCTGGATAGTGTAAACTTGTTTCTGTAGAATTGAAGCAAAAGTCCTTGCAAAAGCAAACTGTGGACTTGGCTTTGTGGTAGAAGCAGCTAAAAAAAGCAAAAGCTTCTTCTTTAGAACAATAAAACCCCATAAACATGATCAGAAATTCTGCCAGCAAAAGTCAGATGTGAGCTTTTGGTCAGAAATTCCGACCGCGTGTATGCTCCATCGGACTTTTGCTGGCAGAATTCCAGGCAGCAAAAGATTGAGAGCAGGTTCTCTATTTTTCGGTCGGAAAAAGTTCAGATCGTAAATTCCGATCGTCTGTACAAATTCCAACGCGCAAAATTCCTACGCATGCTCGGAAACAATTGACGCATGCTCGGAAGCATTGAACTTCATTTTCTCGGCTCGTCGTAGTGTTGTACGTCACCGCGTTCTTGACGGTTGAAAGTTCAGAGAACTTTTGTGTGACCGTGTGTATGCAAGCCAAGCTTGAGCGGAATTCCGTCGGAAAAACCATCCAAGATTTTTCCAACAGAAAATCTGCTTGTGTGTACGCGGCATTAGAGTCTCCTTACAAAGAAATAGATAGACTGAGCTCTTCAGGACTCCAGCCGATGACCACTTTACACAAACACAACGATTGACTCTCTAACACCAGAGGGGTGGCAGCAGCCCAAAAGTCTCTAAGATCTCTCTCCCTTTCTGTACTCACAAATCTCCTTGAAAAGTTGGTTGCCACCTCCCAACATCCGTGGAACACTTTTTTCTGTGATACCAGACTAGATCTTCAGACAACAGCCACTTAGTCAGGTCTCGGAAACTTCAGCATCCAGGCCCCTCAGCTAGCCCTCACAAACAGCAATCACATGGCAGGGCTGCCGAGAGGGCAGTGAGCCCTCCAGGCTGGACTTCCCCTCTCCAGGACAAGTACCAGAAGCTCTGTGTCTCAGAGTATTTATAAACTCCCAGCAGCCTTCAGGGCCTCCCTCCCTGTACAAATGGGCACGACTTATTGGAAGGCTGGAGGTCAGATTTAAAGCTTTCCAAAAAAGAAAAAGAAAAACTCCCTTTAACCACTTGCCAACCAGCCACCGTCATTATACTGCGTCAGGTCGGCTCAATCACGCAAATCGCCGTAGGTGTACGTAGGTCGACATTGGTTTCTTTAACCACTTTACATCCGCGCTATGTCCGAATGACGGCCACAGCACAGATCTCAATTCCCGGGAGGCCGTCATATGACGGCCTCCCCTGTGCACGCTCCCTGCGCGCGCCCTATAGGGGCGAGCGCGGAGCGCGCTGTGATCACCGAGTCACTGAGACTCGGGTGATCAGCGATCCGAGTAAGGAGCGGGTCCCGGCCCCTTACCATGTGATCAGCTGTCAGCCAATGACAGCTGATCACATGATGAAAACAAAAGCTCGGTGATCTTTTTTTTTTCTCTTCACGCTGACACCGGCTCATTTTAAAGGGACATCGGTCCCGAAAAGTCAGAGGCAATTATGCCTGTCAATGCCCACAAGTGCCACCTGTCAATGCCCACAAGTGCCACCTGTCAATGCCCACAAGTGCCACCTATCAATGCCCACAAGTGCCACCTGTCAATGCCCACAAGTGCCACCTATCAATGCCCGCCAGTGCTGCCAATCAGTGCCACCTAAAAGTGCTGCGTATCAGTGTAACCCATCAGTGCCCATCAGTGCCACCCATCAGTGCCCATCACTGCTACCTATCGGTGCCCGTCACTGCCACCTCATCAGCGTACATCAATGACGGACAAAAATTACCCATTTAAAAATTTTATAACAAAATAAAAAAATAAAAACTTTTTTTTTTTTTTTATTCGGTACTTTACATTTTTTTAACAAGAAATAAAAATCGCAGAGGTGATCAAATACCACAAAAAGAAAGCTCTTTTTGGGGAAAAAAAAGGATAAAAAATTTATTTGGGTACAGTGTTGTATGACCGCGCAATTGTCATTTAAAATGCGACAGCGCTGAAAGCTGAAAATTGGTCTGGATAGGAGGGGGGTTTAAGTGCCCAGTAAGCAAGTGGTTAAGAAATAAAGAATAATAAAAAAGAAATAAAGGTGTATGTCAGTTTCTTTAAGAGCCATAGCAGGCGTGAGCGCACCACCGGAGGCGCACGCCCACTGCGCGGTGTGGGACCCGATGAGCGTGGCCGGCGGCTGCGATGTCCGCTGGCCACCCACGATCACGGGAAGGAGAGTCAGAATGGGGATCTGTCAATGTAAACAGACAGATCCCTGTTCTGACAGGGGAGGAGAGAGTGATCTGCTATTCCCAGTGATTAGGAACAGTGATCTCTCTCCTCCTCCAGTCAGTACCCTCCCCCCCACTGTTAGAAACACCTCCCAGGGAACACATTTAACCCCTTGATTGCTCCCTAGTGTTAACCCCTATCCCTGCCAGTGACATTTACACAGTAATCAGTGCATTTTTATAGCACTGATCGCTGTATGAATGTCAATGGTCCCCAAAAAAAATTCAAAAGTGTCAAATCTGTGCATCACAATGTCGCAGTTCCGCTAAAAATCGCAGAGCACCACCATTACTAGTAAAAAAAATAAAAATAAAATGCCATAAAACTATCCCCTATTTTGCAGACGTGATTACTTTTGTGCAAACCAATCAATATAGGCATATTGTAATTTTTTTTACCAAACATATGTAGAAGAATACATATTGGCCTAAACTGATGAAGAAATTTGTTTTTTTAAATTTGGATATTTATTATAGCAAAAAGTAAAAAATATTGGTTTTATTTCAAAATTGTCGCTCTCTTTTTTGTTTATAGAGCAAAAAATTAAAACTGCAGAGGTGATCAAATACCACCAAAAGAAAGCTCTATTTGCGAGAAAAAAAGGACGTCAATTTTGTTTGGGCACAACGTTGCACGATCGCGCAATTGTCAGTCCCACAACGTGCATAGGAAAGCCTATTGATTTCAGTGGGCCTGCCCAACATGGGGCAAAGTAGCTCATGTGACATTTTGGCATGCTGCAGCTGGCATGTTTTTTACTGTTCATTTTGCCGCGTTTGTCACGCTTTTTTTAAGTGGAAAAATGGGTGTTTGCTTCCGCGTTTGGGTTAAAGTGTGACTAGTTAATTTAAGGTGTATAAAGGTGGCCATACACTATACAATCTCTGTACAGTAACTTGCTGGTTGAATGAAAAAAAAAAGTATACTGTATGGCCTGCCTTAGAATAACCAAAACTATATAACAGGAGGACACAATGAATTATCCAATCACTCTTTAACCAATCAGGGAGAGCCTTGCACTACATACTGTAGCTGATAGTAGATCTAAAGGAGACTGTACGATCAGATTGTATGGTAAGCTTTACAGACTTCCAGAGACACACTTCTCCTGTTTTCAATGCTACAGCTCTGTTCCACATAGGCTGTTATGTGATTGCTCAGCTCCTGCACACTCTGCCACATGAACGATCTATGCAAGATAAAAAGGTAAAGTACAAAACGATTGATCCGCAGAGGAAAACACTGGCTGTGTATTCAGGGAGAATGATGATCACTGACAATGACTGCATGTAACTACAGAGGTGAGTAGGAGCAATCTCCTGGAGGGGGAGGACATGTGCAGGGTGTGTGTTAATGCGGTCAGCTGTTGAACTACAGCCTTAATGTTCTAACTGTTTTCCTGTCCCAAAGGACAGATTCCAAGAAGTCATGGAGGAGTTTTCTATAAGACACACTGGAGGCTGAGGTATTGCCTACTCTAGATTATAGAGAAACTGTTTTCTTTCCTGCAAAAGAAGTACGCTGCATTGTCAAAAGTATTGGGACAACTTCCTTTACCTGCACATGAACTTTAATGGCATCCCAGTCTTAGTCCGTAGGGTTCAATATTGAGTTGGCCCACCCTTTGCAGCTATAACAGTTTTAACTCTTCTGGGAAATCTGTCCACAAGGTTTAGGAATGTGTCTATGGGAATGTTTGACCATTTTTCCAGAAGCGCATTTGTGAGGTCAGGCACTGATGGGGACGAGAAGGCCTGGCTCGCAGTCTCCGCTCTAATTCATCCCAAAGGTGTTCTATCGGGTTGAGGTCAGGACACTGTGTAGGCCAGTCAAGTTCTTCCACCCCAAAGCCATCCATGCCTTTATGGAGCTTGCTTTGTGCACTGGTCCAAATCATTTGGTGGAGGGAGGATTATGGTGTGGGGTTGTTTTTCAGGGGCTGGGCTTGACCCCTTAGTTCCAGTGAAGGAAACTCTTAAGGCGTAAGCATATCAAGACATCTTGGACAATTTCATGCTCCCAACTTTGTGGGAACAGTTTGGGGATGGCCCCTTCCTGTTCCAACATGACTGTACACCAGTGGACAAAGCAAGGTCCATAAAGACATGGATGAGCAACTTTAGGGTGGAGGAACTTGACTGGCCTGCACAAAGTCCTGACAATAACCTGACCAAGAACACCTTTGGGATAAATTAGAGCAGAGATTGCGAGCCATGCCTTCTCATCCAACATCAGTGCCTGACCTCACAAATACGCTTCTGGAAGAATGGTCAAACATTCCCATAGACACACTCCTAAACCTTGTGGACAGCCTTCCCAGAAGAGTTTAAGCTTTTATAGCTGCAAAGGGTGGGGCCAACTCAATATTGAACCCTACGGACTAAGACTGGGATACCATTAAAGTTCATGTGCGTTTAAAGGCAGGTGTGCCAATACTTTTGACAATATAGTGTACATTAATTGTATATTGGTACACGGTGAAGCTGGAATTTAGAAAAAGAAAAGTGAACTTAGCCTTTAACCACTTCCCTACCCGCATATTGTAATATGACGCCCGCAGATGGGATCTCCCATCCTGGGCGGGCGTCATATGACGTCCTCCCATTCCCGGCCGTCTAGGGGGCCACGATGTCCGCCGGGCACCCGCGATTGCCCGGGAACACAGCAGGACCGTGGATCTGTGTATGTAAACACACAGATCCACGTCCTGTCAGAGGAGAGATCGATGGTGTGTTCCCAGTACAGAGGAACACCGATCGGTCTCCTCCCCTTGTGAGTCCCCTCCCCCACAGTTAGAATCACTCCCAGGGAACATAACTAACCCCTTCCCTGCCAGTCACCCCTAGTGTTAACCCCTTCCCTGCCAGTCACATTTACACAGTAATCAGTGCAATTTTATAGCACCGATCGCTGTGTAAATGTGAATGGTCCAAAAAATGTGTCAAAAGTGTCCGATATGTCCGCCGCAATGTCGCAGTCACGAAAAAAATCTCAGATCTCCGCCATTACTAGTAAAAAAAAAAGAAAAAAGCCATAATCTATCCCCTATTTTGTAGACGCTGTAACTTTTGCGCAAACCAATCAATATACGCTTATTGCAGGTTTTTATACCAAAAATATGTTGAAGAATACGTATCGGCCTAAACTGAGGAAAAAAAATTTTAGGAAAAAAGTTTATTATAGCAAAAAGTTAAAAATATTGTGTTTTTTCAAAATTTACGCTTTTCTTTTGTTTATAGCGCAAAAAATAAAAACCGCAGAGGTGATCAAATACCACCAAAAGAAAGCTCTATTTGTGAGAAAATAAGGACGTCAATTTTGTTTGGGTGCCACGTCGCACGACCGCGCAATTGTCAGCTAAAGCAAAGCAGTGCCGAATCGCAAAAAGTGCTCTGGTAAGGAAGGGGTAAAATCTTCCGGGGCTGAAGTGGTTAATAGACACAATGGTGTGCAATGATAGAAGAGAAGCTTTCTGCACCACACATGCCTGTATATTCATTGATGTAATGACTGAACTGCAATAAGTACTAATTAGTATAGCATTTTTATTATTTTTATTTTTTTTTACTAGTAATGGCGGCGAGCTGCGATTTTTATCGTTACTGCAACATTATGGTGCACACATCGGACACTTTTGACACATCTTTCGGACCATTGGCATTTATACAGCGATCGGTGCTATAAAAATGCACTGATTACTGTAAAAATTTAACTGGCAGGAAAGGGGGTAAACACTAGGGGGCGATCAAGGGGTTAACTGTGCTCCCTGTGTGTGTTCTAACTGTAGGGGGAAGGGGCTAACCTAGAGGAAATGACAGATCAGGATTCCTAGCTATTAGGAACTCACAATCTGCATCTCCTCTCAGAACAGAAGAGGTATTTGTGTGTTTACACATACACATCCCTGTTCTGCCTCTCGTGCCCGTGATCGCTTGTGGCCGGCGGTCATCGCGACCGTCGGCCACGAGCATCGGCACACTCGCAGTACGGCGGTGCGCTCGCGCCTGCTATCCTGTATAGCTACGATGGTTCGTGGGATTGTGCCGACCTGCCGCCGTATAATGACGGCGGCTGGTAGGCAAGCGGCTAAAGTGCAAAAAATTAATTCCACAGAGATGATCAAATGTCACCAAAAGAAAGCTCTATTTGTGGGAAAAAAGGACGTCAATTTTGTTTGGGTGCCACGTCGCACGACCGCGCAATTGTCAGTTAAAGCGAAGCAGTGCCGAATCGCAAAAGTGCTCTGGTAAGGAAGGGGGTAAAATCTTCCGGGGCTGAAGTGGTTAATAGACACAATGGTGTGCAATGATAGAAGAGAAGCTTTCTGCACCACACATGCCTGTATATTCATTGATGTAATGACTGAACTGCAATAAGTACTAATTAGTATGGACACCCACAGGAAATAGTTCAGCTCCGATGCTTCATCTGTGTGCATTGAGGAATTCTGTAGTAATTAACTGGACACGTGACGGCCATGCCGTTTTTAGCGCTGCCTACATGGAAAATAACACGTTACCCGCTCTCCCACTTCCACCGAGGCACAATCATGTATATTTAACACTGTCTCCATCTGCTGGGTTCTTCATCTGTGCACGTGCCCATCCATTGTTCCGCTGTGTGCATTGTCATGTCTCAGTCGGAGAACGTTCTTCCGTTCAGCGGGAAGAGGAACCAGAAAACTAAGCGGCAGATGACAATTCTAGGACAATAAAACCCCCCCAAATAATCAGCCACAATGGTTCTCATTTATCAAATGGTTTCGGGATTAGAAGAGAAGAATTGAGCACAGGAAGTATGAGTTGATGTCAAATGTTCTCTATTGAAGGAAAAGTCCTATTTAATTATTAATTGATATAATGTACAGAACTTCTACACAAGAACCTTGTAATAAATATTAATATGTATTTCAATCTGAAAGCAGCTATGGTATTAGGAAAGCTTCAATGAATTCAATTTAGTTACATAGTTAGTTAGGTTGAAAAAAGACACAAGTCCATCCAGTTCAACCACAAATAAAAAAAACAATAATATCGTACAATCCCATATACCCAATTCTATACCCACAGTTGATCCAGAGGAAGGCGAAAAAAAAAAAAAACCAGCAGAGCATGCTTCAATTTGCTAAAGTAGGGGAAAAAATTCCTTCCTGATCCCCCGAGAGGCAATCGGATTTTCCCCGGATCAACGTTACCTATAAATGTTGGTATCCAGGCCTTTCTTAAAGCAATCTACTGAGCCGGCCAGAGCCACCTCTGTAGGGAGTCTATTCCACATTTTCACAGCTCTTACTGTGAAGAAACCTTTCCGTATTTGGAGATGAAATCTCTTTTCCTCTAGACGTAAAGAGACGTAAAGAGACAAATATTCCTGGGCCAAAAAAAATCCCCATCAAAGTCCCCCTTACATCCAAGTCCCCATCAGAGTCTCCCCTTTACATCAGGGTCTTGGTCTGAGTCCCTTTTACATTAGGGTCTCCACCTGAGTCCCCCCCCCTACATCAGGCTGCCCATCAGAGTTGCCCCTTACATCAAAGTTCTTATTACATCACAGCCCCATCAAGGTATGAATATTTATATTTTCTTTGGCCAATCCAGTAGGAGGTTTGTGCCAGTGGTGCATTCTGGGAGGACTATATAAATGTAGCATGGCCCCCTTTAGGACTGCTTGGATTTACCCGTTTTTCTGCATTGCCATGACCCTGTAAACATTCCAACCCACCTGACACTCTGGGTTCAGACATCTTTTTACAGCTCCTTTAACCACTTCCCGACCGGCGCACGACGATGTACGTCGGCAGAATGGCACGGACAGGCAAAGGGGCGTACAGGTACGTCCCTTTAAGATTGCCACTGTAACATCTCGTGTGCCCCGACGGCGGTACGGGCGCCGGTCGGGACCCTTGTGAGTCCGGTCGCGGGTGCCATGGACTCGATCGCCGCAGGGATACCCGCGATCGTCTCACAGGAAGGCTGAACGGGGAGATGCGGAAGTAAACAGCATCTCCCAGTTCTGCCTAGCAACAAGTGACACTGATCTCTGCTCCCTGTGATTGGAGCAGAGATCAGTGTTCACTAAAACACAGCTACGCCCCCCACAGTTAGTAACATGCCTCTAGGTACCCTTAACCCCTACACTGCCACCCCCTGGTTAACCCCCTTCACTGCCAGTGTCATTTACACAGGAATCAGTGCATTTAAATAGCACTGATTGCTGTATAAATGACAATGGTCCCAAAAATTTGTCAAAAATGTCCGATGTGTCTGCCATAATGTCACAGTTACAATAAAAATCGCTGATCGCCGCCATTACTAGTAAAAAAAAAATTATTAATAAAAATGCTATAAAACTATCCCCTATATTTTAAACGCTATAACTTTTGCGCAAACAAATCAATAATCGCTTATTGCGATTTTTTTACCAAAAATATGTAGAAGAATACGTATCGGCCTAAACTGAGGAAAAAAAATGTTTTAGACATTTTTGGGGGATATTTATTATACCAAAAAGTTAAAAATAATGCGTTTTTTTCAAAATTGTTGCTCTTTTTTTTTTTATAGCGCAAAAAAATAAAAACTGCAGAGGTGATCAAATACCACCAAAAGAAAGCTCTATTTGTGGGAAAAAAAGGTCGTCAATTTTTTTTGGGACCCACGTCGCACGACCGCGTAATTGTCAGTTAAAGCGACGCAGTGCCGAATAGCAAAAAGGGGCCTGGTCTTAATCCAGCAAAATGGTCCGGTCTGAAAGTGGTTAAATGACATGTCACTCAAGTCAAATATGTTTATATTATCTAAGCTTTTACTGGAGTAAGTAATGTGGTATTGATACACAAAGGAGGGTAATTGGTCCACCGAGTAACAGCCCAGACTCCAGAGAATAATTTCCCGAAAGACAGCTTCAACAGCACAAAAGCATAATTTACATATATGTACAATGAAGTATAACCTGTAAGGACAGGAAAGAGTTCTCTATCTAGGACAGGCAGTCACACATACTAAAGGGGTACCCCAGGGCCGGCCTATTCAACCTATATATCAGTGGTGGCCTGTCCATAGGGGGCGCCCAGGCGTCCCCATCCCCCCAGGCAGTCACAACAAAAAAAATTGGTCCTTAAGTGCACTGTGTTCGGGCACAGTGCACTATGGGAAGCGCCACGTCAATGCATTCAGAAGTGGGGATCGGTACATGTCAAAAACAGGTACCTGTTCCCCCCTCCCCCCTGAAAAGTGCCAAATGTGGCATCGGAGGGGGGGAGGAGATGAGTAAGCGTAAGTTCCACTTTTCAGTGGAACTCCGCTTTAAAAAAAGAACTCGATCTTTCCTCACACTTTACAGTTTGGGCCAGGCTGGACCATGTCCCTCACTAATTTGTGAGGCCGCTGGCAGTATATAGCTGCGGCTCGTACTGTCTCATACCCAGAACACAATACAGTCTACAGCAGCGTTACTCAGAGCAAGCAGTGTATTCTATCAATGAATACAAAGCTTCCTCTGATTGGCTGAGTCAGAGAAGCGAGCTGATGATATCACAACCTCTGACTCAGCCAATCACAACCTCTGACTCAGTCGATCAGAGTCTAGTGCCTGTGGATCCTATCCCGGTGTTCTTGTACACCCACGAAGCACAGGTGCAGTATCAGCCCTGTTGCCTGCAGCCTGTCAAAGTCTATGATAGGCTGAAACACGGGCGGCTCTTCCATTGTGGGCGCACGGGTGCCGCCTCCCCAATCCACCCCCGCCGCCCTCCCTATACATGCGCCCGGCCCCTTTCATGACGCCGGGTGCATGAATTCCTATGGCGGGGGTGGGCGGGGGTGTGTTTTTTAAAGCAACTGATTAGAGCCAGAGAGAGGCTCTAATAAGCTTTAAAATAGGGTGGGCTTGGGGGCGCAGAGCATTGCGTCTGGAGCTCACCCAGTTGTTTCGCAACAGCGAATGCATTGTAATTTACAGTGCTGCAGATTAAAAAAGAAATGTAAAGTTTAACCCCTAGGTGCCAACAGTGCGTGAAAATGTGGCTTCTCGGCGGGTGGGCCTTGGTGCCGAGCAGCCGCATATTTGCGTACCAATTAGCCGGCACAGCTATGCCGAGAGTACGTGTCCTACTTCTGGCAATCGGAAGCTTTCAGATCATGTGATCGCCATGACAGCCAATCACGGTGGTCACTTGATCATAAACCCCGCCTCCCAACATCTGGAAGCTCTAAAAGAGCTGGGAGGCACCAGCACAAAGGGGTTAATAAAATTTGTAGCACCCTCCTAGGTATGTGCTAGAGTAGTGTTTCTCAATCGGGGTTCCGCGAGAATTCCCCAGGGGGTCCACCGCAATTCAATATTGTGGCGGATGTATATCCGCCTAATGTTGTTTCCATTGTTCCCAATGTGCGGTGACAGTGAGTACTGTCAACGCGCATTGATACCTGATGCCTTCTCTGTAGTTCCGGCTCAGAGAACTCAGAAGGCGGGGTCAAGAGGAACGCAGAGAGTCTGAGCGGGAGTTCTGAAATTGTAGAGCATGGAGCCGAGAATGCAGACTGTGGAGGCAGGGAGCCGGGAAGGGAACCGAGATTGTGTGGGAGCCATGATAAAAGACCGAGGAGGCGGGGAGCACAGAGAGGGAGTCGTGACAAAAGCCGAGAACGGAGGCAGCAAGCACCAGATCAGAAGGTGAGATCCTGTCTGTACGGTAGAAGTGCGGCACACTGTGGAGGGGGAGCAGAGAAAAGCATACCTCCCAACATTTTGAGATGGAAATGAGGGACACCTACTAGCAACTATATGTAGGCATAGGACACACCCCCTGCCATGCCCCTTAAAGGGGACATAACCAAAAAAAAAAGGTTAATTAAATCCACAAGTGTTTTTTTTACCACTAATATTCCTTTACGACATTTCGTTCTACTGTATGTTCTTACGTGTACACTGTAGTGGAATGACAATAAAGCTTGACTTGACTTATATTGTTTTTTAAAATTGACAAATGCAGCAATTTCGAATTTGGATGAAAGGTTAACACTGGGAAACACTTTTTGAAAGATAAAAAGTGCATTTTTTATACAACTAGTTGGATCAGACCAAAATGAGGGACAAATGAGGAGGAAAGAGGGACAGAGGGACATTGCTCCAAATCAGGGACAGTCCCTCCAAATCAGGGACAGTTGGGAGCTATGGAAAAGGAGCACATGGCTGGATTGGAATGTGAGTCCCTGTGTACAGAAAGGATAAATGTAGACTGCAAGGGAGGTGGAGCAGAGAACTGAGAACAGGAAGTGACATCATATGTGTATATATATGACAGCGCTGAGACTGCAGAGAACAGGAGCACACAGTTGGATCAGCCCTATATGTAGCAGGAGGTAAGATTATAATAGCTTTATCATACCTCCCAACATTTTGAGATGGGAATGAGGGACACCTACTAGCAAACGTATGTAGGAATAGGACACGCCTCCTGCCACACCCCCTTAAAGGAGAATTAACCAAATAAAAAAGGTTAATTAAATCCACAAGGGCTTTTTTTTCTTTTTTTTACCACTACTATTCCTTTGTATCGTTTTTTTTTTTAATTTACAAATGCAGCAATTTAATTTAAATCGGATGAAAGGTTTAGCACTGGGAAACACTTTTTGAAAGATAAAAAGTGCATTTTATATACAATTATATAGATCAGACCAAAATGAGGGACAAATGAGGGGGGAAGAGGGACAGAGGGACATTGCTCCAAATCAGGGACAGTCCCACGAAATCAGGGACAGTTGGGAGCTATGGCTTTATGTTATGCCATAATTGTACATAATGCTATTATAATCACACCTCCTGCTACATTCAGGCTGATCCAGCTGTGTGCCCCCACTCTCTGCTCCCCCTTCTGCAGTCTTCATTCAGCCACTACCATACACAGGTTCTCACCTCCTGCAACAATGACCTCCTGGCACCACCCTCACAGGCTCAGAGAAGCTGGAACTATAGAGGAGGCACCAGTTATCAACATAACTCCCAACTGTCCCTGATTTCGAGGCACTGTCCCTGTTTTGGAGCAATGTCCCTCTGTCCCTCTTTCCTCCTCATTTGTCCCTCATTTTGGTCTGATCTATATATAAATGCACTTTTTATCTATGAAAAAGTGTTTTCCAGTGCTAAACCTTTCATCTGATTTCTAAATTGCTGCATTTGTAAATGTCTAAAAGCCAATAGAAAGGAATAGTAGTGGTAAAAAAAAACACTTTTGGGTTGAACCCAGTGGCGTAACTATAACCTTCAGGGCCCCGGTGCAAGAAACCATGGAGGGCCCCCCTGACCCCCAGCCAGGGCCCTTCCCACTGAACCCAGGGACAGAAGGACCTGGATAGGAGGGGGAACAAATCCCCTCCATGTTCCTCCTGCAGCCACTGAATGCCTATCAAAGGGAGAGGAGGAGAAGCAGACTTTTAGTGGCTGCAGGAATAAAATGGAGGGGATTTGTTCCTCTAAATGCCCCCCCCCCCCATCCAGGTGTTCAGGGGCAACATGTGTGCTATTGCAATTGTGACCCCTGTAGTTACGCTCCTGGGATGAGTGGCAGCGGTGTTGGTGGGGGATGGGTTCAGTGGTGGTTGGGAGGGATAGGATCAGTGGCATCGGTGGTGGGGGATGGAATCAGTGGCGTAGGTGAGGGAGAGATGGAATGAGTGGCTGCGGTGGGGGGGGATGGGATCAGAGGTGGCGGTGGTGGTGGGGTATGGGATGAGTGGCAGCGGTGAGGGGGAATGGGATCAGCGGCAAGGGTTGTGGTTGGGGGGGTGGGGTAGGATCAGTGGTAAGGGGGATTGAATAGGATGAGTGGCAGAGGTGGTGGGGGGAATGGGATGAGTGGCAAGGGTGATGGTTGGAGGAGGGTGGGATGAGATGAGTGGTAGTGGAGGGGGGGGGTGGATGGGATGAGTGGCAGCGGTGGGGGGCATTGGATAAAATGAGTGGCAGCGGGGGTGGGAGGATGGGATCCATGGCAAGGGGGGTGGGATGGGGTGAGTGGTGGGAGGGGAATGGTATCAGTAGCAAGGATGGGATCAGTGACAGTAGTGGTCATGGTGGTGGTGTGGGGGAGGGGGGAAATCAGTGGCAGTAGGGGTGGTGTGGGGGGTATCAGGGGCAGTAGGGGTGGTGGTGTGGGGGATCAGGGGCAGTAGTGGTGGTGGTGGTGTGGGGGGTATCAGTGGCAGTAGTGGTGGTGTGGGGATCAGTGGCAGTAGTGGTGGTGTGGGGGAAATCAGTGCAGTAGTGGTGGTGTGGAGATCAGTGGCAGTAGTGGTGGTGTGGGGGGTCTCAGTGGCAGCAGTTGTGTGTGGGGGGAATCAGTGCAGTAGTGGTGGTGGTGTGGGGGGGGGGGGTGTATCAGTGTATCAGAATGAATTTTGGCGCCAAAAGTCCGGCGGACTAAGTTTTAAGTTTTGTTTTAAAATTGTCCGCTGAACTCGGCAGTCCGGTGGACAGTCCCACGGTTAGTATGCTAGTCCGTGGGACTTTTGGAAATGAACGGACTTGCCGATCATCGGAAAGTCCGTTCATTTAGAACGTGACTTCAGGTAGACGGGGCTAGCGAAGGCAGTGAATGCCGCCGCGCTAGCCCCATCACCTGGCATGGATTTAAAGGGAATCCCCACGCCGAAAAAACGGTGTGGGGGTCCCCCCCAGAATCCATCTCAGACCCTTATCCGAGCAGGCCAGGAAAGGGTTGGGGGCGAGCAAGCGCCCTCCGGGACTGTGACATCATAGGGGGCGGGGTCACCATGTGACATGAGCATGTGACCCTGCCCCCTTGTCCCTATATAAGTCACAACACAGCGCGGCTCTGCCATTCCTGCCAGAGACAGGGACGAGTCAACATCGGAAGGAGAAGAAGAAGAGGAAGAAGAAGAAGAAGAAGAAGGCGGCGCAGAAAGCGACGACAGCGGCAAGAACAGAAGAGACCCCGGAAGACCCCGGAAGACCCCGGAAGACCCCCGAAGGCCGATCGAGACCCCCAGACGACAGCAACGACGAAGAAGGAAGCCGGGCTCCTCCGCTCGGTAAAAGAGCTAGGTAAAATAGCGGACGAGTCCGGCGAGAAGACCCCCCAAGACGGAAGAAGACCCCCGGAGCAGTGCAATAAAATATTTGTAAAAAATTGTGTTTTTTTTTAATTTACACTTTACACCTTAGGTGAATGGGTAGGGGTACATCGTACCCCATACTCATTCACATAGGGTGGGGCTCCCTTATTAAAGGGGGCTCCCGGATTCCGATAAGCCCCCCGCCCGCAGACCCAGACAACAAACGGCCAGGGTTGTCGGGAAGAGGCCCTTGTCCTCATCAACATGGGGACAAGGTGCTTTGGGGTGGGGGGGCCACACGGCTCCCCTTTCCCCAGGGCACCCCCCATGTTGAGGGCACGCGGCCTGGTACGGCTCAGGAGGGGGGGGCGCTCGCTCGTCCCCACCCCTTTCCTTGCCGGCCGGGCTGCGTGCTCGGATAAGGGTCTGAGATGGATTTGGGGGGGAACCCCACGCCGTTTTTTCGGCGTGGGGATTCCCTTTAAATCCATGCCAGGTGACGGGGCTAGCGCGGTGGCATTCACTGCCTTCGCTAGCCCCGTCTACCTGCAGTTACGTTCTAAATGGACGGACTTTGCTCCGTGTGTGGGCAAGTCCGTTCATTTTCAAAAGTCCCGCAGACTTTTTCCCGCGGATTGTCCGCCGGAGAAGTCCGGGCGTGTGTGGGCAAGTCACACACTCGGAAAGTCCGGCGAAGCCCCGCTGGAAAGTCCGGCGGACATTCCCGAGGGAAAGTCCGAGCGTGTGTACGAGGAATAAGGACATGAATAAAACCACTGATTTCTATGTTGCCTGTTCACACTATAATGTTGGTGTCAGGTGAGTTCTAATATTTGTATGTGTGTAAATGCAGCGCTAGGACCCCGAATACTCCCTTTTCAAAAGAGAATTCTTACTCAAATGAGTTTAGGTGTATAGAAAAAATGGTTTCAGGTGTGATGCCAACCACTGGTATCATAAATATGTATAATTGTACAGTGCTGAACCTTGTAAAAAAAACATAAATTATATAGACTTTTTTCAATATAAATTGTGGGTATAAAAATGTGATTAAAATCGGTGAAGATAAAATCAGAATGTTAATAAAATATTGTTATACTGTGAAAAGATATCGTGAGAAAAAATGAAAAAAATTCCATAAAACTCAATATCTGTTAAAATCGTGGGTGCTGGGTGAGAAGAGAACTATACATAAAGGTGTATAGGGGTGAAGTCCATAACATAAATTAGTGATCAGGTGAAATGACACTTGTGGCAATAAGTGACTTCGTACGGTGAAACAGTGACGGCTTGTCTGATGGCTCTCGGGCCTAATGGAGTAAGGCTTACCGGATGGATTGGACTTGAAGAGGCTTATGCCTCACAAGTCGCAAAAGCTTAAAAAGTTTGGACACTGGCAACTCTCAGCTCAGGAGCTGAGAGTTGCCAGTGTCCAAACTTTTTAAGCTTTTGCGACTTGTGAGGCATAAGCCTCTTCAAGTCCAATCCATCCGGTAAGCCTTACTCCATTAGGCCACCGATAATCACCGATAATCTTTCGGCAATGCCAGCAGCTTCAGCCATTTAAACACATATACAGCGCAGTATCCACTTCCCTCTTTTTTATCACTGAGTTCTAATATTTATTCTAATATTTAAAGCTATTTCTACAATAATTGTGTTTATATCTACAGCTCGCTAATCAGATCCAATGTTTTTTTTTTTTTTAGGGGTTCCCCCAAGATCTCAAATGTTTCGCCAATGGTTTCTGCTGGGTCTTCCTGCAAAGAGAGAGATCCAGTT
The DNA here is from genome assembly GCA_028564925.1 of Lithobates sylvaticus. Classification (NCBI taxonomy): domain Eukaryota; kingdom Metazoa; phylum Chordata; class Amphibia; order Anura; family Ranidae; genus Lithobates; species Lithobates sylvaticus. The sequence goes on along the minus strand of CM053026.1, from coordinate 746,766,978 downwards.
GTTCAGGAGGGGGTCTGTTGCCTCTTCCCAGCACAGGCTGTAATGCAGCCTCAGGTAGGTGACCCAAGGGCCTGAACAGAGTATGCTGAAATCCTGGGTTCTCCTGAGAGCTGGCTGAAGGAGGATGTCCATGGATCCTATCTGGTATCATGGAGGAAGGTGACCTGTGTGACTAGGGCCTTGTGAGTACAGACACAACCTAAAGGGACCCCCCTGGGTGCTAGAAGTCAGCTGCTGGGTGTAGGCTAAAGGGGACACCAGAAGTCAGCTGCTGGGTGTAGGCTAAAGGGGACACCCGACTGGTGTCTTGAATAGCACGGTTCTCCTTAGTCCTTCTACTAGCAAGAGGCTTTGCTCCATTCCAGTGACGGCCCATCCACAAGGGGTACTGGGGCACCGCCACCCCCCCCCCCAGCCTGCACCATCTGTGTGGCCGTGCACTGTGAGGGGCGCCAGAACAACAGGTCTCTACTAGGTCTGTCACCCCCTCACAAGCACGTGACCACAGCCCGAGGCCTCAATTGGTTTGAAGAAGGATGCATGCTCCGAAACATGTCCCACCCACTCTGATGTCACTTCCGGTTGCCTGGATTCCATGCTGGTCCTAACAGCATGGCCCTCCATCTTGGATCAGAGAGACAGTGTTTCCCACCGCTGGTCGGCTGGAACTTCCACCTGCAGCTGTCTTTACTCCCAGGAGGCATCCCGCTGGACATTATGGATTCATTGATATGCCTGTTTTTCACTTCAATCTTGTAAGTGCTTTCAACCCGTCATTAAAGTGTTTTATTACTGCACTTAGAGGAGCCTTCTTCTCTACTTTATTTTTCCTATAGAATGTGTTTCCCTCTGAAGTTCTGCTGTGGTGCATAAATCACATGTAGCAAAGTCTTTTGCCTCTCCCAGTCTAATGAAAACCTTCAAGGCCAAAGACAGCTGACATCCTTCAATATGTAGTGGGTTGTGAGCAGTGATGTAACTAACGCCGCTAAAGTAAACGCCGTTACTTTAGAGGGTAACGAGTAATCTAACTGATTACTCGTCCCCTCACGGTAAGGCCGCTCCCATTACAGGGGCGGCGTTACCGCAATTACCCGCCGCGATCCGCGGAGCCGTCCTCGGCCTTAGGAAAGGCCGCGGCTTCGGCCTAGCTCCGGAGCGGCGGCCATCTTGGTGCACCCCATGGCCGCAGCTCCGGCCTAGCTCCGGAGCGTCGGCCATCTTGGTGCACCCGTCGGCCGTTTACAATGTGATTGCTCCGTCAAATGACGGAGCGATCACTTGTAAACAAACAGGATGACGCCGGTCTCCCCTCTGTGTACAGATCTGTACCGTGGAGGGGAGAGATTGGATGGCAGCAGCCATCCCTCCATACCCTGCCACTACTCTGCAATACCCAGCCAATACCCTGCCAATACTCTGCAACACCCTGCAAATACCCTGCCAATACTCTGCCAATACCCAGCCAGTACCCTGCCAATACTCTGCAATACCCTGACAATACCCAGCCAGTACTCTGCCAATACTCTGCCAATACTCTGCAATACCTTGCCAATACTCTGCAATACCCTGCCAATACTCTGCAATACCCCGTAATACTCAGCCATACTCTGCAATACTCAGCCATACTCTGAAACACCCTGCCAATACTCTGCAACACTCTGCAATACTCTGCAATACCTTGCCAATACTCTGCAATACCCTGCCAATACTCTGCAATATTCGGTAATACCCAGCCATACTCGGTAATACCCAGCTATACTCTGCAATACCCTGCCAATACTCTGCAACACCCCCTGCCAATACTCTGCACCACCCTGCCAATACTCTGCAACACCCAGCCAATACTCTGCAACACCCAGCCATACTCTGCCATACTCTGCAATACACGGTAATACCCAGCCATACTCGGTGATACCCAGCCGTACCCAGCCATGCTCAGCCGTACCCAGCCATACTCAGCCAATATTACAGTTGGGGAGATTACGTGGATATTACAGTGGGGGAGATTGTGGATATGACAGTGGGGGCTTTATGGTGGTTGAATTTTCAAAGGTTTTTGCAAATTCAACTATTATTTGCTGATCCGAAAAATGATCCGATCCGTGACTCTGATCCGAGCAACGATCCGATCCGTGAGTTTGGGGGGGACAGATGTACAGAGGGGGAACAGACGTGTAGTGGGGTACAGAGGGGGAACAGAAATAAAAGGAAGGAAAAAGCAGCGCCCAAACTTTGCTGAGTAACTAATTACTTTTCCAATGTTTTTATAAAATTACTTTTTTGGGAGAAGTAATTTGCTTTTTTAAAGTAAGATGACCAACACTGGTTGTGAGGCATAGTGGGTGCAAAGATGGTACATGACAATATGACAAAATTGCAAAAAAAAAAATAAAGGTGTGTACCAGTGTAGCGCTAAAAATGTCTCTGTACAGCAATGGTTATAGACTGGGAAGATCGACAACCACCAGTTTACTGTTCAGAATGTTGTTATAAAAATAACAAATTTAGGTCAAATAGGTGGTGGGCATCAGGTCCTCTGGTTAAATGAGGGCGTGATGTACCTCCAAGCTAGATAGACCAAAAGTGTGGGTGCACTACCAAGTGGTCCATACTCACCTTAAGTGGGTGTTTAGTGGGAATATCCCAAGGCTGATTAAAGTGAACAACCTTATGTGGACTGTCAATCTAAACAGACGTGTCTCAAAACAAAAGTTTAGTGAATTGTGTAGTCAAATGCATAAAATTACACCAATAATAAGTGAAGATGTATCCTAAGCCAATAATCCTATATCCCTGATACTGAAATCATGGTATATAGAGGGTGCTAAAAAGCAAGGGGGCTGAAGCGAATAAGTGTGTCAAGATAAACCACGTGTCGTCTGAGTTCTTAATAAACTTGCCACTTAACTAGTGAGTAAAATGGGGCAGTAAACAATGAAAATACATCGCAATACAAATAGGTAACATGTGATAGAGATGGTTCTTTCTGAAAAAACCTCAGTAAACAGTCCTGATATTGGTGATTTGTGAAAGGACAAAAACATCAAACTGTATTTCAAGTAGGTGAACTATTTCATAAAGTCCAAATGGTAAAAAACAAAGCAGTGATGGTAAAATCGTTCAGATGCAAGGCAAAGCAATGATGGTAATATGGTTCAGATGCTGGATCCTCTCATAAAAGGGCAACAATGCAACCAGAAGGGTAAAATCATAAGCGCTTACCATGTGCGGTGGACCAACTCACCAGAAGTGGAAGGTCGGAAACAGCTTGTATGACTACCTCCAGGTGCCAAAAGTATGGAATAAGTTGTTGGAAGTTGAAAATGTGGGCTGGAACGTCTCGAGGTCCTTAACGGATACTCACCGACCGAATAGATGGCTGCTGGATCAATGTGGTTGGATCAGTGCTCCTCGGTCAGACTCGCCATGGGTAGAGAGAAAAGAACAGAAGAGGGACTCCTCATCGTGTAAAACCCAAATGTAAGGGTTCACTTTTATTGTAAAAAGAACATGCATCCAGCACAAAAGTAAAATAAAATGAATGGAGCTGTTCAAATAAAATCAAGTAAAAAACGCAGTAGGCAATAATGCTTGGAGACCCGACGCGTTTCGTCTGAAGAGACTTCTGCTGGGGTGTCTCTTCAGACGAAACGCGTCGGATCTCCAAGCATAATGCTTGGAGACCCGACGCGTTTCGTCTGAAGAGACTTCTGCTGTTCTTTTTACAATAAAAGTGAACCCTTACATTTGGGTTTTACACGATGAGGAGTCCCTCTTCTGTTCTGTTCTTTTCTCTCTACCCATGGCGAGTCTGACCGAGGAGCACTGATCCAACCACATTGATCCAGCAGCCATCTATTCGGTCGGTGAGTATCCGTTAAGGACCTCGAGACGTTCCAGCCCACATTTTCAACTTCCAACAACTTATTCCATACTTTTGGCACCTGGAGGTAGTCATACAAGCTGTTTCCGACCTTCCACTTCTGGTGAGTTGGTCCACCGCACATGGTAAGCGCTTATGATTTTACCCTTCTGGTTGCATTGTTGCCCTTTTATGAGAGGATCCAGCATCTGAACCATATTACCATCATTGCTTTGCCTTGCATCTTAACGATTTTACCATCACTGCTTTGTTTTTTACCATTTGGACTTTATGAAATAGTTCACCTACTTGAAATACAGTTTGATGTTTTTGTCCGTTCACAAATCACCAATATCAGGACTGCTTACTGAGGTTTTTTCAGAAAGAACCATCTCTATCACATGTTACCTATTTGTATTGCGATGTATTTTCATTGTTTACTGCCCCATTTTACTCACTAGTTAAGTGGCAAGTTTATTAAGAACTCAGACGACACGTGGTTTATCTTGACACACTTATTCGCTTCAGCCCCCTTGCTTTTTAGCACCCTCTATATACCATGATTTCAGTATCAGGGATATAGGATTATTGGCTTAGGATACATCTTCACTTATTATTGGTGTAATTTTATGCATTTGACTACACAATTCACTAAACTTTTGTTTTGAGACACGTCTGTTTAGATTGACAGTCCACATAAGGTTGTTCACTTAAATCAGCCTTGGGATAATTTCATTAAACACCCACTTAAGGTGAGTATGGACCACTTGGTAGTGCACCCACACTTGATGGGGCCCCCTAGAGGCCCGGGGCCCTCGGGAAGTGCCCGAGTGGCCAAATGGTCAGTCCGCCCCTGGGGCCAGGACACCCTTGAGTAGTTGCAATTTCAATTGGCAGACTCTGAGACTTCAATAGGGGGATAGCCGTGCAGGGAAAGGCCCCAGCAAGGTGCCACTTCTACACGTGCAGGTTTGCTGTCTCCTATGGCACAGTATCTAACAGTTCCTAATACAAAGTTCAACAGTTCACTCAGCTTCACTACAATGTCCACTTGTAGCTCTTCAGCCCCTTGACCTCCTAGTCCCTCACTGGACTCTCTGATTCACTGACTCTGAATCCCCTGAGCTCCTCAAGGCTTTTGCGGTGGTATCTCCCTCAAGCGTCAACCACGCTTCTCTGCTGGGTCCCTAGCTTGGCACTCCAGATACCTCTCAAGCCTCACCCCTGCTAACCAGCTTGGTCAATGGCTTGACACACAAGGCTGCTCTGTAAGCGTCACCTCTGCTGGCTGGGTCCCTGACTTGATCACCACCTGATGTTTCCCGATTCTCCCCCGTGCCCGTTCGTTGAGAATACTTCTCCGGTACTTGCTTCAGTTACTCATTGTGGTCCCTGGTTAAGGTGGTTGATCCCTTAGTGGAGACAGCTTCCCTTCTACCGCTAACCACGACAGGTTCCCTGGCCGGCAGAACCGTCATTGTTGGTTGGACTGCAAGCCGCAGTCCCTACCCTGTGCTGCCCTCTTACTTCTGGATAGGCCCACCCACAGCCTTGTAGCCAGATGCCCCCGAATTAGGCCCAATCTCCGGCCTAGCAGCCCAGGGCGTACGACCCATGTCCACCCAGACAGCGGTCCGGGTGGCACAGAAGAGAGATCACCTGACTCCACTCGAATATATAGGTTCTCCCAGCAGGCTTCAGGTATTAAAAAAAAACCCTATCATTGGCTGAGATATCACATATACCCATAACTTGACCTTGAAATGTCCTTCTCACATCTAATGCCATCAAGTGCCCGGCCACCTAGTGACAGAAGATAAAAGTACAACAAGGCCAAACTTAGGGAGAAATCAATGGATCTCTAACAACTATCTACAGTAGCTACTCCTCACAAGGAATTTGGCGAGAAGCTCCCTGACTAAACCCCAGAGCGCTACACACATTTCAAGAGCCAGTCATGCACTGTTTGTTAAAGTCTCCTTGTTATCCTGAGCGCCCTATTCTCCACAATCCTCGAGGCCCCAATTGGTCTGTTTTATGTTGTCCTCAAGCCTTCCCACCTTGCAACACCAGCGAATCTGCATCGGCTTCCGGCTTCCAGCCCCGGCCAATCAGAACAGGAGGCCGAAGACCGGGTCAACACAGAAGCCACAGCAACGGGTACCAGAGGAGCCGTGACTGCTAGAGAGCTCCGCCCGTAGGTTGAGTGCGGACCTAGAGGGGCCTGCCCATGCCCTCTGCCCCCAAAATCCTCCAGCACCAGCTGCCACTGCTCCATTCTGTACAGTCTGCTACACAGTTCTACTAAGGAAGCTGTCCTCAAGTTTAAATAGTTGATCTGGAGTATCCTACTATATCCCTTCCCCTACCCAAGTTCCTAAACTAAAATAAAAAAAAACAAAAAAGCACTACAACCCCTAGACTGGTCATTGGCGTAATGAGCGGAAGTTGTGCACCTGGCTATGGGAAATACTGTGGGCCTGGCTGCAAGGATGAAACAAGGGAAATTCCAGCCCCCTCCTACAAGAGTAGCGCTACACATTCAATTACAATATGACTTGTGTAGCAATTGTATATGCTATATTCTTTTTTTAATTGTTGTTTTTTTTTTACACACTAAAGTGGATGTAAACCCGGAATTTTTTTTTTTTTATGTCATAATGTAGAGTATACGATTTCCTATCATTTGAGCCCAAAGAGTTAATCCAGCTCTGAGCAATCCTCTTCTATTGTTCAGTGAGATAAATCTTGACAGAGAATATCTTTGTCAAACCCCCTTGCTGTGAGTGACAGGTGATTTACATATCTCGTGCACTAGCCTAAGAGACATGCATTATTTTTTAATTCCCTCCCACTCCTTTCTTCTGCTGCTCTGCCAGGATTGGATGTTCCACACCTCAGCATGATTTGGCATGCTGAAGTCATGTGGGGACTTTTCTGTATTTTGACTGAATGTTAGAGATCATAACAGAAGTTCAGTGTAAGAAATACACAGGAGAAAATGCATGTTGATAAGGGGATTGTAGAGGTGGGCGGGGAGTCTACTGACATCACGACTCCACCCACTGAGCCCTGTAAAACAGACCCACCCACAAAATCTGCAGTTTTTCAGGTCTCATAGCAGACAGAGGGGAAACATTTGACAGATAAGTATACATGCAGGAGGCATGTATATCCTTCTAGATCAGCGTTTCTCAACTCCAGTCCTCAAGGCGCCCCAACAGGTCATGTTTTCAGGCTCTCCATTATTTTGCACAGGTGATTTTGATCAGTTTCACTGCCTTAGTAATTACCACAGCCGTTTCATCTTAGGGAAATCCTGAAAACATGACCTGTTGGGGTGCCTTGAGGACTGGAGTTGAGAAACACTGTTCTAGATAACCAATATCGCAGTAGTTTAGAAAGGATGAGAGTGGGTTTACATCCACTTTAAGTCTAATACCCCTTTCACACTGTAGCGTGGCCACGCTAGCGGTAAAGCGACGCTAGTTTTAGCAGCGCTTTACCGTAGTTTTAGCGGTGCTTTTTCCATGGTTTTTATGGTTGAACTGGATGGACTTGTGTCTTTTTTCGGCCTAGCTAACTATGTAACTATGTAACTATGTATGGTAGGGAACGGGCTGCAACGGCCCCACAACTGCCAGCAGTCACGCCTAGGGTTTCAGGCGAGTCGGCTGGGGCGGTTACAGGGGGAGTTTCTGCTACCGAGGTATGGGCCAGTATTACTGCATCGGACAGCCAGGGGAAAGCAGGGTATAAGAAAGCAGAATCGGTTAGGCTGGCGGACTCCGCAGAAACTAAAGTTTAAGTCTAAAAACGGACATAAAAGAAAAGATTTGGAAAGGGGAGTATGTGGAGATCTTCACATAACTGCCGCTTGAAAAGTTCAATCTGGACAGATTGAAGCCAGAGGAAAGCAAGGAGGATGAGGAAAAACGTACACCTTCCAGGGGTTGAAAACACTTTGGCTGACGCTTTGTCTCATTTTCAGTGGGACAGGTTCCGGGAGTTGGCACCAGACGCGGAGCAACACGGGGTCGCATGTCCCAACTGGATGTGGAACATTGTCTTGGAAAAGCAGCACAATGGATTCAACGCTCAGTGAGTATGGCTACTTGGAATGCCAGTGGTGGGAGAATATTGCGCCAAACTTACAGAGGGGAGAAAAAGCTGCTAGCACAACAATTAGACATAAATTGTGAAGAACACGGTATACAAAAGTGCAGCGCTAAGATAAATAATCAAGTGTCCCTGATTTTCACATGAGGTCCCACTGGAGTAGAACAGCCTGTGGGAACTTAATGTGAGTCAGGAGTATAATAATTCAATAAACCTTACAGGTGAATGGTGCCAGCTGGATTACTCTGCTGGTATAAACACAAATTCAAGTGATTGGAAATTACATTAAATGGTGAAAGTGTAAATAAAATCTCAATAATAAGGGTGGAAAGGGTGTTAAAATCCCGATCTAGTATGAACAAGGTGCGAATCACCCCCGGATCAGGGGAAGATCCCCTATTTGGTCTCCGTCAGGAGTCAATGGTCTTGTGTCACCCCAGCTAATGGTGTGTGAACAGCAGGTTTTTCTGGGGGATGCAAAATAAAGTTTATGTAGTGCTGACACTTTAAACTAGCATCACATGTACTTCCTTACTTAAGGGCATATACTACTAATCTATAGCCCACTTTGGTTGAACCGGGTATGTAATATATATCTGGTCTAACCTTACATCCAAATCAATAAATCAAGAAATAAATCAAATCAAAAAAGCAAGAACACAAAATATGGGGGGTAGCCCCTAAAGCTGACTTGGGTAGTGACCCCCTTCAGTGTATGCCTACATCAGCCATCCATACAAACAAAAGGCAATATGCAAGAAGTCCTGATTAATGGGGGCACAATAACACAAAAGTTCAGTCTGCAGTGTCTTCGCTAGATATGGTACATCACTGGAGATATTCAAGATGTGCAGTTGGTCTGACAAGCTCTAAGTGCAAACGATAAACGATAAAGGTGGGTACTCTTACCAGAGTTGATGGACTCACCCCTCTCGGAGTGAGTCAACAGAGCTTGTATCGGGTACACCGGACCGATCGCGGATATGTTGCAGTATATTGTGTCCCACTGGGCCGTTCCTCCAGGTACCGATGCAGTCGCTTACCTGCGATACGATGGAAGTGCCCGGTTTACAGGGTAGGTAGTGGTAAAACTTCCAAGGGGGATCCTTATCCACAGCGACTCAGGTGGAGAGAAAAGCAGAGAGACAGAGGCAACTCCTCATAGTGTGAAACCAATTTCCCAATTGGTATTTATTGAATAAAAAGTTTAAAAAACATTTGCGCAAAAGGATTAAAAGGTGGCTCCGGTAGACATCCAACCCTACATGTTTCGCCTGCTGAAGGCTTCAACTGGGGTATACTCTACTTGGAATGCCTACTCTAAGGTATGGCAGGAATGGTTAGCATGCTTGCACAGGCTAGAGATCACCCCTGATGGTCGATCGGTGAACCACGCAGTTCTTTATTTCCTTAACATGGGATTAGAGAAGGGTATCTCAGCATCCGCCATTGATCGTAAGTTGGTGGGTTTGGCCTTACTTTTCAAGTCACAAGGTTGCCGGGACTATACGAAAGATTTTTGGGTGAAACAGGTGGTTAAAGGGTATAGCAGAGCTCATAAGAGTAGGGACAGGCGGCGCCCAGTTTCGTTTGCCATGTTACAGGATTTATTTACGCACTTGGGCAGTATTTGTAGCTCAGAATATGAATGTTCTTTATTCCGAGCAGCCTTTGCACTTGCCTTCTTTGGGGCGTTAGGGTTCAGCAAGCTAGTGAGCCCGTCAAAACGGGCATATGGGGGACTTTTGGTACGGGAGGTAGATTATTTAGGGGACTCGATCAGCCTTTGGGTAAGACGATCTAAAACTGATCAGGGCGGAAAGGGTATGCAAATTGATATGTTTTGAATTCCAGAGTCAACCAAATGTCCGGTAAGGGCATTGGAAACCTTCCGGGAAACATACCTCCAGAGTTAGAGGGCTTGTTTCTTATGCATAGGGATGGGTCGGCCTAGCCTAGGTTCCACCTCATCGCGTTTTTTCACAAGTGTTTAACGGCGGCTGGGCACGACCCAAAAGTTTACGCCTCCCACTCTTTCCACATAGGGGCGGTCACAGAGGCTTCCCGGGCGGGCCTGAACGACGAAGCATTCAAGCGCATTGGGCGGTGGGATTCTGACAGATTTAAGCTCTATATTCACCCACATTTGATCCATGAGTAGGTCTCACATGGGTTTTTTTCTTCTGCTATCTAAGTTGTAGGAGTTGTGGGGGGAGCTTACTGTTTTGTGTTGTCATTTTCTTGTTTACAGGTGGAGAGGTCGGCCTAGTGTGGATTCTAGGTCATTCCTACGTGTTCTTGGGGTAGCAGACGAGCAGATGTACGGCCTAACGGTAGGCAGTTGGGCATCCCCAGACAGGAAGCCCAGGTCCGGTGGATTGGGGTGCCGGGTATGCTGTGGAACAGGGTGCTTCCAAAGGTATACACATTCTCCCATCTTGACAGGGCACCGGATATTTTGGTGCTACATGTGGGGGGGAATGATATGGGAGCCAGGTCTATGCGGGAACTCATACGAGACGTGAAATTTGATTATCTGCGTTTACGTACGGCTTTTCCTAGGATGATCATAGTATGGTCTGACCTGGTGGGCAGGACTTCTTGGCTTGGTCCGTTAAAAAGGTTGACAGGGCCCGAGTGAAGGTAAACAAAGAAGTGGGCAGATTTGTGATTAGGTATGGGGGAATGGCCATATGTCATAGGGAGCTGGAAGTAGACACCTGGAGGTATTTGCGGAGTGATGGGGTGCACCTTAATGCCGTAGGAATCGATCTGTGAGCACTGGGGTTGCAGGAAGGAATCCAGAGAGCATTAAGGGTGTGGAGGTGCACGCAAGGGTAAGGTGTTACCCCTTACGTGCTGTGGCAGTGATAGGTCTTTGGAGGAAGAGAAGATGATGGTATATATATATATATATATATATATATATATAACATGGTTGGGACCCATCTGTGGTATGGGGTTCTCAGGTACCTTCCGGTTAACTAGGAGTTAACCAGGAAGGGGTAAAAATGTAGGTCACTGCGAATGTTGAGTTGATGGCGTGCGACTGGAAGTTTAAAAGAAGGTGGTCGCAGTGACCAAGTTGTGTGTCGTTGCCCTCAAAGACCCCCAAAGTATATAGAGAAGTTTGGTTGATGGTTATTTTAAAAATGTTATTTATTTAAATTACGTACATTTTTAATAAAAGGCCGTAAGGCCATTTTACTCCAATAAACCTCGTCACATCATTTATTGGGTAAGTGGAGGGGTTTGGAGATAATGTTATAACAGGTTGGAAAAGAGAACTTGAGGTTATGTCCTTCATATGTCAAAGGGTCTAAGGCTCGGCTCAAAGTTGTGCATTGCGGGAACATGTGCAAAACTGCATGCATTCCGGCAATGCACTAAAGGTTGCTTTGGCAGGCGCTCAGCAGTGATAATACTTCTAAATGGCAATCAACGCACCTTGCTAATACGCATGCAAAATATTGCGCCAAAAATGCATGATACCAATGTACCATGTGTTTTGGTGTGACGCAATTTTCAAAATGGGTAATGCAGTTGTTTTGTGCAATTTTTGCACATAAGGCAGCAGATTAAAAATTAGTTCAATGCAGAAAAATGTGCAAAAACACATGTGCACCGTTGCACCTGCATAGGTGAGAACAGAGCCATACTGTACTGTACCTTTATTTTATTTTACTAGTTTCTTGTAAGCAGCACATGGAATTGGATCAGTGGTGAGTTTTCCTCACTTATTACGTAAGCATAGCTTTCTAGGCACTGGGTCTGCTCTTAATTTTCTCTGACTTTTTCCTGATATTAGCAGGCGAGCAGTTCATTACTCAGTCCATTACGCAGCTTAAAACAGTGTGTGTGAGAACCGGAGGCGAATCCCCGCACGGAATCAGCAAGCTGTGTGCACAGATTTCCTCAGCAAATGTGCTTCTGAAGACTGAGACTGAAAAAAGGTCAGTCAGAGGTAAGCAAAAAGCCAGCAAGTGTCCCCGGACTTCATGCTATTTATTTATTAATAATTTGTTGAGGGTTGTTCTTCATGAAGCCTGGGGGGATAGGGAAAGGTTCCTCCTTCTGCAATACTTCTACAACATTCACAGTCACTGGACTGATTCCCACCCACGGCCTTTTCCAATTATATTGCGCTGCACCGACAGCTTGACATTTCACCAAACGCATTAGGCTCCGGGCAACGGACGTGTCCTGCGGTCTTCCCAAAAATAAGACCTAATGTGTGGACCTCTGATGTAATGGCCACAGCAAAAAAAAAGGAGCAAAGTGCCTCCCAGTCCTAAATTAAAGAGAATGACAGTCTAATTAAAATTGGGAATGTCACTTGTACGCAACTGGATTCTTCAATATTTGTGTATTCTGTATTATGGAAACTTTGTGTAGTGTGGCATCATCATTTGGGTTTGTGTTGACCACAGCAGTCAGAAGGACCTGGGAATTTCTGGTGGAGACATGGCACTACTGGAGTAACTGAGAAATATACCGCATTTATCGGCATATAACACGCACCGGCGTATAACACGCACCCCAAGTTTAGGAGGGCATTTTAAGGAAAAAAAGTTTTAGGAGGGAAGTTTAGGGAAAAAAAATAACTTACATTTAAGCGTCATTTACAGCTTGCCCAGCGTCATTTGCAGCTTGCCCAGCGTCATTTGCAGCTTGCCCAGCGCCATTTGCAGCCTTGCCAAGCGTCATTTGCAGCTTACCCAGCGTCATTTGCAGCTTGCCCAGTGTCATTTGCAGCTTGCCAAGTGTCATTTGCAGCTTGCCCAGTGTCATTTGCAGCTTGCCAGCGTCATTTGCAGCTTGCCTACGTTTAAATTTGACGCCTAGACAGACCGCGCGCCGAAAAAGACAGAGCGAGCGCCGCCGAAAAAGACCGAGCATGCGCCGCCGGAAAAGACCGAGCCGACTGTTCGGCTCCGCTCGCAGTCCCGCCTCCCTGCTGTTTCGGAAGCGAGCACAGGGAGGCGGGACTGTGAGCGGAGCCGAGCAGTCAGATCGGTCTTTTTCGACGGCGCTCGTTTTTTTTTACGGCGCTTGCTATTTTTCAGCGCCGCTCGATTTTTTTGGCACATTTTTTTGGGGGATCGGCGTATAACACGCACCCACGACTTTCCCCCGATTTTAAGGGGGAAAAAGTGCGTGTTATACGCCGATAAATACGATAATATGTCTTTATAGGATTTTAAGAAGAATTCCATGTATGGATATTTTTACGTAGTTACATTGGTCCAGTTTTGACCAATGTACAGTAAATATGCATATACCATACCTTTCTTAACCAGATTTCCATGGAACCATAGGGTTCCTCCAAAGGTTTATAAGGATTCATTGAGCAATGGGCAAGAAACCATATGCATGTACCATACCTCTAGAACAGCTTTTCTAAACCAGGTTTCCGTGAAACCATAGGATTCCTCCAAAGGTTGCTAAGGGTTCCTTGAGCAATGGGCAAGAAACTATGGACAACAATGATCTTTTTAGCTACCTGTAAGGGGGGGCATTTTCCCCAATGACCTATGATCGTCACGCTTATGTACTGTGAGCTACCTATGATCGTCACGCTTATGTACTGTGAGCTACCTATGATCGTCACGCTTATGTACTGTGAGCTGTAGATATAATAACGATTAGCAGGGGTTCTCTGAGACACTGAAAGTTATTTTAAGGATTCCTGAATGTTGAAAAGGTGCAAAAACATTAACCCTTTCCCCCTGACCTGGTCAGCCGGGTGCTAACTCAACATGCAGTAGGCCACCTGCCTACAGGTATGGTATATACATAGTTATATTGGTCTAAGCTGTAAAAATATCCATACCTGGAATTCCTCTTGAAAGTGTGTGTATAACAAAAACATTTTTATGATTAAGTATGTCACACCTCCTTCCCCTTTAAATGGGCTTTAATGCCAGTAGGCAAAGTGGCTTCTCGATCATGTGAACGCTGTGATTGGCTATCACAGCAATCACATAATCAGGAGCCCATCCTGATCGCTCTAGATCAGAGGCCGTGAATGAGAGCTGTCAGTGACAGCTTGGTCAGTGTGCTGGAAGCATGCTGTCAACACACAACCTCAGACCACCATGGAAGCATATGTGTGGCAGCTGGGCGTTAAAGTGGAGCTCCAGCCCCCCTCCCTCCAAAACATAAAAGTCAGCAGCTACAATTACTGTAGCTGCTGACTTTTAATATTAGGACTTTGAGCTGTCCAGAGATCTGGCCATGTCGGCACCCCAGACAATTTTTCAATCGGCTCTCAGGTGCTGCCACTGCCATTCCTTGTAAGGGAAACTGCCACTGAAGCCTTGCGGCTTCACAGCCAGTTCCTTACTGCACATGCGCAGAGTGTGCTGTGCTTTCTGAATAGCCCGGCAGCAGTGGAAGGAGGGGGGTGAAATTCTGTGCGATCTCGGTGCGACGAGGTCTCCTGGAAGTGGGGATGGGTACCTGTCAAAAGGGGGTGAGGAAGCAAACAAGCAGAGCTTCCCCTTTTGGGTGGAGCTCAGCTTTAAGGTCTATTCTACCTGCTGCTACATACGGTATACAGTATGTGTTCTGCAGCAGAGAAGGGTTGAATATCATGTCATGTTTTTAACTGCTGTCTGTGTGCCTGCTGAGAGGTTCACTCATCTTTGTGACTGGTAACTATTGTCACCAAGACAGGAAGAAATGAAAAATCTAAAATGTTAAAGTTGTCACTACAAAAAACTATGGGGACACCTGTTCAGGTGACAACTATCTAAGCTGGAATTCCTCCTACTGTATAGCTTTAAAGTAAAAAAACACCACACTACCTATCCTACCCACTTGTTCCTAAACACTCACCCGACTCCTCCACCGACTCTGCACTATCCCAGCTGCAGAACCGCTCCTATAACTTCCATCCATAGGCTCCTGCTGCTGCCAGTCAAACTCCTGTAAGGGCCAAAAATACATCCCTGGGAATTACAGACCAGTTAGCCTAACATCAATAGTATGTAAACTCTTGGAGGGGATGATAAGGGACTATATACAAGATTTTAATAATGAGAACGGTATCATTAGCAGTAATCAGCATGGATTCATGAAGAATCATTCTTACCAAACCAATCTATTAACCTTCTATGAGGAGGTGAGTTGCCATCTAGATAAAGGAGGGCCCGTAGACGTGGTGTATCTGGATTTTGCAAAAGCATTTGACACAGTTCCCCATAAATGTTTACTGTACAAAATAAGGTCCGTTGGAATGGACCATAGGGTGAGTACATGGATTGAAAACTGGCTACAAGGGGGGGTTCAGAGGGTGGTGATAAATGGGGAGTACTCGGAAAGGTCAGGGGTGGGTAGTGGGGTGCCCCAGGGTTCTGTGCTGGGACCAATCCTATTTAATTTGTTCATAAACGACCTGGAGGATGGGGATGGGGTAAACAGTTCAATCTCTGTATTTGCGGACGATACTAAGCTAAGCAGGGCAATTACATCTCCGCAGGATGTGGAAACCTTGCAAAAAGATCTGAACATATTAATGGGGTGGCAACTACATTGCAAATGAGGTTCAATGTAGAAAAATGTAAAATAATGCATTTGGGTGGCAAAAATATGAATGCAATCTATACACTGGGGGGAGAACCTCTGGGGGAATCTAGGATGGAAAAGGATCTGGGGATCCTAGTAGATTATAGGCTCAGCAATGACCTTGAAACTGTGCTGCAGCACGGTGGCCAAGACCATAGAGTGGTTTATCAGGACAGGTTCCACTCAGAACAGGCCTCGCCATGGTCGACCAAAGAAGTTGAGTGCACGTGCTCAGCATCATATCCAGAGGTTGTCTTTGGGAAATAGACATATGAGTGCTGCCAGCATTGCTCCAGAGGTTGAAGGGGTGGGGGTCAGCCTGTCAGTGCTCAGACCATACACCGCACACTGCATCAAATTGATCTGCGTGACTGTCGTCCCAAAAGGAAGCCTCTTCCAAAGATGACAAGATAGTCCGCAATCAGTTTGCTGAAGACAAGCAGACTAATGACATGGATTACTGGAACCATGTCCTATGGTCTGATGAGATCAAGATAAACGTTTTTGGTTCAGATGGTGTCAAGCGTGTGTGGGGGGCAACCAGGTGAGTAGTACAAAGACAAGTGTGTCTTGCCTACAGTCAAACATGGTGGTAGGAGTGTCATGGTCTGGAGCTGCATGAGTGCTGCCGGCACTGGGGGAGGGAACCATGAATGCCAACATGTAATGTGACATACTGAAGCAGAGCATGATCCCCTCCCTTCGGAGACTGGGCCACTGGGCAGTATTCCAACATGATAACGACCCCAAACACACCTCAAAGATGACCACTGCCTTGCTAAAGAAGCTGAGGGTAAAGGTGATGGACTGGCCAAGCATGTCTTCAGACCTAAACCCTATTGAGCATCTGCGGGGCATCCTTAAACGGAAGGTGGAGGATCTCCAATAAATACGTTTGTGTGTGTGTGAATATATATATATAAATACACAGTATATAATTATATTCATTTGGAAATATACCAAGGCGGTTTAGATGGGGGGAGGCGCCTGATTGTTGTCTTGCCTAGGGCAGCACAAAACCAAAATACACAACTGCGTACATCTACCTACATAATCCATCTAACTTGAAGGAGCTGGAACTGTTTCACCTTGAAGAACAGTTGAAAATGGCTAGATGTGTTTAACTAAGAGAGACATACCCCGAGAGACCTTCAGCTGTAATTTCAGCAAATGGTGGCGTTACAAAGCATTGGCTGTTTTTTTTTTTTTTTGGGGGGGGGGTTGAATACTTATGCACACTGATATAGGTGTGCGCAGCCTATTGCATTAGGGTGTGCACCCCAAAGCTCAAACACACACTACCGATCACTCGCATGCTCATTCAGAAATGAAAGGTGCTGGTAAATTACATATTTACCAGCCCCTTCTCCCACTCATCCTAAAACATCCCTTCAACAGCAAGTGGCAGGAGAGGAGAGGAAGAAATCCGGACGTGCTGTGGGAGGAGGGGGGGGGGACAGGGCAGTAGGGGGAATCTGTGCTGCACAGGGTGATTAGGGTGTGCCTGGGCACACCTGGCACACCCTGTGCGCACGCCTATGCTCACCAAAGATTTCTATGTTTTTTGTCCTAGTTATAAATATTTTGGACCTTCAAAATGTTTTGTATGATGCATATATCACAAGCCGCAAACCCTCCAAAAATATTATTTTCTATATATTTTTTTTTAATTAAGAAATTTCATTTATTTCCAAATTGTAATGCAACAAAACAGAAAAAAAAAAACAAGGGGGTGAAAACTTTCACAAGGCACTCTATTTTGTTGCCTCGTATCTCAATGTACAGCAGTGTGTGTCTGTTCTTGTTCCCTTTAATTTGTCATATTGGACTAACTCCTCCACTCGCTCACTTTTCTTTATAAACCATCAGCATGAAACCTCGTAAAATGATCTCTCACACTGTGCTGCATCGTCTCAGCAGGTGTGAAGGTAATATTTTGTATATAACAGATGTCAGATCATTGCATTTTCTCAGAAGACAAAAAGTCTGAAGAGATGAATCACATTTTTATTACATACCACCAGGGTATAAGTAGTAACATAGCTGGTTACAATAAATAATGAAAAGACCATCAAATCCAGCCTTTTCTTTTTCTTTTCAAAAGACAAGGAAGTCAGAGCAATCGGGCTGTAAGATCGGAGACAACAAAGTATTCACCATTGTAGTGTTACATATTAACTAGCTTGTTTTCTTGACATAAATGTAACCACAGTCACAAAAAAAGTTATATAAGTTTAACATGTTAGTGTCATTTCCAAAGTAATTTTTGAAGCAGCAATAAACCCAAAAGTGAAAATCTAAATATCATATATATTACTATATTACCAAAAGCATGGGGACACGCACATGAACTTTAATGGCATCCCAGTCTTAGTCCGGAGGGTTCATTATTGAGTTGGCCCACCCTTTGCAGCCAAAACAACTTCAACTCTTCTGGAAAGGGTTTCCACAAGGTTTAGGAGGGTGTCTATGGGAATATTTCACCATCCTTCCAGAAGTGCATTTGTGAGGTCAGGCACTGATATGGATAAGAAGGTCTGGCTCGCAGTCTCCGCTCAAATTCATCCCAAAGGTGTTCCATGGGGTTGAGGTCAAGACTCTGTGCAGGCCAGTCAAGTTCCTCCACCCCAAACTCACTCATCCATGTCTTTATAAACCTTGCTTTGTGCTGAAGTAGAATAGTAAAGTATCGAACCAGGCAGAACTCCAGCAATGCAGGTTTATTAACAGCGGATAACATACAGGTTTATGTTCAAAGTATTACAAGATACAGGTCTAATTTATACAGTTTCTTACAGTGCAAGCTGTTATATTCTTAATATTCAAAATTGTATTTGGTTTAAAAAATATCTCTCTGCAGAGTTTCCCCTTAATTAGTGTGAATGAGTTTTTGTTTTTAATACATTTCAGATGTGATATTCAGCTGGGTTTAAGTTCTAAAAGCTGTTTTAGATGTTTGTTGGACATTATAAATATGTAACATTTATATTCTTGAAGGCTTATATTAAGAATTGAGATTCTGTAGGCTTTTCACTGTGAAATACCTTCCCCCATTTCTGTAGATAGGGTTTCACTCTTGCTGTGTTTAAAGTGAACCAGATGTTATATGCTCATGTTTCCACTCGACACCCTCCTTTTGATGGGTGGAGTTAAAGAGGAAGGAAGGTGTGCCTATCTTTCAGGGGCAATTTTAAGGGCTGTCTAGTTTATAAAAAGTAATTTCATCTTGATATTCTGTCTCTTGAACTTGCTGCTGCCTTCCTAAGGACATCTCTTCAGCACACACACACTTCTTCTTCTGCACACACATCCACACACACACACTCCTTTGACACAAAGGGTTAAACAGCCATTTTCTTTTTAGCAAACCATGTGTTCTGTTCTGCTAAGAAATCTATTAAGCTTTGAAAAGAACAATACACTAAGAATTCTTTAGATCTTTATTAAGCATAACATTCTTTTGTATTTTGTAAGTATTTTTCTATTTTGGTGTGTACAATAAAACACACTTTTTGATTTATCGCTGACTCAGACATATTTTAAGAAATTCGTCACACAATCACCATTTGAAAGCTTACACAGAATAAGCGATTTATTACACAAGCATATTAGATATAAGTATTCTTATCCTCCAACCAAGTTGAAACAATTGTGAATGTCTCTCACCCTGAATCAGAATGGGTCTTTTCTGCCAATTCTTGGGAACCCGTCACCTGATAGGGACCAGTCAATCGACCAGTGGTCGGGTCCCCTCACAGAGTTCTGGGTTCCAGCTCAACCAAGTTCGTGAGGGAAATTCACACTCTGGAACAAGTTAAGAAGTTTTCTCTATTTGACTCTTACGAGGAGACAAGTTATGGACAGATATTTGCCTATTGGTTCTGACCGTCTGCCACCCGTGCAATAGGACTGCATAGACAAATGGTCAGCCTGATAGATGCCTATCGGACTTATCTGTCTAACAATTGTAGAGCTTGCATTTATATACCCTTTTACAAGCCTTATCTTAATCATCTCTCCTACATATGATTGGTCGCTAAGATCTATGTCAATGTAGCTAACCATAAATCTGACACCTGTTCTACAACCAGACAAACTTAATTATTCCCAAAAAAAACTATATGTTCATGAAAGTTATTTATAACTGGTTTTGTCCAATTAAAAACACCTGTGTAGAGACAGTCTGGCACCCAGCTGTGTTAGATCAACCTTCCTTATTCTGATAAGACAGATTTACGACTTTGGGAGAATGAACTTTCAATAACCCCACCAGATGAAGGGCAACCAAACTGATGAGAGGCATGGAGGAGCTCAGCTATGAGGAAAGATTAGAGGAACTGAATGTATTCTCTCTTGATAAGAGGAGATTAAGGGGGGATATGATCAACATGTACAAATATATAAGGGGTCCATATAGTGAACTTGGTGTTGAGTTATTCACTTTACAGTCAACAAAGAGGACAGGGGGGCACTCTTTACGTCTGGAGGAAAAGAGATTTCATCTCCAAATACGGAAAGGTTTCTTCACAGTAAGAGCTGAAATTGTGGAATAGATTCCCTGCAGAGGTGGTTCTGGCCAGCTCAGTAGATTGAAAGGCCTGGATACTTTCCTAAATGTACATATACATAAAGTGTATAGTGTATGTATTTTGGGGCGTTATTTGTGTTATAAACATGCCATGTGAGAGAAATAACCTATTACAATGACAATTTTGTGGAAAAATAAATCTTCATTTTGCAAAGAATTTTGGGAAAAAATGACAACATCAAAAACCTCACAATGCATCTTACTAAATACCTTGGAATGTCTACTTTCAAAAAAGGGGTCATTTGGGGGATATTTGTACTTTCCTGGCTTGTTCGGGTGGCAAGAGATGAGATAGGCCGTCAGTTCATCAGGTGTGATCAATTTTTTATGATTTGCACCACAGTTTGTAGACTCTCTAACTTTCACAAAGACCAAATAATATCCACTAATTTGTGTTATTTTTACCAAAGATATGTAGCAGTATAAATTGTGGCCAAAATTTATGAAGAAAAATTAATAATTTGCAAAATATTATCACAGAAACTAAGAAAAAAAATTTTTTTTTTTTCAAAATTTTCCGTCTTTTTTCATTTATAGCGCAAATAATAAAAAACCCAGAGGTGATCAAATACCACCAAAAGAAAGCTCTATGTGTATGAAGAAAAGGACAAAAAATTCATTTGGGTACAGTGTTGCATGACTGAGTAATTGTAATTCAAGGTGTGAGAGCACCGAAAGCTGAAAATTGGTCTGGTCACGAGGGGGGGTTTAAGTGCCCAGTTGTCAAGTGGTTAACTAATGTACTGTACATAACTTTCCCGTATTCTGCATAATTATTTTAATCACCTGTTAAGATGTTCTTATCTTATCTATCTGATTTATATGCATTTTAAGGACTTGAGACAACTCTATATAAATTAAATCTATTCTAATGAACTTTCACCCAGTAAACTATCTTATAAAAAGTATGAGAAAGAAGCAGAGAGGTCATCCAAAGTTCAGCATTTAAAACTTTCTCTATATTTATACATTAATAAAGATTAATAATTATTGTTTTACTACTTAATAATAGTATTGATAAGACCACTACTATATAATAATAATAATAATAATAATAATAATTATAATTATATTATCAATAAAACATGCAAATCAATATGAATAATATGACATACATTGGCTAATATGAGATTCTACAACAGTGCACTGGTCCAAATCATTTGGTGGAGGGGGGTACTTATAGTGTGGGGGTTGTTTTTCAGGGGTTGGACTTGGCCCCTTAGTTCCAGTGAAGGGAACTCTTAAGGTGTCAGCATACCAAGACATTTTGGACAATTTCAGGCTCCCAACTTTGTGGGAACAGTTTGGGGACGGCCCCTTCCTGTTCCAACATGACTGCACACCAGTGCACAAAGCAAGGCCTATAAAGACATGGATGAGTGAGATTGGGGTGGAGGAACTTGACTGGCCTGCACCTCAACACAAAAGAACGCGATAGAACTGTGAGCCAGGCCTTCTCACCCACATTGGTGCCTTACCTGACAAAAAAATCATTCCCATAAACACACTCCTAAACCTTGTGGACAGCCTTTCCCAGAAGAGTTTAAGCTGAGTTTAAGCTGAAAATGGTGGACCAACTCAAGATTGAACCCTACGGACTAAGACTGGGATCCCATTAAAGTTCACGTGCATGTAAAGGCAGGTGTCCCAATACTTTTGGCAATATAGTGTGTGTCTGTGTGTGTATATTTAGATATATCTATATATATTTCTTTCTATCTCTCTCTCTCTCTCTCTCTCTCTCTCTCTCTCTCTCTCTCTCTATATATATATATATATATATATATATATATATATATATATATATACACAAAGTTGTGCTCATAAGTTTACATACCCTGGCAGAATTTATGATTTCTTGGCCATTTTTATGAGAATATAAATGATAACTTTTCTTTCACTCATAGTTAGTGTTTGTCTGAAGCCATTTATTAACTGTGTTTACTCTTTTTAAATCATAATAACAACAGAAACTACCCAAAGGACTCTAAATCGAAGAAAAGACTGGACAGCCGCACTCTGTTGACACCTTTATTGAAGACGGTTTAAATATTCTTCTGGTACAAAGACATTAGAGGCACAGGATCAATGAAAAGCTGACATGTTTCACACCCCTATGGGGTGCTTAGTCATAGCTATTGGAAAATGGTATGACCATCCATATATATGGGGATGAGAAAAAGGTCGATCAAGCAGTAAATCCTTCTGATAGGCCACCCGCATGGATACGTCAGTTCAAATTCCTTGACACATATGAAACACCTGGAGCCATTCATATGCATGGGATATCTTAACCAATGAACTTAAATACGACATCCCAAAATACCCTGATAGACATAGCTCATGTATCGTGCAACACAAAAATGCATGATGAACAAATATATGTAATTATTGATACTTAAAATGTATCAATAAACAAAAGATGAAGAAAGTGAAAAAAATGATGAAAAAAAATGAATGAATAGTGAAAGAATAAATACACGAATGAGAAAGTAAAAAGCTGAAAAAACAAGTACGATTGTGCATATATATATATAAAAAAGAGTTTATGGAAATAAAACAAAACACATTGAAACACATTGGGGGTTATTTACTAAAGGAAAATCCACTTTGCACTGAAAGTGCACTTGGAAGTAAAGTCGCTGTAGATCGAGGGGGACATGCAAGGAAAATAAAAAACAGCATTTTAGCTTGCACATGATTGGATGATAAAATCAGCAGAGCTTCCCTCATTTCAGATCTACCCCTTAGATTTAGAGTGACTGCACTTCCAAAGTGCACTTTCAGCGCAAAGTGGATTTGCCTTTCGTAAATAACCCCCATTGTCTTTTGTTTTTGTTTTATTGTGTTTGTTCTATATAGCATATAGTAACCGGAAAGAAAAGAAATGAAATAAAATCAATATATTGATATTGTAATGCAAAATATGTCACTGATTCCGGTACTACTATGTATATATAACTATGATAATCACAGTATGGGAGGAATAACATAGCTTTAGTCTGTCAATAATCTTATTAAAGCGGTTCGGCACCCATTTCATTTAGTAAATCTCTTTGCCTTCCAAATCAGGCAAAGAGTACTAAATGAAATGTTTTTTTTTTTTTTTTTACTTACCTTGTAATTGAAGACTTCCGGTCTTCTCTCTCTGCGGCGGCGGGCGGGGTCTCTGCGTCGATCGTCGTCACGCCGCACTGTCTCCTGGGATCTGGTGTCATTGATCCCAGGAGTCAGTGCGGGCATCTTCCGAAATCTCGCGAGATTTCGGCCACATCTTCCGAAATCTCCCGAGATTTCGGCCACATCTGCCGAAATCTCGTGAGATGTCAGCAGATGTGCCGTTACTGCGCACGCGCGAGTAACGGCGGTGCATGCTGGGCCATCAACAGTGCCTGTGGGGTTTCACATGCCCACAGGCAAGATGGACCCCAGCAGACAAGAAGAAGACAAGAAGAAGATGAAGATGAAAACCGGCGGCGATCGAGATGGAACATGGAACAGGTAAGTCCCCCAATTGAGCTATATGCCCTTGGCATATAGCCCAAAAAAAAAAAAAAAAGTGTGCAGAGTGCAGAACCGCTTTAAATGAAAAAAAATCCTTGAAATCTCAGATAAAATGAGGATCCCATGGGGACACACAAACAGGAAATGTATGAAAACAAGCTGACGGGGACATGCTAACTAAATCTGCACCGATATGTGAAAAAATACAAATAAAACCAGTATACAGGCAGGGGTTATAAATGGGATTGTAATAGCGTTCCTACAGGAGTGTCTACAAAAATCTACATGTATGGCTACAAATATATAAAAATATATACATATAGTGTAAAGGTTCCAAATATATTGTGTGGAGACACACGCATGACTGGAGAACCACTAGAGGTGTTATAGGAATGTGAAATGGTATCAGATTTTCACAAGGGATGATCATTACCCATATATATATGGCCATGGCCGTTTTCGAATTTACAAAGCATTTGCGCCTGTAACTCAGCGCAATTCCCCATTTACTAAAGTGTTGCCGGCGCATCTGTGCGCCGCTATAGACCTGGCACACGGCATCTTCAACTCAGAGAATAAAAGAATCTGGAAGTGGCAATATTATGGGGGTGATGTGGGTGATGTGAGGAAGTGTAGATATGACTGTCCAACTAACAAACATGCCCAGAATAGAACGGAAAACTATCTTTCTCTGAGCAGGCTTGCTGCGCCTGCAAATACACTTCTAACTACGTCAGGTCAATTTATGTACTGCGCATGCGCGAGCGGTATTTGCACCCGTTCATGTGCCGGTAAAATCTTAGTAAATGTCAAGCCACGTAGGTTCATTTGCATAAGTTGAACGGGCGCACATCTCAACTTGATTTTTTTTTTTTTTTTTTTTGCGCTGGTTCACTTCTATGGGTTTTTTAAAGGCTATTTGAACACAGGTCATGTTAGCATTAGGAAATTAAAAAAATTAAGAAAAGAAAATGCGTGTGGGTCCCCTGAAATTCCATACCAGGCCCTTCAGGTCTGGTATGGATATTAAGGGGAACCCTGCGCCAAAAAAAAAAAAAATGGCGTGGGGGTCCCCTCAAAATCCATACCAGACCCTTCAGGTCTGGCATGGATTTTTAAGGGGAACCCCGCGCCAAAAAAAAATGGCGTGGGGGTCCCCCCAAATCCATCTCAGGCCCTTATCCGAGCATGCAGCCCGGCCAGTCAGGAAAGGGGGTGGGGACGAGCAAGCGCGGGCCACACAGCTTTCTAATTTGCCAGCATTAATACACATAGCTGCAGAGTCGCAGTGCACAGGAGTTAACTCAAAGCAGTGCTCGGACTGGGATGTGGTCGCAGCACCCCTGAGGACTCTTTGCCCCAAGGTGGCACAGCACCCCAGTTGAAATACATTGGCGTAGTGCAACCAGTACAGCAAAAAGTGAACATGTATAAATCCAAAAAGAGTCCACACAAAAAACTTCTTGTTCAAAAATGTTATAAGTGGTACAAGACAATGGTCTAAAAAAGGACTAAATACGTGAATAACACAATGGTAGCCATGCATGGTTGCAGTAAGTAGGTCCGGATGGACAAAAATAAAGTATGGATCTTACATAGGAGCACAATCATTTTCATATGACAAAAGTCCACAAAATTTTCTGTGCTACCAACCATACGTGAAACTGACGTATCCTCTTATCTTCCCATTACATATCACCTGTGAACCATATATGCTCACCTTCAGATTTTGGTCCTAATACATTAAGGTCATTAGCTCTTTTGCCCCTTCATGGGCTGTATAATGGCTGGCTCCTCAAGATGTGTATCCTGCTCTCCAGTCTCTCCAAATGCAGGCATTCATGCATGCAAATATAATTCGGACCAACAGTACTCTCCATACATTTAAAATTTATGTAAAACTCATAAAATGACACCTACAAGCAAGTGCACACACACAGTGCTATCTATGTACAGCACTTTAAAAATTGATGAACAGCATCCCTCTCACCACAGACTCTGACGACCGCAGGTGGCCGCCGTAAGACGTCACTGATGTGGCTCCGCCCCTATACGCGTTACGTCAGATCTACAGGCTTCCTCCTTCCCATAGTGAACATGTTGGTTTGTTGTCCAGCATTAGGATACACTCATTGCTGGAGGTAGAGAACTTGTGATATTACTGCATTGAACTGCAGCTACCTGGAAAAAAGGTCAACTTTGAGGGGGTATTTTATGGTGCAGGGAAGCACCAAGGGTGGGGGTGTAACAAACGGGTGGGGAGCCCAGGGTTAAACTTTAAAATAAGCATGTCAATGAATAAATGCAGAGATTACTCTTACTGCCCAATCCTTATTAAAATATTCCATAACCAGGCCACTAGCATTATTGGAAGCTTTTCTATGACTTGGGTGATAAATACAAGAATAGCCCAACTTGGACAGAACAATAGATAAATAGTTTCGTTGCACTTTGACAAACTTTTGACCCGCACTGCATCTATTGGGTATTTTCTTACCAAAAAAACTTTACTTTTTCATAGTTCAGCTCGTGCCATATGGTATTAAAGCATCTAAAAGCTTTTGCTGACCTACTTATCATTTCAAAGCTGAACAGTGGCAGCTAAGGAGATTGTGAATCATACAAATATTCCTTTGTCATCCAGACTGCAAGAACTTAGCACGTCATTTTTCTTGTTCCTTATCCTTTTTATCTTTTTGACAAAAAAATAAAAAAAAGATGAATTTTCAGTTCCAAAATCTGCATTACATTGTGTTACAGTGTAATTCTTTGCTATTTTCCTTTTATTTATGTCAATTCTGCATATTTTTTATTTTTTTTTACATTTACTGGAGACTCTTTAAGGCACGGGGAAAGGATTATTGTAGGAACATCTGATTGATGTCCTGTGTTGAAGGACTTTGGGCTTCTGTTGATGGCATCAGTATGACATCAGTTTGAGAACATTTAGAATTCATTGACAGGGGCATTTGACTTGCAGATGACTTTACTACTGACCGCCATTTGTCCTACTTCAAGGGAGCTTTGAATGTTTTGATCTGCTCAGGGCTCCTGAGCCAAGGGTTTGATTGCTTCCCCCAGCCTCTAGAATAAGCTTCCAGAGCATACGAGGGAGTTCAAAAGATCAGATGAATATTTATCATACCCTGGCCAATCTCTGGAAGGGGGGGTATTCAGACGGCGGCTGGGGAGGTGATAAGCTCTTCTGGGGCTGTTGTCCCTAGAAGTAGCACTAAGGCAATAGACTACCGTTTGGACCTCAGCATTTGCTGTGTTAAGGGCCTTAGCAGGACAACTGAAAAAGGGAAGACCTGCTGAAGGACACTGTTTCAGAGTCCAGGTCTGAAGGAGGATTTTGACATTTCTCTCATTGAGATTCTACCCTTGGAGCCTG
Source organism: Lithobates sylvaticus (assembly GCA_028564925.1). Classification (NCBI taxonomy): domain Eukaryota; kingdom Metazoa; phylum Chordata; class Amphibia; order Anura; family Ranidae; genus Lithobates; species Lithobates sylvaticus. Next base: position 746,739,939 of record CM053026.1, on the reverse strand, counting down.
GCGGGCAGACAGCTCCTGGGTTACTTATAAGCTTTTAAGTATTATGGAAAGCTTCCAGCTGATTGGATGCTGTTGAATTAGTGGATGTTGAGTGTCTCATAACGGCTGATCGTGTAGTAAGGATCGGACGGATGTTCATCTGGCAGTGATCATTGTCACCCCATATATACTAAGAGGCTTTAATCGATCTACAATAGGGTGCGTGCAATTCGTATAGGGAGTACAAGCACTAGACACATTAATGGTCGAACGTTTAAACAGCTGATGAAGCATTTATGAACCACTACATGCAAAAGACTGTTTTTGAACTTCGATTTTATTTGGACCTATATCGGTACTCTTGATGAAAGCAAGAATTGGCCATTCTGTAAAAAATTGCAATGATATGCCCCTGTCAAACAGGTGCAGAAAAATTACTCTTTGGGTGTCGAGGGCGCCTTCCCCCCATAACTCTATAGAGGTGCTCTTGATGAAGGCAAAAAAAAAGTCCTGCAGAGATTCCACATCCCAAAAAAGACTTAATCAGTGACATCGGCATCAGGGGCTTCATAGCTGGTAATCCACGACTGATTCATTTTTATAAAAGTCAAACGGTCCACGGAGTCTGTGGACAGATGCATTTTATGATCAGTAACGAAACCTCCTGCAGCACTGAATGCCCATTCTGAAAGCACACTGGATGCAGGGCAGTCCAACAACTCAATAGCATACTGGGCAAGTTCTGGCCAGTGGTTTATTCTCATGACCCAGTAAGTCAGTGGATCGTCAGCTGGAAAGCTCTCCATCTCTGTTTCGGCCCTGAGGTAATCATCCTCCATGTGATGCAGACACTGCCGATGGGATGTAGAAGCTGACAGCCCTGGGCAGCGAGGACAAAAAAAATACAGAAATGCCTCACTTAAGCGGATGCCTTCTCCAACGCGACTCTTTTGACCAACAGAAAACTCAAAACTACGTTTTCTACGACACTAACCTACTGGAGTCAGAAAAAACGTTTAATAAAATCCTCTTTAACGTGTCCTCCAGATATTTTATCTTCTGCACTCTCTGTGGGGATGGAAAGAGTTCTGAGACCTTCCCCTTATAACGGTGGTCAAGGAGGGTTGCCAACCAGTAACCATCCTTCTCCTTTATGCCAGGTATTCTTTGCAGGCTTTAAAACACGAGGTTGTCCATGCGCCTTAAATTTGCAGAGGCTTGAGAAGCAGACTCCTCTGGGTTACTCAGGATAACAGCATCTGGAACTTCCTCCTCCCAGCCATGTACTACTCCCAAGGGTCCAGAGGTTGGATAGCCATCGCTTACAGATTGACGCATGCCTTCCTCTTTTCGAAACCTATGAAAGTGCCAGAATCCTCCTCCTCATCCTCTTCCCCTCTCTCCTCCTGTGTGTTCTGTGACATAGGAATGATGGTGTCTGGATAAAGTGGGCTTTGAGAGGAAAGGGAGTCCTCCTCTTCCTCGTGGTGCTCTGCTGGCCATAATTTGTTGTGTCCACCAGAGTGTCCCTTAACATAAAATGTGCCCATCAGAGTGTCCCTTAACATAAAATGTGCCCATCAGAGTGTCTCTTAACATAAAATGTGCCTATCAGCATGCTACTTATTTGCTCTGATGGTCATATTTTATTTTAAGAGCAACACTAATGGGCACATTTTGTTATGCCCATCAGAGTGCCCCCTAACATAAAATATGCCCATCATCAGCCTGACCCTTAACATAAAATAAGTAGCATGCTGATGGGCACATTTTATGTAAAGGGCACTCTGATGGCCATATTTTATTTTAAGAGCAACACTGATGGGCACATTTTATGTAAAGGGGCACGCAGATGGGCATATTTTGTTGTGCCCATCGGAGTGCCCCTTAACATAAAATGTGCCCATCAGCATGCAAGCTTATTTTATGTTAAGGATCACACTGATGGGCATATTTTATGTTAGGGAGCACTCTGATGGGCACAACAAAATATGCCCATCAGTGTTGCTCTTAAAATAAAATATGCCCATCAGACCAGTTCCAGTAAATTAACCCCTTTGTGCTGCATAAATGGCACCAGTGTTTTAAGTATATTCTCGTTTTAAAAACAACCTTGATTCTTCCTTAAAAACGGGGGGGGGGGGGGCTGCGCAGTTTGCCATCTTTGCCCTGGGCACTAAATGGCCTTGTCCCAGCACTGCTCAGAACCAACATCTGAATCCAGTAATGGCTGGGCATCATCAAGGAGCAAGTGGCTGACGCTGTGGTCAAATAACTCAGCTGACTCCTCAGTGGATGATGTTGGGGCTATGGCAGGAATAGATGTGGACAAGGAGGCAAGTTTATCCACTCTGGCAACTGCAGTGGACTGCTTGCGTGACAGAGGATGAGGAGAATGAGGAATGTTTAGTAAGTCAGTCCACCACCTCCTCTGCATGTTGTGGCTGGATAGCACAGGCAAGCTCACTAAACAGAGAAAATGATGCCCTGCCTGAGGACTGACCACCACGTCCACCTTTGCCTGTGGACACATTTTTTGCTGACCCCCTTACAGTGCCAAGGGAAGGTCTGCCTCTCCTTGTTGTCCTCAAAGACATTATTGGGAGGGAGGGGGCTTATAAGCAAATGTAAAGAAGAAGTTGAAATCTGTACATAGATGCACTTTAATCAATGTAAAGAGGTGTTTGGTGCACTTTAATTTGAGTACTCACACTACACACAGATACACTATAATATACTGCAATATAATGCGCCAAGTGTACAGTGATGCACTGAGCTATATGGCGTTAAACTGGCAGTAATGCACACAAAAGTAAATCATGTTAAACTGGCAATAACGCACAAAAACTATATGGCGTTAAACTGACAGTAATGCACACAAAACTATATGGGGTTGAACTGGCATTAACGCACACAGAAATATATGGCGTTAAACTGGCAGTAACGCACACAAAACTATATGACATTAAACTGGCAGTAACGCACAAAACTATATGGCGTTAAACTGGCAGTAACGCACACAAAACTATATGGCGTTAAACTGACAGTAACACTCACAGAACAATATGGTGTTAAACTGGTAGTAACGCACACAGAACTATATGGCGTTAAACTGGCAGTAACGCACACAGAACTATATGCGTTAAACTGGCAGTAACGCACAAAACTATATGCGTTAAACTGACAGTAACGCACAAAAACTATATGGGGTTAAACTGGCAGTAATGCACACAAAACTATATGACATTAAACTGGCAGTAAAGCACAAAACTATATGGCGTTAAACTGGCAGTAACGCACACAAAACTATATGGCGTTAAACTGGCAGTAATGCACACAAAACTATGTGGCATTAGACTTGCAGTAACGCACACAAAACTATATGGCATTAAACTGTCAGTAACGCACAAAACAATATGGCGTTAAACTGGCAGTAACATACACAGAACTATATGGCGTTAAATTGGCAGTAACACACACAAAAGTAAATGGTGTTAAACTGGCAGTTACGCACAAAACTATATGGCGTTAAACTGTCAATAACGCACACAAAACTATATGGCGTTAAACTGGCAGTAACGCACATAGAAGTAAATGGCGTTAAACTGGCAGTGACGCAATCAAATATCTGAACTGTCCCTACTCTAGCCTTACACTAATGTAAAGATTACTGACAGTCTCACTGCACTACAGTGAAACTATCTGAGCTGTCCTTACTCTAGCTGCACACTATGCAAAGCTGAATGATGGTCCTCCTTACTACACTGACACTATCCCTAGACTGACACTAAACTAATATTCTACACTGACAATTGAAGCTAAAAGCACACTTGCAATGCACTGTTTATCGCCGCAATGCATTGTGGTCAGTTCGGGGTGCCGAACAAATGGTCAAACTAGGGGTTAGATTAAGATAAAGGACAGAGTCCTTTATCTTAACCTATATGAGCATGTTGGATTTCACATTCCAAAACCATAGGCAATTTGGAGTTCCCTCGCTTATTTTTGTGGCTATAATAGCCTCCACTCTTCTGGGAAGGCTTTCCACAAGATTTTGGAGTGCTCATTTAGCCAAAGTAGCATTTATGAAGTCAAGTAATGATGTTGGATGTTGGAGCCAGGTCTGGCTCCCAATCAGAGTTCCAATTGATTCCAAAGGTGTTGAGTAAAGTTGAGGTCAGGGCTCTGTACAGGCTTCTCATGTTCCTCCACACCAAACTCAGCACACAATATCTTTATGGAGATGGTTTTGTGGACAGTCATGTTGGAACAGAAAAGGGTCTTCCTTTTACTTTTGCCAGAAGACTAGAGGCACACAATTTTCTAAAATAAGCTCTGGGATGTGGAGGTAGATCATGGACCAAAGGATCCTGAGGAGCTGGCCAGGGGTTTCTGGTTAAGGTCAAACACCTGTTTGCCCTCTTGCCCAACCCCATTGTTGCCTTCTAATGCCCCATACACACGGTCGGATTTTCCGATGGAAAATGTCCTATCGGACAATGTTGTCGGAAATTCCGACCGTGTATAGGCTCCATCGGACTTTTTCCGTAGGATTTTCCGACGGACAAAGTTTTATCTCCAGCTCTCAAATTTTCCGACAACAAAGTCCTATCGGACTTTTTCCGATCGTGTGTAGCGAATTCCGACGGACAAAGTGCCACGCATGCTCAGATCAAATTACAAGACCAAAGCTATTGGCTACTAGCCTCTACGCAGTCCCGTCGTAGGCAACAAACGTCACCACGTTCAGAATGATCGGATTTTCAGACAACTTTGTCCGACCGTGTGTATGCAACACCAGTGTCGGACTAAATCCGTCGGAAAAAATCTGATGGATTTTGTGGTCGGATTTTCCGACCGTGTGTACGGGGCATAAGACCTTATTTGGACCCCTGTCTTTTTTTGTTTGGCCATTGGTCAGCCACTGATGATGTAACTCCCTAGCATGCTCTATGGAATTACATTATTCCAGCACTCAGGCTCTATTTAATCTGGACAGCTGCTGATGGTGTATACACAAACTATAAATGCTAGGAGAAATGCTGATCTTCTATACATTTTAGACTTTTTGGACTGCTCAACTGTTAAAGCAATACTGCTACACTGTGGGGCATGTTTAGTGTGGATATTATATAGAAACATTTAAATGTCTAGATTCAAAAGCATTCTCTGGCATTCACACTCTAGAGTCCCATTAGTTATAACAACAATCTGTGGCCAGTGGAGAGGGCAAATGCTGCCTTATGCCAATGAGCAATTAGGTTTGAATCCTCATTTGCAGTATGTTGAATGTGCAGTGATTGGGGGCTTAGCAAGCGGGATCAAGTCTAACAGGTCTCCATAGGGAATCAACAGTGAGTTGCTGATGTCGTGAGACTCAACTGACATCATTAAGGTCTTGGTTCACAATGGTGGTTACAATAGAAGTCAATTTTTTGCTACCTGCATGAGTGGCTTTAGTCTTAAATCCTGTCAGTTATAAACCTTATTACACTATTAGAAGCTTTTTTTCATTTGACATTTTTGAACCCTCATAGGTTGGGGACATTCTTTAGAGATGTGGATTCAGAAAAGAGTGAACTAAGCAGAGCAGTGGTTTGACCTATATATCGTAAATGATCCAATGTATACTACGTGCAAATGCCCACTGGGTGCTGAATGGTTCTGGTGGTTTATAAGGCATTAGAAAACACTCCATTCACCACTGGCCTTTTAAATCATCACAGGAAGGTTTGTGACACTAAGGGGGAGATTTACTAAAATGGTCCTGATGAAGTCACATGACACAGGACGATACGCGTCGGAGTTGGGCAACAGCTAGATTGGAAGTGACGTAGGAGTACGAGCTTGCCGCCTGTGGATTATATGCTTTGCCAATCGTGTTTTTAATGTAAGTAAACTTATGCTGTTTTTATAAGAAATACCGCTTGAGAAATGTTATCACACCATTGGAGCCCCTTTTATTTATGTACCGTCATCACGGAGGAGACTAGGTGGAACCCTGGGATTGCGATTGGGATGTAAGGAGGTATTGCTGCTCATCCAGTCCTAAGGGCTGTGCCTATTACAGAGAGAGATCCCCAGAGTTCAGTAGAGGCACAAGGATCCCCTAGGAGAGTTACCTGCACCCAATGCCGTTACCTTACAGCAGTAAGGTGAGAGGCCTGTGAGCACTGAGGTGTCATACACACCATAAGAAGAGACACTGATCACTTTTATTCACTGTTTGGAATGTGGAAGAATTAGAGCACTTTATTTGTCAGTTGCATGTGATTCACATGTTTACCACTGGGACATTTATGTGCAACTTATTTTTATCAGTCATCGTTATTGCCACTTGAGGTTATGGATGCTATAGAAGCTATTTTTTATATATTTATTAGCCTTTTCTATGAAGTATTGTGTGCACATCTTTATTGCATAGTATTGTATATTCATTTATTTTATTATTGACAGTGCAACATCATCACTATTTTTTATACAATTCCTCCCACTGATACCAATGATGGGGCACTATTCCTCCTAATGTCACCAATGATGGGACACTATTACTCCCACTAACACCAACGATGGGGCACTATTCCTTCCACTGATTCCAGTGATGGGGTATTATTGCCCCCACTGACACCAATGATGGGGCACCATTCCTTTCGCCGACATAAACAATGGGGCACTATTCCTCCTACTGACACTGACCATGGGGCACAATTCTTCCCACTGACACTAATGATGGGGCACTATTCCTCCCACTGATACCAATGATGGGGCACTATTTCTCCTAATGACACCAATGATGGTGCACAATTCCTCCCACTGATACCAATGATGGGGCACTATTCCTCCCACTGATACCAATGATGAGGCACTATTCCTCCTAATGACACCAATGATGGGGCACCATTTCTCCTAATGACACCAATGATGGGGCACTATTTCTCCTAATGACACCAATGATGGGGCACTATTTCTCCTAATGACACCAATGATGGGGCACTATTCCTCCTAGTGACACCAATTATGGGGCACTATTTCTCCTAATGACACCAATAATGGGGCACTATTCCTTCTAATGACACCAATAATGGGGCACTATTCCTCCTAACACCAATTATGGGGCACTATTCCTCCTAATGACACCGATGATGGGGCACTATTTCTTGTGACACCAATGATGGTGCACAATTCCTCCCACTGATACCAATGATGGGGCACTATTCCTCCTAATGCCCTCCATGATGGGGCACTATTTCTCCTGACACCAATGATGGTGCACAATTCCCCCCACTGATACCAATGATGGGGCACTATTCCTCCTAATGACACCAATGATGGGGCACTATTCCCACCACAGATGCCAACGATGAGCCGTAATTCCTCCCACTGACATGAATGATGGGGCACCACTCCTTCCATTGACACTGACAATGGAGCACTATTCCTCCTACTCACACCAACCATGGGGCACCATTCCTCCCACTGACATCAATGGTTGGAGACTACTCCTCCCCTAATACTAAACATGGGGCACTATTCCCACCACTGATATCAATCATGAGCCATAATTCCCCCCCCCCCCCCCATACCAAAAATAGGGCACTATTGCTCCCACTAACACCAGTGATGGGGCATTATTTACTCCCACTGACACCGGGGAATTTTCCACGCCCATTGACATCAATCCTCCCCTAAAGTTTTAAGTGCTTGAATATTATCACAATTATATTTTTTTTGTTATTTCTATTTATTCCTTTTTTTTTTTTTTAATCGCTCGCAGCTCTTACCAATGACCCACATAAAAATAAAATCTTCACGGCATAAAGCCTATTACTTTAATGTGACTCTGGTATGGCCTATAAATAAACCTGGTTTTTATTCTATGTTTCTCTTCGTCTAATTGCATGTGATGCGGCACAGGATGGGATGACATTAACTCAGCATGCTATGTATTATTCCATGCAAATGATCGGTTTGTTTTCCTCGCCCTAAAAAAACAACAACATTGAGATAACAGCGTTGGCATTATTTACGGCATCAATAGAACACCAAAATAGTGGCACATCAATTGAGATTTAACAATAAGACATGAAGGCATCTTATTAAAAATTGGAAGAATAATGGACCTCCAGCAGTGAAGTGTTATAAGTGACCATTGATTCTCACTAGCAGCAGAAGAGTTATCATGTCTGTATATATAATACACTCACTGCCCACTTTATTGGGCACACCCGTTTAATTGCTTGGAAACACAAATTGCTAATAGACATGTGCAATTCGTTTCGTTTTTTTTTCGTTTTTCTTTTTTTTTCGTTATTTTCGTTCGTTCATTTTCGTACGAATGAACGAATCGTTCAAATCCGATTAACGAATCATTCGAATCGTACGAACCCCAAAAACAACGAAAATCTGAAAAAAAACTAATTAGAAACAACGAATGTACTAATGAAGAAAATCCGAAAAACGAAAACGAACGAAAAAATTCGTACATTCGTAACTTTTTTTTTTTTTTTTTTGAATTGGTAATTTTCCGTGTCCCTTACAATGGTGCTGCTAAACATACTACGAATGGATTGAACAAAAAAATTTGTACATTCGTAACTTTTTTTTCGATTCGTAACTTTTTTTTTCGATTTGTAACTTTTTTTTTCGATTCGTAACTTTTTTTTTTTTTCGATTTGTAGTTTTCCGTGTCTCTATTGAACCAAAAAATTCGTACATTCGTAACTTTTTTTTTCGATTCGTAACTTTTTTTTTTCGATTCGTAACTTTTTTTCCGATTCGTAAATTATTAAAATGTAATAATAGCATACACATTACATAAAATTATGAATTATGCTCCGATTACGAATCTACGAATGTTACGAATGTTACGAATGTACAAATAAATACGAATGCGTCCGAAAATTAAACTAACGAAAAAACGAATCAACGAAAAAATAACTCTTACGAATGTACGAATCGTTACGAATACGAACATCGACGACTTACGAATGTACAAATCGTTACGAATACGAACATCGACGACTTACGAATGTACGAATCGTTCCGAATACGAACATCGACGACTTACGAATGTACGAATCGTTACGAATACGAACACCGACGACTTACGAATGTACGAATCGTTACGAATCCGAACACCGTCGACTTACGAATGTACGAATCGTTACGAATACGAACACCGACGACTTACGAATGTACGAATCGTTACGAATACGAACATCGACGACTTATGAATGTACGAATCGTTACAAATCCGAACACCGTCGACTTACGAATGTACGAATCGTTACGAATACGAACATCGACGACTTACGAATGTACGAATCGTTACGAATACGAACATCGATGACTTACGAATGTACGAATCATTACGAATACGAACATCGACGACTTACGAATGTACGAATCGTTCCGAATACGAACATCGACGACTTATGAATGTACGAATTGTCACGAATCTGAACATCGACAACTTACGAATGTACGAATCGTTACGAATCAACGGAAACAAAAAAAACGAAAAAAAACTAATTTTTTTCGGAAACGAAAAAAAAATATTTTTTTTGTTGTGCACATGTCTAATTGCTAATCAGCCAATCGCATGGCAGCAGCTCAATGCATTCAGGCATCTAGATGTGGCGAAGACGACTTGCTGAAGTTCAAACTGAGCATCAGAATGGGGAAGAAAGGGGATTCAGGTGACTTTGAACGTGGCATGGTTGTTGGTGGTCTGAGTATTTCAAAAACTGCTGATCTACTGGGATCTACTGGGATTTTAAAACCATCTCTCGGGTTTACAGAGAATGGTCCGAAAAAGAGAAAATATCCAGTGAGCGGCAGTTGTGTGGAGGAAAAGGCCTTTTTGATGTCAGAGGAGAATGGGCAGACTGGTTTGAGATGATAGAAAGGCAACAGTAACTCAAATAACCTCTCGTTACACTCAAGGTATGCAGAATATCATCTCTGAATGCACAACACGTCGAACCTTGAAGCAGATGGGCTACAGCAGCTAAAGACCACACCGGGTGCCACTCTTGTCAGCTAAGAACAGGAAACTGAGGCTACAATTTGCACAGGATCAAAATTGGACAATAGAAGATTGGAAAAGCGTTGCCTGGTCTGACGAGTCTCGATTTCAGCTGCGACATTCAGATAGTCGGGTCACTCACTCCTGTAGCAGATGATGTAAGTCTGAAAAGGAGGGTCGCACACCGCTGGTATCATCCACCTTCATTGGAGAACGCTCAGACAGAACGTGGTTCCTCCATAGTGTTCTGTATGAGTAGTCTCCAATAAAGTTTCTTATGGATAATGATGTGCAGAGTACTCTCGTAGGCTGATGTGCAGTGCACCCCCCCCCCCTTTACATCATAGTGCGGTCCCTTTACCTTGTGCTGCTGCCAGAAAGAAGCTGGGGGCGGAGCTGGAAAGCAGAAAGTGCAGGGTCTGGAGGAGGACCAGAGGCGGGCTAGAGTCAGCTGCTGAAGCCTGTTGAGTGTTGAGACCAGGGTAGGCAGAGGTGAGGGGACTCCACGGCTGCATGGAGAAGTGCAGGATCTGGCGGATGACTTCTGTTCACCTCTTTGCTACCGACTACTGAGACGGGATGGGGGGCAGAGACGAGCCTCTCCACGGCTGCATGGATAAGTGCAGGATCTGGTGGATGACTTCTGTTCACCTCTTTGCTACCGACTACTGAGACGGGGTGGGGGGCAGAGACGAGCCTCTCCACGGCTGCATGGATAAGTGCAGGATCTGGTGGAGGAGATCTGTCCTCCTCTTTGCTACCTACTGCTGAGATGGTGGGGGGGGGGGGCAGAGGCGAGCCCCTCCATGGCTGAACGAAGAAGTGCAGGATCTGGTGGAGATGTTCTGTGCTCCTCCCTGCTGCCGACTGCTGAGACAGGGGAGGCGGGGGGCAGAGACGAGTCGCTCTGCGGCTGCACGAAGAAGCACGGGATCTGGCAGAGGAGTTCTGCCCTCCTCTCTACTACTGAATGCTGAGATGAGGGAGGTGCTGCAGGATAGGTGCGAAGTCTACATTAAATGGCCTGGCGGGCTGGATTCAGCCCGTGGGCCTTGTGTTTGACTTGAAGGAACTGAATAGGCTCCTGGAATGTTAGCTGTCAGAGTTCCTGGCGAAAGTCGGTGATAGCCGGCAAACCAAACATCCCCAATGAGCAAGTCCAGTTGTGTTTGATTTATTACCGCTGGATATGTTGAATGTTCTCATTTGAATTTTAGAAGTCTGGTAAACCTATTGAAGATATATGCGCTCAACTACAAGAAAAACAGATGTCGCTTTCGCTTCTGGACATTGAAAGTAAAACTACGTCAGAAAAATGTTCATAGTGAGACGAAGCGTAGAGGAATAACTGCAAGTTCATAGAGACAATAATGACTTATCCCAGTTTATTCTGAGTTCCTTAGGTCTATAACTTGGCCATGGGCACCAACACGTGCCTGAGACAGCAGCGGGAGCTATTTTGCGACCATGCTTTGTGCACTGGTGCAAATCATTTGGTGGAGGGGGGATTATGGTGTGGGGTTGTTTTTCAGGGGTTGGGCTTGGCTCCTTAGTTCCAGTGAAGGGAACTCTTAAGACGTCACCATACCAAGACATTTTGGACAATTTCATGCTCCCAACTTTGTGGGAACAGTTTGGGGATGGCCTCTTTCTGTTCCAACATGACTGCACACCAGTGCACAAAGCAAGGTCCATAAAGACATGGATGAGTGAGTTTGGGGTGGAGGAACTTGACTGGTGTACATACAGTCCTGAACTCAACCCAATAGAACACCTTTGAAATGAATTAGAGTGGAGACTGCGAGCCAGGTCTTCTTGTCCAACATCAGTGCTTGACCTCACAAATGCTCTTTGGGAAGAATGGTCAAACATTCCCATAGACACACTCCTAAACCTTGTGGACAGCCTTCCCAGAAGAGTTGAAGCTGTTATAGCTGCAAAGGGTGGACCAACTCAATATTGAACCCTACAGACTAAAACCTCATACACACGATCGGATTTTCAGCCGACAAAACCGCAGATTTTGTCCGAAGGGTGTTGGCCCAAACTTGTCTTGCATACAAACGGCACACAATTGTCGGCCAACACTCTCAAACGTAGTGACGGACTAGGCATACTACGAGCCGATAAATAGAAAGTTCTATTGTTATGCGCCACCCTTTGGGCTCCTTCTGCTAATTTTGTGTTAGTAGAAGTTTGGTGAGTATCGATTCGCGCTTTTCAGTTCGTGCTTGTCAGTTTGTTCCTGAACGGGCGTTCATCAACTAGCCATGTTGCGTTCTTGTCGGAGAGATCGTGATATCATTGGGCTCTGAGTTATTGCTTTGACCCAAGTCCAGTCCAGGAACAGGAGGAGGAGGAGTTCTTGGACCAAGAATTGGTTGCTTAACCGATTCCTGACTGGCGCACAATGATGTACGTCGGCAGAATGGCACGGTCAGGCATAAGGGCATACAGGTACGTCCCTTTAAGAATGCCGCCATGCCATCGCCTGCGCACTGCCGGCGCCGAGCACATGTGCCAGTCGGGACCCCGTGACTGGACACGGGTCCCGCGGACTCGATCGCCGCGGGGCTACCAGCGATCGTCTCACGGGAAGGCTGAATGGGGAGATGCTGAAGTAAACAAAAAATTTACAAAAAATATGTAGAAGAATACGTATAGGCCTAAACTGAGGGAAAAAAACGTTTTTTTTATATATTTTTGGGGGATATTTATTATAGCAAAAAGTAAAAAATAATGTGTTTTTTGCAAAAATAAAAATAAAAACCGCAGGGGCGATCAAATACCACCAAAAGAAAGCTCTATTTGTGGGAAAAAAAGGACGTCAATTTTGTTTGGGAGCCACGTCGCACGACCGCGCAATTGTCAATTAAAGCGACGCAGCAAAAAGTGGTCTGGTCTTAAGCCAGCAAAATGGTCCGGTCTGAAAGTGGTTAATCGTGACCAATTCTCTCACATGCCTTTGCTGCGGGAGCTCCAGGAGAATAATCCTGATGATTTTAGGAATTATCTCTGGATGACGGACCCCTGCTTTCACTGTCTCTTGGCATTGCTGACCCCCTATATTACGAAGCAGGACACATGCATGCGGCTTGCCATTACTCCCAAGCAAACGTTCATAGCCACTTTGCGGTACTTGGCGATGGGGAGAAGTCTCCAGGGCCTCAAGTATACGACTGGGATCTCCCCCCAATCTCTGGGACTCATTATTCCAGAGACCTGTTCTGCCATTATTCAAGTCCTGCAGAAGGACTATATTCAGGTAAGTTTTAGCCTTTAACATCACATTCGGTGTATTAAATGTTTGATAATGTATTGTATTAATTTCTTGATTCCATAATTACCATTATTGTAATATGCTGTGAATGTCCTCCTTGTCCTCATACATGCTGTAAGCTTTTAATGATCCTTTTTTGTCCTTCGTGCATATTTTTTTTCACTAGCCTCCGCAGCATGTTATCCTGGACCCATACACACCTAGAGTGCAAGAGGCCATTTTTTTGGGGCACAAACTAATTTTGAACCCTCCCTCCCCCCCAAATGCTAAGTCAACGGATACCAATACTCTATCTGCTGACTTTGCAAAACCCATACACACTATACCTCTTTTGTGGTCATATTTCTGTATGAATTCACCAAAGCATGCAGTGCAAGGGCCTGCCTGATTACCTTCAAATTGTAACTTATAAAGTTTTTGTCTCATATTATCTTGATAGGTAATTTATGAATGGCAAAATGTGCTTCAATTTGGACAGTGTGTATCCATTTTATGACACTTCTTACCTGTCCACTGGGCTGCCAATAGTGTAAGTAAGGAGGGTCTGGCCAAAGTATAATACATTATTAATGCATTCAGCTCTCATGGAAGTGGAGAGGGTTACCTGTATAAAACATCTACCCCATACCTCCCCCCCACCATATCATTTTTCGAAGGGGTCACCAAAGGGGGTGATGAATCTGATAAGTTTATCTTACACTTTTGTCTTTAAATACTCATTTCAATGTTATACTTATGTTGGCCAAGAATGTTTTTGTCAAATCTGCTTGCAATGTTATGTGCAGAAGTAGTAATTTCTTCTTTCTTTTTTGACTCCACAGTTTCCTTCCACCCCCCAGCAATGGCAGGATGTTGCAGGCCAGTTTCAGCATCAGTGGGATTTTCACAACTGTGGTGGTGCTATTGATGGGAAACATGTGAGGATTGTCCCACCACCCAACTCGGGCTCATATTACTACTATTACAAAGGCTTTTGCAGCATAGTGCTGCTAGCTGTTGTTTCTGCAACGTATGAGTTCCTTTTTTTTGGATGTTGGGAAGAATGGCTGCAACTCGGATGGAAGTGTCATCATGCAGACGGAGTTCTACCATCGGTTTCAGAATGGCACCTTAAATTTGCCAACTGCTCGGGACAATGTTGAGGGCCTCAATTTTGTTTTTATGGCAGATGAGGCCTTTGCTCTGGGGAAACATGTTATGAAGCCATTTCTTATGAGGAATCTCACCTCAGAGCAGAGAATCTTCAACTACAGGCTCTCTCGTACCAGAAGGGTGGTTGAAAACGCCTTTATCATCCTGTCAAGTCGCTTCAGGCTCTTTTTAACCTCCATTAACCTGGCCCAATAAAAATATACTATGTTGTTTTGTGCTGTTGCATCCTCCACAATTTTTTACGGAGGAATACTAGCAGCTACCTTTCCTCACTGCCAGCTGATGTTGACCCCACAGTGTCAGGCCCAGCTGAAGAGGCTGCAGCTCGTCCATCGGTGGGAGACATGATGGCTCTGGAACCTGCCTGTGCTGGGTTGCCCTCACAAAATGCCCATGATATCCGCCAAAAATATCTTGAATATTTTGTGGGTAGAGGGGCAGTGGCTTGGCAGCAAAATGTAGCTGATCCACAATCATAATTTTATTTTATCGTAAACTACGATTTCATTTGAACTACTGTTGAACTACTGTTGTCTGTGTTTCTTATCTGTATAATAGTTTGTCATGGCATTTTTTTGTCCATTTTAGACAATAGTGCAAATGTACCTTATTTGCTACATGAGGTGACAATCTGTTCTTCAGCTAACTATTATGTTGTGCTGTGGGTCTGCTACACACACACAATATTTTTGTTCTTAATGTATCTAATGCGCTAAGTTTGAAAACATTATGCTTTTCCAACTCCTTTCATTTCTTTGAGGCCATAAAATTGCCTGAGTTGGCCACATTTTAGAGCACATTGTCACTGTAACTACACCAACTTAACAAATACACTGGTATTGAGAATTGAAATAATAAGCCTCACATTGTTTAGAAAAAAACATTTTACACCAAGCACATTCACATGTGCGTTTTAAGGTTTTATAACAAACCAACATCTTGGTGTATAAACATGTATGTTTGCCATTATTTTGCCTTATTCCGTCTTAAACAGGAATGTTTGAAAACATAAGATACACATCCCCAACTCAGGAACTTAAAAGTTCTAGTTTGTTAAAGTAAATGCCATATGAGACATTAGTATCCAAAGACTGTGTGGATGTTGCCTTCCTCAGATGGGGTGATCTCACCCCTCTAAAAGCCAAAATTTGAAGCCATGTCCATGTAGAGGCATAACTGTTAAATGTCCCTTATGATCCCCTGCCTAAAATGTGTGTAGGTACAAACAGGTTACCGTATTTATCGGCGTATAACACGCACTTTTTTTCCCCTTAAAAGCAGGGGAAAATCGGGGGTGCGTGTTATACGCCGATCCCCCGCAGTTTGGAAGCTTTTCCGATCGTTTTTCGAGCTTTTCTGTCGTTCTCGGCGGCGATCGGGTATCTTCAGCCGTTCTCGGCTATCTTCAGCCGTTCTCGGCTATCTTCGGCAAGCCGAAAATAGCCGAGAACGGCCGAAGATAGCCGGGAACGGTCGAATGCGGCCGAAAATACCCGAAAGCCGGCCGAGAACTACCGAGCGCCACCGAGATACACAGGACATCCGCTCTGTATCTCGGCAGCGCCATTTTTTTAAAAAAAAGACACTGACAAGGCTGCAATTGACACGGAAGGCTGCAATTGGCACACAATCCTGCAATTGGCACACAATCCTGCAAATGGCACACAATCCTGCAAATGGCACACAATCCTGCAAATGGCACACAATCCTGCAAATGACAGACAAGGCTGCAAATGAATGACAGGGCTGCAAATGACTGACAAGGCTGCAATGCAAGGCTGCAAATGACACTGACAATGCTGCATTAATGGGCATTTAAATGTAAGTTTTTTTCCTTAAACTTCCCTCCTAAAAGTTTTTTTCTTTTAAATTCCCTCCTAAACTTGGGGTGCGTGTTATACGCTGGTGCGTGTTATATGCCGATAAATACGGTAGTTTGTAAGGCCACAAAACACACAGTGTGTCAACATGTGCTATCTCCCATCACAGGGTATAAATGGATGCGTTTTGGGGGTGCAACCCCTTCCTCGTAACTAAAGTAGGTAAGAGGAAGGGGTAACATCCCCAAAACGCGTCCATTGATACCCCATGCTGGGAGCTAGCACATGTTGACCCACTGTGTGTTTTGTGGCTTTAGCAAAATAGATGTAGGGAAAGACACACATTTTAGGCATGGGATCATGAGGGAATTAAGAATATTTTGTCACCATTTGTGGACATCTTAAAATGTTGGCTTTGTGCTTCTTAAAAACACATAAAATTACAATTAACATTACTTAGGGCAGTGTTTCCCAACGCTCCTTCTCCAGATGCATTCGCAGGTCATGTTTTCTATATTTTTTGCTTTTGTCACAGGTGATGATGTCATTTTCAAAGTTAGTAATTCACACAGTCTTTTATGTACTGAGGAAAATACAGAAAACAGGACCTGGTGGTGCACCTAGAGAAGTGGAGTGGAGAAACACTGACCTCGGACACTAAAGCCTAGGTTCACATTGGATCGGTTTGTCATGCAATTTGCGAGATGAAATCGCATTACAAGTCGCAGCCTATTGGAGGCAATGACACTGTTCCAATCGGTGCGACACAGAATTAGCGGCAAACAGCACCAATTTGCAAAAGTAGTTCCTGCAGTACTTTTGCCGATTTTAGGTTCGACTTCAATAGACATCTGGGCATGAAGCCACACAAATGTCTATCAAGTAGCACCTGAAATCGCGCTGACCTTGCTACTTAGAAATCGCTCAACTTCAAGTGAAGTAGCATGATTTCAAAGTAGCATCAATGTGAACCAGGGCTTTACATTTATTTTGGCACTCACCACATAAGGCTTTGTTGCCCAAACTGATTTGCATCCTAAATGAACAAAGTACGTATTTGTACTTTCCTGCAAACAAAATACAGAATTCCTTAACCGCTTGCCGACCAGCGCACGCCGATTTACGTCGGCACTGGTGGGCAAAAGAGCGTACAGGTACGTCCCCTTTAAGAAGCGGTGTTGCGGGCATGCGCGTGCCACTGTCGGCGCCCACCTCGGTGACCGTGGGTCCGCAGACTCGATGTCCGCCGGTTGCCCGCGATTGTGTCACGGAGAGGTAGAACGGGGAGATGCTTTTGTAAACAAAGCATTTCCCCATTCTGCCTAGTGACAGGACAGAGATCATTGCTCTCTCGAGAGCAGTGATCGCTGTCATGTGAGGTGTAGCCCCTCCCCCCCACAGTTAGAATAACTCCCTAGGACACACTTAACCCCTTCACCGCCCCTTAGTGGTTAACCCCTTCACTGCCAGTGTCATTTACACAGTAATCAATGCATTTTTATAGCACTGATCGCTGTATAAATGACAATGGTCCCAAAATAGTGTCAAAAGTGTCTGATCTGTCCGCCATAGTCCCGATAAAAATCGCAGATCGCCACCATTACTAATAAAAAAAATTAAAAATAAAAATGCCATAAAACTATCCCCTCTTTTGTAGATGCTATAATTTTTTGCGCAAACCAATCAATATACGCTTATTGCGTTTTTTTTTTTTTTTTTTTTTTTTTTTTTTTAAACAAAAATATGTAGAAGAAATCATATCGGCCTAAACTGAGGAAAAAATCGTTTTTTTATATATTTTTGGGGAATATTTATTATAGCAAAAAGTTAAAAATATTGTGTTTTTTTCAAAATTGTCGCTCTTTTTTTGCTTTTTAACGCAAAAAATAAAAACGCAGAGGCGATCAAATACCACCAAAAGAAATCTCTATTTGTGGGAAAAAAAACATCAATTTCGTTTGGGTGCAACGTCGCTCAACCGCGCAATTGTCAGTTAAAGTGACGCAGTGCCGAATCGCAAAAAGTGCTCTGGTCAGCAAGGGGCTAAATCCTTCTGGGGCTGAAGTGGTTAACCGCTTCCCGACCACCTCACGCAGATATTCTGTGGCAGAAGGGCACATACAGGCAGAATCACATACCTGTATGTTGCAATTTAAGAGGCGGCCGGTGTGGGCGTGCGCGCGCCCGTGGCAAGCTCCGTGAGTTGGGTTGCGGGATACCAGAGATCGCCTCACAGGGAGGAAGAAAGGGGAGATGCTAATGTAAACAAGCAAGGACAGACACAAAGTTGGTTCCAACTTTTTTAGATGTAACATTTCTTATAAAAGTTTCTTAGAAAAATACAAAAACGTGTAACTAAAACCAGTGGCGTCACTAGGGTTGGTGTCACCCGGTGCGAAAAAAAAATGGTGTCACCCCCCCCCCACCAACTATAGTCCCCCCTCAGTACAGACCCCCCTCCCGCAGTATAGATCCCCCTCCCTCAGTACAGACCCCCACACTAATTACAGACCACCCTCCATCAATATAGGCCCCCCTCCCTCAGTATAAACCTCCTCCCTCAGTACAGACACCCCTTCAGTGCAGACCCCTCCATCAGTACAGACACCCCCCCTTAGTGCAGTCACCCCCCCAGCAGTACAGATACCCCTCCCAGTGCAGACCCCCCCCCCCAGCATTACAGACACCCCCCTCAGTGCAGACCCCACCAGCAGTACAGATACCCCTATCAGTGCAGACCCCCCCCCAGCATTACAGAAACCCCCCTCAGTGCAGACCCCCCAGCAGTACAGACACCCCCCCTCAGTACAGACACTCCCCTCAGTGCAGACCTCCCAGTGCAGACCCCCCCAGCAGTACAGACACCCCTCCCTTAGTGTAGACCCCCCTCAGTACAGACACCCCTCCCTTAGTGTAGACCCCCCTCAGTACAGACACCCCTAGGACAGGCCCCCCAGCAGTACAGATATCCCCCCTCAGTGCAGACCCCCCCCCCCAGTGCAGATCCCCCCCAGGGCAGGCCCCCCAGCAGTACAGATTTCCCCCCTAAGTGCAGACCCCCAGTACAGACCCCCCAGTGCAGACACCCCCCCAGTGCAGACACCCCAAAAGACAGACAGTACAGACCCCCCAGTGCAGATATCCCCCCCCCCCAGTACAGACCCCCCAGTGCAGACACCCCAAAGTACAGACACCCCCCCTGGGTGCAGACACCCCCCAGTGCAGACCCCCCCAGTGCAAATCCCCCCAGTACAGACATATCCCTCAATACAGACACCCCCCTCACAGACCTCAGATACAGACAGCGGTGTGTGTCCCTCGAGCTCCTCCTCCTTTGTGGATGTAAACAGAGGAGGGGGAGGCGGCTTCGTTCCGCTCCGCTCCGCTAAGGGACACAGCCTCGGCGACGGTGAGACACGGCGGCGGGCGATGTTAGCGGTGCCGCTACCCACGGGTGTCACCCCTTTGGCGGGTGTCACCCGGGTGCGGCGCGCACCCCCCGCACCCGGCTAACAACGCCACTGACTAAAACTGGTGAAGGTATTCAAGTTTTTGGGTGAAATAGTAATATACAAAACACGGATATTTGTACAATGTGTGAAAGCACACCTTCAAGCTTTTTGGACATTTGATTGCCTCTCTCATCTGTCACATCTCCGATAACATCTCTATTTGTGCCGCCGTGTCGCAGCCCGCGCCCTGCTCCTCATTATGTGGCATCTTCAGCTGGATATTTAGAGTTTGTTTCTTATATTTCGACAGATGCTTAAAAATCTTTTGACTGAGATAATCAACTGGAGTGCCATTATACTGATGAGAAGCTCCTTTTTAATTTTTTTTGTTCATGCATCTAATTACGCTGATGAGACCCTCGCCGTGCTCTTCTGCTGTGGTTGCTTTCAAACAGAAGTGGGAAATATGCCATTCTAGTTGTGTTAAAGCATCCCTGTCATAACTCAGCAGGGAGGGCTGGGAGAAAGAAAAACAGCTCTTACGTGTAAAAGGGACCTTTTCAGAATGGGAACTGATGTCTGTATCTTCTTGTCCCAGAAACAATCCCACACCAAGACATAGAAACTGGGGAAAAATTGCTGGATTAAGGTTTCAAATAAGGGGGGCCAGATGACCATGGTTTTCAGGGACAGTCCCTGATTTTAGGAGACTGTTGTAACGCCGAGCGCTCCGGGAGCCCCGTCCATCCCGGAGCGCTCACGGCGTCTGTCCTCCTGCAGCGCCCCAGCCAGCTCCCCTGGCCGTGGGCGCTGTTCTGTCTCTGGGATGCGATCCACGCGGCGCCCCCGGTCCGCCCGTGGATCGCATCCCGCTCTGCTGGCTCGTCCCCGTCAGCTCTTCCGCCTGCCTCCCCCTGCGCGCTCGCCTCCTCTCCCCAGGCACGCGCGCGTGGCTCCTTCCTTCTCTTAAAGGGCCAGTGCACAATTGATTGGTGCCTGGCCCAATCATGCTTCACCCTTTCCCTTATTAACCCACTTCCTCTTCCTGTCATTGCCGGATCTTGAGTTGCCTATAGTGCCCAGTGAAAGCGTGTTTTTGTGTTTGCTCCTACTGTGTATCCAGACCTCTGCCGTTGCCCCCGACTACGAACCTTTGTTACCTGTCCTGACCTTTTGCTACGTCTGACCTTGCCTCTGCCTTATCCTTGTGTACCGCGCCTGTCTCAGCTGTCAGTGGG
This sequence comes from Lithobates sylvaticus, assembly GCA_028564925.1. Taxonomy (NCBI): domain Eukaryota; kingdom Metazoa; phylum Chordata; class Amphibia; order Anura; family Ranidae; genus Lithobates; species Lithobates sylvaticus. Next base: position 746,718,991 of record CM053026.1, on the reverse strand, counting down.
GTCGAGTTGCTATTGGAAGACACGACCTGGTTGCTACCGCCGCAGCAAGTCCATCCCGCCTTGCGGCGGGCTCTGGTGAAAACCAGTAGCAACATTAGAACCGGTCCTCCAATACAACCCGTGCTATCGCCTCATTGACATAGGGGATCCACCTCCTGTTCCCCGCCATACCCGGAACGTGACAACTGTCCCCAGGACAAAAAAAATGTCCCTGACTAGTTGCCAACTTGCCCTGCCATTCCCATGATGATGACCTGCAGTGTACACCTGGGTCCTGGGCTTGATTTTTGAGCAAGTTAGTTAACAATACACCAGCGCACAGGACCCCTTAACCACTTCATATGTGGGTGCCATTTAGTCTCTAATGCCCCATACACACGATCGGAAATTCCCCCAGCAAAAGTCTGATGTGAGCTGTTTGTCGGAAAGTCCGACCGTGTCTATGCTCTATCGGACTTTTGCTGGCGGAATTCCCGCCAGCAAAAGATTAAGAGTAGGTTCTCTATTTTTTGGTCGGAAAAAGTTCTGATCGTCTGTACCAATTCCGAAGCACAAAATTCCTACACATGCTTGGAAACAATTTGACGCATGATCGGAAGCATTGAACTTCATTTTCTTGGCTCGTCGTAGTGTTGTAAGTTCTTGATGCTCGAAAGTTCAGAGAACTTTTGTGTGACCGTGTGTATGCAAGGCAAGCTTGAGCGGAATTCCGTCCAAGTTTTTTCCGACGGAAATTTTGCTCGTGTGTACGGGACATTAGACAAAACCAGAGAAAATTCCATTGCTCAACTCACCAACCAGTCTGCTTACCAACCAAATTATCCTGTCTAACAGTCTGCATTAAAAACAGGGTTTTAGTTAGCACGCATTTGCAAACGCATGCACAAACTTCAAGGTCTCTTCATGGCACACTGTATTACCTGCAGTCCTAACCCTTGCAAATTTATGAGAGTCTCCAACAGAGGGAGCACATGCATTCTAATGGCTATATAGGGGCAGGTGGGCCTGGAGGTAGCCTAGTCTTCCTTAAAGGCACAGGGGCGCACTAGACACCCAGAACATACCACAATGGCAGCAAAAGTTTCCAGTGTGTCACCGCACCACTAAAGTGTGCTAACTAAACACCTGTTTTTAATGCATACTGTTATGCCGCATACACGGTCAGATTTTCCGACGGGAAATGTTGGATGTGAGCTTGTTGTCGGAAAGTCCAACCGTGTGTATGCTCCATCGAACATTTGATGTTGGACTTTCCAACTTTGTTGGCTAGCAGGTTCTTAAATTTTCAGCCAGCAAAACTTTTTTGTCGTAATTTCCGATCGTGTGTACACAAGTCCGACGCACAAAAGTTCATGCATGCTCGGAATCAAGCAGAAGGAGCAGCACTGGCTATTGAACTTCCTTTTTCTTGGCTCGTCGTACGTCTTGTATGTCACCACGTTCTCACGTTTGTAATTGTTGGCCAACATTCGTGTGACCGTGTGTATGCAAGACAAGTTTGAGCCAACAACCTTCAAACAAAAATCCACTAGTTTTGTTGTCGGAAAGTCTGATCGTGTGTACGGGGCAGGTTAATTTGGTTGGTAAGCAGACTGGCTGGTGAGGTGATCTGGGAATTTTCTCTGGTTTTGTCTTTCCATGTGCTCCTTCCTGTGAAGGCCAGTTATAGATGGGGGCAGGGGCCATTTGTTTGTTACTGCCATTTAGTCTATATCCTGGAACTTAAGACCCCCCCCCCCCCCCCCCCCCCCCCTGCTGACCTCAAATAGACTACACATTGTCACAATAAGTGAACAAACTAACTCGCTAGTAGCAAACTGAGCCCTGCTCTATCTATCTCCACTCCAACACACTGCAAATGGTTCCTATTGGAAGGAACCTTTTATAGTGTGGGGTGGGGCTATGAACACTGAGCCGTGATTGGACAAAGTCAGCGTCACTTTGTCCAATCAGGGCTCTGACAGTGCTATGTGCCCTAATTGGCAAACCAGCGGTCAGGTGCAAGGCTTCATCCAATTAGGGCCCTAGAATGCACTGTGCAGCACACAGTGCATTGTGGGGCGCTCAGCGTGCCAGCATCCAACTGAGTGCCCCGCTAATTTGGGTGTTCGCCAAATGGGCAAACAGGCGATGTTTGGGCCGAACTTTTGCTCTGTCTGAACCTTTTGCCCAACACTACTAATCACCGGTGAACCTGCTTTAATATGCATATTTTGCCATGACTAGTGTAGCCTATATACTACCCACCAGCTGGTACAGCCAAAATACTTCCCCTTACTTTAGATTAAATAATAGACCACACCTTCTTTTATGGAGTAAATGGCCGCAACAGCCTTTTATTAAAACATAACTCCAATAACTGAAAAACACATATAAATAACCATAGTGATAAATAACATATCAACACATAACCAGTAAACAAACATCAAGAACTGTAAACAATCAGTTACACCCTGTTAATTGGTCAGTGACGGAGCTAAGTACTATAAACATATATATATCTACTGTATCTGTATATATATATAACACCACCGGGGGCACTGCGGGATATAAAACATAACCAACTGGCCTCCATCTGTGCCGCCAGGAGACAAACACCTATCCCGCAGTGCACGAGTAATCATCAAATAAATAATTTGATGTACTACCAGGAGGGGCCATCTACTGATGAGCCCCCCACAAACCGGAGGGGCCATCTAATGATGAGCCCCCCCACACACACTTACCACCTACATAACTGCTCCGTCACTGACCAACGAACAAACACGCCATAGCCTAAAAGGTTGACACCTCATCCTTGCAGGCACCTCCACACCCGCAGGGCCGACTGAATCCCCTCCTGCAGACCCAACGACCACAGGTCGATGCCCACATCAGTTAAATGGACCCCGTCCCTCCTCAAATAGAGGCCCACATTCTTCTCCAGTTCCCTGTGACGTACCACCAACCCCCCATGCCATGTCACAAACCTCCCAACCACTTTATTCACCCTAATTCTGGCTTTGTTGATCTGGTAAACGGACCTGGCCGTACGCCATGTTGTCCTTGCCACTATGTCCGACCAGATTAACAACGTGTCTGGGAATTTCGTTCGCAGATAAATCCAGTCATTTTTAATGTCCGCGATCAGATCCCTGACCGTGCGGACCCCCAGATCTTTCCCCCCAGCATGTACGACAAGCACTGCAGGCGGCCTGTCCAGCCACGCAAACCTCTCAGCCTCTGGGACTACCCTGCCCCACATCATTCCCGGTTTCCCCAACCATCTTATAGTTGCCTCCCTTCTTGAAATCCCCAACTGCCTCCCACCTGGTCTCGCGTTCCCTCTCCGTGCGCCCCAACACACATACGAGTGTCCGAGAATCCAGATAAGGCGTGGGAGCACTGCGTCTGAAATGACAAACATAGTGTAAAGGACTTGCACCCCCAGGACCCTTAACCAGGTTACCCCTTTGTAGGCAGATATGCACAACAACAACATCCCAACACCCCACTTCATTTTTTTATTTATTTATTTTATTTTTTTTATTTTTTCCTTCCCACACTAACTGAGGCCTAATATAGGTGCGGAATCGCCTGGACTCCCATCTCCCCATTCGTCGCACATCCACCTCATCCAGCCCGTACCGAGCGGCCTCCGTGGCCGCCCCGATGCGGAAGGAGTGTGAGGCGTAGGCGGAACTCTCCATCCCCAGCCCCTTTAAGCACTTACGCAAAACAGCAACAAACTGGAACCTGGACAAATTAGCGCCATCCTCGTGTACCAAAAAGGAGCCATCCCCACCCGGCCTTCTGGCCGCAAAATCCCTTACCGTTTTTACCGGGCACATTGCACAACCCCCTACTGCATACAGCGATATCTGTACCCCCACACCTTTTTGGTCCGTTTTAGACTTCCGCAACCGCACGGACACCCTGTCCTCCAGGATTACTACATCTCCCCGCAGTAAACCGCCCGCTCTTCCTTTTGCTGGGCTGACCAATTCCCCTATACGAAATGCCCCAAAAAACGCCAATGAAAAAGCGGTTGTAAACAATAACCGCTCATAACCATCCCTGCAAACCGCTCCCAACTGTATCCCCAAATCCAATAAATTTTTGAATGTAATCGGCCGTCTCGTGTCCTTGGTCCTGTTTTCTTTCCTGTAACCCTTAATGGCCTGTTTCACCCAAAAATCCTTTGTCCAATCTACTTTCTTTTGTAATTTGAACAAAAAGGCCAAAGCCGCCATTTTCTTCTCAATAGCCGATACTGACTGCCCCCTTTCCATGTTCCTGGATACCAAATATAGCACCAACAGTCGACCTGACGACCCATACTCACCCACACCTGCTTCTTGCATCAGTTCTCCCCACTCTCTCCATACCTTCTGGTACCCTGCCCATGTGGACGTACTCACCGACTTCTGTATCCATCCTGCCGCTATTCTAGTGCCAAATCCCATATCCAGGCGGGGCAAGGAACTCCCACCTTCTGTGCCTCCGGCGCCAGAGCCCTGAATTTGTCCCACTGGAACCGAGATAAAGAGTCAGCCAGTGTATTCTCCACCCCCGGGATATGTACAGCATATAAAAACACATTCAATCGCAAGCAGCGCAACACCAACTGTCGCATCAGCCGAATGACAGGTGGCGAAGCCGCCGACATGCTATTGATGACCTGCACTACCCCCATGTTGTCACAATTCAAACGCAACTTCAAATTTCGACATGACTCGCCCCACAGTTCCATCGCTAGTACTACCGGAAAGAGTTCCAGGAGCACCAGATTACGCAAAAACCCAGCCTCTGCCCAAGCCCGTGGCCACGGTTCCGCACTCCACCGTCCTTGGAAGTAAGCCCCATACCCGGTAGATCCTGCGGCGTCTGTCACCAACTCCACGTCGAAGTTACTTACCGGACCAGACATCCACACCGACCTTCCGTTAAACTCTGCTAAAAATTGATACCATACCTGCAGGTCATCCCTATGTTCCTTCCGCAGCCTAATGTAATGCGTGGGAGCCTTGACCCCAGCCGTAGCCGAAGACATCCGACGGCAAAATATTCGCCCCATGGGAATAATCCTGCATGCAAAATTCAATTTTCCTAACAGGGATTGCAACGTACGCAGCTGCACTTTCTTGCACCCATGTATCTCCCTGATCTCTTTCTGCAAATCCCTGAGCTTCTCTTCAGGTAACCTGCATTCCATTTTTATGGAATCAATAACTATACCTAAGAAGCTCAGCTCTGTCCGTGGTCCCTCCGTCTTATCAGCTGCCAGAGGCACCCGAAATCTCTCCGCAATGTGTTGCAACGTGGACAACAGTATCGCACACACATTGGAAGAAGGAGGGCCCACGCAGAGAAAGTCATCCAAATAATGGATGACGGATTCAATACCCGTGACATCCCTGACCACCCATTCTAAAAAGGAGCTAAATGTTTCAAACAGTGCACATGATATAGAACAGCCCATGGGCAAACATTTATCAACATAAAACTGTTCCTCCCAATGGCAACCCAGCAACCTAAAACTGGCCGGGTGAACCGGGAGAAGTCTAAACGCCGACTCCACATCCGATTTAGCCATTAATGCCCCTTTTCCATAACGTCGTACCCAGCGCACAGCCGCGTCAAAAGACGTGTACGACACCATACAGGTCTCTGGATCAATGAAATCATTTACCGATCCCCCTTTGGGAAACGATAGATGATGAATCAAACGAAATTTGTTTGGTTCTTTCTTAGGGACCACCCCCAACGGGGATACTACTAAATCTTCTATTGGTTTCCCCTCAAATGGCCCCGCCATCCTGCCCAAAGCCACCTCCTTGGCCAATTTTTCAGATACCACTGCCGGGTGCTGCAATGCCGATCTCAAATTATTGGCCATGGGAGGGACAACTGTCAATCTGCACGGAATATGAAAACCGTGCTTAAAACCTTCCTCTAGTAACAACGCTGCCGCCCTGTCCGGGTATCTATTTAGAAAAGGACGCATCCTTTCCCCCATCACCGGAGTCGTCCCTTTTGTTGCCAGACTCCCCACCCCGTTTTCCTTTCTTGAAACATTTGGCATGCGCATGCGCCCCCCCGCACCCGGAGCACTCGTGTTTAAACTTGCAGGATCCCCCATACTTACATGATCCCTCGTTAAACTGCCAACAAACTCCCCACTTCCTACCGGCCGGCGATCCCGAGGAGTTACTACCACCGGCCCCCCCATGAAATGGCTGTGCTGGCGTTTTTGCCGATGCCATAAGTCGCATCCAAAGACTGATGTCTTTGTGATCCCACCGCAGTGCGGGACGCACCGCCCTGCGCTGTCTGAATTGCTCGTCGTAACGTAGCCAAGCCGTGCCCCCGTATACCCTATACGCCTCCCCTATAGCGTCCATATAGCAAAATAACGCCGAACAGTGTTCGGGGTTCTTTTCACCTATTACACCTGCCAAAATGGCGAACGCTTGCAGCCAATTGGCAAACGTCCTGGGAATCAACCTGTATCTCCGCTTCTCCTCGTCCTCCTTCTTGGTATCATCTGGTTTTACCCTGTCCAGATTAAATTTTTCTAAGGGCAATAGGGAGAAAATCTCTACATACTCGCCCTTCCATATCTTCTCTCTCGTCTCCTGCTTCAGGTGAGCGCCTAGGGGTCCCTCGAAGCAAACATACACTTCACATTTCGCAGCGTCTGCCAACCGCACAATGTCAGCTCTGACCGCTGCCTCTGTCCCCCCTTTTTCCGTCAAACTCACCTTCTCCGCCACATCACCTGCTCCGGTGTCCTGTGGCGCCGCCGTAGCTGCTGCGACCGAACTTACCTCCCGTGTTGTACCCACGGTGCCTTCACCTGGCCCCCTTGTGGACGCCCCTTCCATCCGCCCCACCAACGCCCGTAGGCCCTCTAACAATTCCTGTATCTGGCCACTGGGCCCCACTGTGGACCCGCTCCCTGCCCGCGGTTGGTATGCGTCTACCAGCAGCGGAGCCGGAGGGGCAGCCCCCCCACCAGCTACAACCCCCATTAATTTCTGTAATACAGCCGTAAATGCTAAATTGTCGCACGACTTACCGGGCCGACCGGGCACCCTTCCATCAGCTGCTGGGCCAACCTCCACCGGTGCTTGTGGACGACTGGGTTCCAGCTCTTCTTCCTCCGAAATTTCTCCTTCCGACCTGCTCTCTACCTCCTGTGGTGGCAAAAACGGCAGTCCCTCTGGGGAGGGACTCCTGGACGTAGCGTGCCTCCGTCTGCCCGCTGACTTGGCCAGTGCCTTTTTTCCCACCCGCCGCCCCCCACCCTCTCCCCAGTCCTGTGCGGTTGGGCCGGTCCCGGCGCCACTCCCGCCTCGTGACCCCTGACTGACTCCGCCAGGTGGCGTCCGCCTACCCGCCGTGCTGCGTGCCAAGCTGCCCGATGATCCAGCTGCAGCCGTCAACTCGTTCACCCTTCCGTCCTCCTCCCTCGGCTCGTGCAGAGCTGCTGGGAGCGCCAAGGCCGAATCCCTCCTGGCTGTAGTACCCCCCTTTTTTGCTGCCCTTTTCCTGGGTGTTGAACCTTCTCCCCTCAGCTCGTGCAGAGCTGCTGGGTGGGACACATCTAAAGACGGGCCTGCTGCTCCTTCCACATTCCTATCCCTGGATCCTGCTGCTGCTGATGCTGCTGGCTCTGTCTGTGTGCTTCCTCCCCCCCCCCCTTTCCCCCCTCCCCTCGTTCCTCGCTGCCAGGGGTTCAGTTGCCTGCTCCTCTCTTCTCCTTTCTGTTGTTGCTGTGCCCCGTAGGCCCGAGGCCTCCTCCCCCGCATGGGCCCAGCGGCGTGTGATCCGCCTATGCCCACCGGTCGTTTCTCTCTGGGCCCTTTTCGCCGGGGGGGTTGAGTACTCCCCCCTCGGGCTCCTGGTGACCCTGGAAGGCCCAGCCCCATCCCCCGGAGAGTACCTTGTCGGCGGCCTCGAGATCCCGCCGCGCACTTGACTCCCGCCGTCCGCCGGTCGCCGTCCATCTTGCGCACGCCGCTCTGCCGCCATCCGCATGGTCTCCTCCTGCTGCACTCTTCCTCTTGAGGCTCCGTTTTCGGCCAGCACGGCCGCGACCTGCTGCTGTATCCACTCCGGTCCCCGGGAGGCCGCCGCCGCTCTGAGTTGGTCCATGAGGTCCCGGACGTCCGCCATTTTGTGTGCTGGAACGAGGAGCAGAGTAAAAAACCTGCCTCCTCGTGTGTTACTGCCCGCCGAATGTCCGTGTTGGCCACGCCCCCTTTTTATATGGCCGCTCCCCCCATCTACTGATTGGCCCGCTGCGCTAAGCCACACCCCTTACAATTTACAATGTGTGTCCTAGACACACTGTCATGGCCAGGCCTGCCCTAATTTGCTTTGCTGCATCCCGGTCCGGCCCTCTCTTTTGTAAAGAAAGTTCAGGCCTGGCCTGTCCATAACTCAATTGGGAGTTTTCTGACTCTGTTTTATCTTTTACTGAATTCCACATATCAGGTCAGCCAGCTTGGACACTCCAATACTTGCTGTTTTTTTGATTACCCGTATTAGGAAAGGACTTTATGAGGTGGGCAGTTCTTAGTGTCTCCTGGTTTTGCTTAGCAAGACTTGCTAGCGGATACAGAATAGGGTTACCACCTCATCCCTTTAAGCCCAAACACATATGAATTACACAGGTTCTGAGGCTAAATTAATGGAGATAAGGCACCAAGTGCGTTTTAATTACCACTTTATTCAGCCACAGAACCGGTATAATTATTATGTGTTTGGTTTTAAAGTGGTTGGTAAGCCTAGATTAAGGCTTACCTGTAGGTCCAATAAATATCTCCTAAACCTACATGGTTTAGGAGATATTTAGAAAAGAAAAGGCACCGCTATCTACGGCAGGCGCACTGAGCATGCCGGAGATCACGGTCATATGCCGCTCTCGTGCGCATGCATGGGAGTGACGTCATCGCGACTCCAGCGTATGACAGTGCTGGAGCAGCGAGATCCGGAAGTCGCTCCGGGAGTGATGGCGGCGGAGGAGGACCTGGACGAGGGTCGCTTCGGGGGCTTCGTTCTCAGGTAAGTTATTCATAATGAGCTAGTATGCTATGCATACTAGCTCATTATGCCTTTGCCTTGCAGGTTCCGTTTTTTTTCTGAGGAGGCTTTTTAAAGGGATGAGGTAGCAACCCCAATACAGAAACAGATATAAGAAAACTTGCTGTGTGTGTGTGCACCACCTAGGTTTGCCACCTCATCCCTTTAAACCCGGAAACACATATGAATTACACAGGTTCCGAGGCTAATTTAATGCAGATAAGGCACTGGGTGACCTTTCTCAGCCACAGAACCTGTGTAATTCATATGTGTTTTCGGGTTTAAAGGGATGAGGTGGCAAACCTAGGCGGTGCACACCCACACAGCAAGTTTTCTTATATCTGTTTCTGTATTGGGGTTGCTACCTCATCCCTTTAAAGAGGAAGTAAAGCCTCCTCGGAAAAAAAAAAACGGAACCTGCAAGGCAAAGGCATAATGAGCTCGGGTTTAAAGGGATGAGGTGGCAACCCTAGCACCGCCACTTCTCAAACTAGTTTCAGGGCCAGTTTACATTTTGTGACGTGAAGGGGACACTTTGCTGTATTTTTAGTGAGCACCTATATTGAGATACTATTGTAATATTTATTTTAAAATAATTTTTTAATGCAATAAATTGGAAGGATTTAAGATCTTACATGTTGGATCCTTAATACTTTGGTTGATTCATGGAAAGGGCAGCCAAGTTCTGGTTGCTTTGTCTTGTGTTCCTCCTCTCCCGTCCTTGATCCACAAACCTCTGGGCTCTGCAGATGGAAATGTTCAATCATTGCAAAAGCTAATGAGGAATTAATGATGTTTGAGAATTAGTCAATGGCTCATCTATGGCTCATTTGAAACAGCTCAGCTGATAAAGTCATGTGTTCATAATTACTGCAGAATTCCCAATAAGTGATTGCATGCTGGCCGTTATTAATGATTAGCTGGATAAGGGTTAAGGATTGTGGCATGATCAGAGTATTTTATACGATAATAGTGTACATTTTTATATTTTTGTATTAATATAAGTGGCCAAATTAATGTAGGAGGTTAGGATATATGACTCGTAGTGCAGTTTGGGCCCTCGGGCACACACTATACATATAATTCCCCTCAGGGGCGGACTGACAACTCATGGGGCCCCCGGGCAATCGGAGATTATGGGGCCCCCGGGCAATCGGAGATTATGGGGCCCCCAGGCAATCAGAGATTATGGGGCCACACAGTATACACACACACAGTATACAATCACACAGTATACACATACATGTACACATAGTATACACAGACATGTTTCTATTGGCTGAGAAGGTACTGGAGAGGTGGGGCAGCTATAATCTCTGGATTTTTAGACCAACATGATGTCAGTAAGGGACATTTCAGAGACAGATGTAAAAAAAAAAAAAAAAAAAAACACAGATTTTTACATACTGTCCCTGGTTTTACTGAGGCTGGCAACCCTGATGGGGCCCCCTAGTGGCCCGGAGCCCCCGAGTGGCCGAATGGTCAGTCCGCCCCTGATTCCCCTACATCCACGTTAGCGAGTAGCCTCATTACTCACCTGCCTTGAAATATGTGGCTACTTAAAGCAGACCTTCAACCAAAAATACAGTTTTCACCTTTTAACCTGCTCTTCTCCAGCCTGTTAAAAAAAAACGCAGATTTTTTTTCTCAGGGAGCAGGTACCTAGGTTGATAGTATCCGCTCCCACTTCTAGTCTTGTCCCCCCCTCATCCACAGACTCCTAGGATAACATCACACATTGCAGGATGCTGCAGGACCAGTTTCATGGCAGGTCATGTCACAGTAGAAGACTACCTGTGGGTCATTAGCAATTGACAGCCGACACCCAAAACCAAGATGGCAGAGCGGAGGAACAGGAACCCTGAGAAGCATCAGCTGCATGGAATATCTGTTATTGGAAGAATGAGGAAGAATAAGATCTCCTGTTGGGTTTTACTGCTATCCAGGGCTTTATTAGAGAGATTTCCCCTCACTTAGGCCCCATGCACACGAGACGCCGATGCAAACTCTGCTGAACGCATGTTTTAAAAAGCAGAAACCTGCATGTGTTTTCATGCCGCGTTTAGCCGCGTTTTACTGCGTTTGCGTCTATAAGCGTTTGTAAAGATAACATCATATAGACCCTCCCCAAGCTCAGAAAGCATGTATTATTAACTATTTCTGCCATTTTGATCAGAGTGAGCAGCAGCAGCAGAGAGAGCAGTTGTACACTTGCATTTGCCTCTCTTCTGTGTTTTTTTTTTTGGAAATGGATCCCATATTGAATATATGTCAGGAAATGCTCCTGATGTTGCTCTTGATGAGGCAGCAACGTCGTCGCAAATTGCGTGAGAGGTCCAGAGTAAGAGCTCGTCGATATCGGACCCATCCGTTGATGGCACAGCGAATGTCCGTTGGATATTTCATAAACATAGTGGGGGGTTGGGGCTGACTAGACATTGGTATGCAGGTTTTTCTTTGTGAAAAAAAGACATTGCTATGCTTTGGTCAGACTAGGTGGAGTCACTGATTAGATTAGAAATTGGATGAAGGGTTGGGGCAAAGAAGTGGAGGCATTCCTCATTGTCTAAGCTACCTAAAAAAATTTAGTTTTTTATGGCATTGCATCAGTGAGTATATATGCTCTATGAACTATCTAAGGTAATTACGACATTTTAAACCAATTTTTTTTTGCATTTTTTATGGTTTACCATCATCTTTCTGAGTTTTCTGGTCCAAAAAAATGGGTACCTTTTAAAAACGTTTATAAACGCAAATGCGGCTAAACGCGGGTGCCGCGTTAGCCGTGTTTAGCCACGTTTTGCGCCTGAAATTTGCGCCTGCATCAAAACTCAACTGCCTCTGAACGCGCGTTTAACAGCGTCTCGTGTGCATGGGACCTCACTGTCCTACTACCAATGGTTTAATCATTGAGACAGGAAGTGAGGCAAAACCTGCACCAGGGAGACAAATAGAATTGAAAATCTTACTAGAGTTCCAGTCTTCTCCTACTCTACTTAAAAAAGCATTTTAATTGATTCCCACCTTCCTGGGCGCGGCCCAACTGGTAACATACCTTCACCTCCATCTAGCGATGTGTACAGTGCAATGCAACCTTCACAAAAAAACTCTGGCTGGCTTCTCTTCCTCCTGTGTGTGGCCATACTCAGCAGTCCAAAAGGACCTGTTTGGCTATTTTCTTCCTGGTGCCTTCAAGAACAGTCAACCCAACTTTGTTTTTGTTTTTTTATTTATTATTATTTATTGAACTGGATTCTGTAATAAAGGGCTGCTATGGAACTCCATTTCTGTGTGGTCCAAATATTTTGGGGTAATACAAGTGGTAAATGTGGATTTGGCCCAAGAGTGGTAATGTCGGGCTCCCTATGAAATCCCCTTGCCAGGTTGAGTACAGACCAAAAAGGAGCAAATACTAAAGTTCATCATTAGGATTTTTCATACACTTTAAATACATAAGGCCAAGCCAGTCTGTATCTCTGTCTAAAATTACAACATGGAAATAGATTTCCGGCTTGCCCCCCCCCCCCCCCTCTCTTTAAATAGAACAGTATGTTTCCTTCAATTCAGTTTATCTCGCCGTCTCACTGTGTGATTAGAAGTCCCCGCAGGCCGGGTTATGTCCCCACACTTGCCCATTTACTTGATCAGCCAGCAGAGCAGAAGAGATGAGATTCGTTCCTCCTCGTCTGGTGTACAGCAGATTCATCTTCCAAGGAAAGTCTCAGATCTCTGAAATAGATTTTTATGGATTTCTGGTTTCCAGAATGCTCAGATGACTAGATATAAAGAGATTAAAGTATACAATATTAACACTGGGATTATATATGGGGATCAGTATAATGACATGTCCTACTTTAGGTGTCCACGTCACTATCTGGGTAACATGGACACTTTCCTTGGCTATCCAGTGGCAGGGTCTTCTCAGGCTGATGACACATTCAAAGACTGCTTTGGAAAATGTAAAATGGTCCAGCTTGGACCAATTTAACTATGTACAGTATATACCATACCTGACCAATGCCCCTGAAAGCTGGAAATCAATTAAGTAGACGCCGCCACTCCTGTGATCTCCACCAGCTTCTCGGTCCCATGCCGAGCAGCTGCCCTTCTGCATTCCGAACACAGGAGCTCAGCAACTTGGCACAGGCATCATTCAGAGAATGATTTGCATCCTCTGAATGACTGCAAAGCGTTCTTTGATTGGACAAAGTGGTGTGGTGTGGTGTGGTGGGGTAGTAGTGGTGTCTTCCAGGGGTTTCAACCAGATATGATAAATGCAAAGCTACATTGGTCTAAGCTGGACCAATGTAACTATATATAAAATGGACTATCTAAGTATATCCCTAAAGCCAAACCTGTTTTGGATATAGCAATGAGTGGTTAGAATCTCTGTCAACCTTTATTGCTGTCTGTGTCCCCGTTGATACACTCTCTTGATTTGTCCAGGTGTCCACTATCACTAGAGCTGAAAGGGAAGGAGAAACCTTTTTTGGTCTTTTTTACTTTTTTTTAGAAAAAAAATAAAAAACCCAGCAGTGATTAAATACCACCAAAAAGAAAGCTCTATTTGTGTAAAGAAAATGATAAAAATGTCATATGGGTACAGTTTAGCATGACCGCGCAATTGTCATTCAAAAGCCTCATACACACGATCGGACCGTGGACCAACTTTCCTGTGGATTTTTGTCCAAAGGGCGTTGGCCCCAAGTTGGTATTGCATACACACAACAGGACTTTTTCAGCCAACTTTCACCAAATCACTTGGTTTTTCTGCTCTTTACCGCCACCTTTGGTCAACTTCTGTATTGTTGTCTGATCTTTTGCATTGGTTCTGCATTGGTTTGTACAAAAGTCCGTTGGTTTTGTGTACACACGGTCGGACTTTGGTCCATCGGACTTTTGTTGGCAGAAAGTTGGTCCGTTCGCACAGCCAACAAAAGTCTGATGAAACCTGGAAAAAGTTGGTCCGATGGAGCGTACACACGGTCGGATGTTGGTCTAAAACAGCTAATTTGCATGTTGGTTGTCAAAAAGTCCGATTGTGTGTACGGGCCTAAAGTGTGACAGCTCTGAAAGCTGAAAAATGGCCTGGGCAGGAAGAGGGTGTAAGTGCCCAGTATTGAGGTGGTTAAGCTGAGTGCAAGTCTGGCTTATCTATTAGGTAGATAGGCGCAGTAGCTAAAGCATCCAATCACGGTCCTGGGTTGGGGTTCCTGCACTGTGCAATGTTTATTGAATGGTCCATTGGTGCTCAGCGCACCTCCAGTCACTCGTAAAGTCCTTCAAGGATCTCCTGCAGCTTTTCCGTGTCCTTGGAAACCACATTCTTATCATAGCAGCTACACATCAGCCAAGCCACGCGTGTAATTACATGCTGCTCTCTATACATACTTGTACAGATAATTCCCTGTGTACTCCGTAGTCGGTGTCATCTTCTCGCTGGCATTGACATGTAGAATATAAAGTGACACGGATCACAGTGCGGTCCTGGAATGGTGCAGATTCACCCCAATATGTAACGGAGAGAAGGTTATACATTGTTACTTAATGACACAGAACACGTCCTTCAGAATAACCTACAAAACTGATAAGATGATTTATGAAATACTGGAGATTGTCATTCTGTTGATCCCGGCTGGCAGGTAATGTACATTTCTGCAACGGTGTCTGCAGGGAGAGATAAGCAGGACAAACCCCATGTGAAGGGAAATGATATCCATTTACATTACATTTATAGTATCTCACAAAAGTGAGTACACCCCTCACATTTTTGTAAATATTTTATTCTATCTGTGACAACACTGAAGAAATGACACTTTGCTACAATGTACAGTAGTGAGTGTACAGCTTGTATAACAGTGTCTATTTGCTGTCCCCTCAAAATAACTCAACAAAAGATTCACCCTAATGGGACTTTAATTGATGTGGGCACCATTTCCTCTTCCTGTTTACACTGTAATCAGCCGTGATTGGACACGGCTGATAGACATGTGCACAATAGAAAAATTTGTTTAGTTTCGTTTAGTTTCTGTTCGTTTCCGTTGATTCGTAACGATTCGTAATTTTGTAAGTCGTCGGTGTTCGTATTTGTAACGATTCGTATTTTCATAAGAGTTATTTTTTCGTTGATTCGTTTTTCCGTTAGTTTAATTTTCGTTTATTCGAAATTCGTATTTTCGTAGATTTAGTTACATTCGTACTTTCGTAAGATTGATTTATTCGTACTTTCGTAACATTGTTTTCGTAGATTCGTAATCGGAGCATAATTCATAATTTTATGTAATGTGTATGCTATTATTACATTGTAAGAGACACGGAAAATTACGAATCGAAAAAAAAAGTTACGAATGTACAAATTTTTTCGTTCAATCCATTCGAAGCACGTTAAGCAGCGCCATTGTAAGAGACACGGAAAATTACGAATCGCAAAAAAAAAAGTTACGAATGTACGAATTTTTTCGTTCAATCCATTCGAAGCACATTAAGCAGCGCCATTGTAAGAGACACGGAAAATTACGAATCAAAAAAAAAAAAAAAAAGTTACGAATGTACGAAATTTTTTCGTTCAATCCATTCGAAGCACGTTAAGCAGCGCCATTGTAAGAGACACAGAAAATTACGAGTCGCAAAAAAAAAAAAAGTTACGAATGTACAAATTTTTTCGTTCAATCCATTCGAAGCAGGTTAAGCAGCGCCATTGTAAGAGACACGGAAAATTACGAATCGCAAAAAAAAAAAAAAAAAAAGTTACGAATGTACAAATTTTTTCGTTCAATCCATTCGAAGCACGTTAAGCAGCGCCATTATAAGAGACAAGGAAAATTACCAATTCAAAAAAAAAAATAAGTTACGAATGTACGAATTTTTTTTGTTCAATCCATTCGAAGCACGTTAAGCAGCGCCATTGTATAGGACACGGGAAATTACCAATTCAACAAAAAAAAAAGTTACGAATGTATGAATTTTTTCGTTCATTTTGATTTTCGTTGTTCCTGTTTTCGTTTTTCGGATTTTCTTCTTTCGTAGTTTCGTTGTTTCTAATTTGGTTATTTCGGATTTTCGTTGTTTTTCATATTCGTTCGATTCGATAATTCGTTAAAATTTTTAGCGAATCATTCGTTCATTCGTACGATAACGAATGAACGAATATAACGAATTTTAACGGAAAAAGAATAAAAACGAAACAAATTGCACATGTCTAACGGCTGATCACGTGGTAAAGAGTCTCCCTCAGAGACTCTTTACCTAGATCAGAGTTGCGGTGTGTCAGACTGACACACAGCAACAACGATCGCCACGGCGGCGGCTTGATATCCCGGCGACGTCATATGACGTCCTGGCAGGATATTAAAAACCACTTTGCTGCCGTCACTTTGCTATATGGAGGTCGGCAAGTGGTTAAACCTCAGTTGTATTGTTTATTGCTAACTTGCTAATTGATATATTGGTTCTAATGATATAGAACCATATTTTCTTTCCTTTTCTACTTGGGTATAGTTATTCTACCTTGTTTAGCAGCCTGTGCCCTAATTTTCCTGCAGTATGTTGTCCAATCCTGTTTAAACTGGCATCTATGCTAATCTTTATCAATAGATTAACCACTTGCCTACCAGGCACGAACACCTCCTTCCTGACCAAGCCAATTTTTCAGCTTTCAGCGCTATCGCATTTTGAATGACAATTGCGCGGTCATGCAACTCTGTACCCAAATAAAATTTTTAGAATTTTTTCCCCACAGATAGAGCTTTATTTTGGTGGTATTTGATCACCTCTGCGGTTTTTTTATTTCTTGCGCTATAAACAAAAGAAAAGGGACAAGTTTGAAAAAACATAATATTTTTTACTTTTTATTATAATAAATATCCAATTTTTTTTTATATTTTTTTTTAAACAAATTTTTTCCTCAGTTTAGGCCGATACGTATTCTTTTACATATGTTTGGTAAAAAAAATCGCAATAAGCGTATATTGATTGGTTTGCGCAAAAGTTATAGCGTCTACAAAATAGGGGATAGTTTTATAGCATTTTTATTTATTTTTTTTTTTACTAGTAATGGCGGCGATCTGCGATTTTTATTGTGACTGCGATATTGCGGCGGACATATCGGACACTTTTGACACATTTTTGGGACCATGCACATTTATACAGCGATCCGTGCTATAAAAATGCATTGATTACTGTATAAATGTGACTGGCAGGGAAGGGGTTAACACTAGGGGGCGCTGCAGGGGTTAAAATGTTCGCTATGTTAGTGATTCTAACTGTGGGGGGAGGGGACTGACTGGGGGAGGGGACCGATCGGTGTCCCTATGTACAAGGGACACACCATCGGTCTCCTCTCCAGTGACAGGACGTGGATCTGTGTGTTTACATACACAGATCCACGTCCTGCTCAGTTACTGGGCAATCGCGGGTGCCCGGCGGACATCGCGGCCGCCGGGCACGCGCATCAGGTCCCCAGCGACGCGGCGGGCACGCGCCCCCTAGTGGCCAAAATGTTACCGCCGTCATATGACGGCGGCCCGCCACAAGAGACGAACCGCTCCGCCGTCAATTGACAGTGGGTGGTCGGCAACAGGTTAACCATGTTTACCACTGAACAGGTGTGTGTACAGGTGCATCTCATAAAATTAGAATATCATCAAAAAGTTAATTTATTTCAGTAAGGCCCCTTTCACACTGGGGCGGTGAGCCGCGGTGACGGTAAAGCAGCGCTATATTTAGCGCTGCTTTACCGTCGTTTTCACCGCGGTTTTCGGCTGCTCGCGGTGCGGTTTTACCCCCCGCGAGCGGCCGAAAAAGGGTTAAACACCCCCCGCAGAGCGCCGCCGTAGCGGCGCTTTGTGGCGGTATTGCCGCGGTTTTACCGCGGTGTCCCATTCTAATCAATGGGAAGGAGCGGTATAGGAGCGGTGAACACACCGCTCCTATCCCGCTCCAAAGATGCTGCTAGCAGGACTTTTTTTGTCATCCTGCTAGCGCACCGCTCCAGTGTGAAAGCCCGCCGGCTTTCACACTGGAGTTAAAGGGGCCGGATTTTTTCATGCGGTGAACAGGCGCTATTTTTAGCACTGCACCGCATGATAAAAGCCCCGGTGTGAAAGGGGCCTAATTCAATTCAAAAGTTTTTTTAATTTGAATGATTATGGCTTACAGCTAGTGAAACCCTGAAATTCAGTATCTCAGAAAATTGGAATATTACATAAGACCAATAAAAAAAAGGATTTTTAATACAGAAATGTTGGTTTACTAACACTAACGAGCCACATGACACCGGGGAGGGAAAATGGCTAATTGGGCCCAATTTGGACATTTTCACTTAGAGGGGTGTGCTGACTTTTGTTGCCAGCAGTTTAGACATTAATGGCTTTTTTTTTTTGGGAAAAGGTGCAGGAACTCACCCCCCTCCCCTAGGCCACACCTGTCTCCACCCCTTACCACACCTAGAACCGCCCCTATGATCGCCCCTTGTCTCCACCACTACACACCTCCTAACACTGCCCACTTTAGAGAACGGGTAACCAAGTGTAGCGCACCTCAGGTAGGAGCCAAATCTTCACAGGCACACTTAGAGCCAGTGAAAAGTCCAACAGCTTTGATTTTGGGTTTTATTTAGGGGTTAATAACCTTGGATGGGGATGAGGAAATTTTGGGATGCCCACTTAACTTCTCAACAAAACTCTTTAGGGAAGAGCTATATACAGTCTATATACACTCCTCTTCTCCCTCCTGCACAAACTTGCTTGCAGATCCTCAGTAGTACCACCCTAAGGAAAGTTAGTAGCAAAGGCCCATTACAGGCAGGGACCACGGGTCTCTATACATAGAAAGATTGGGGTGACACCACTAGCACAATTCATAAACTTCCTCCCATGGCCACTGGCCCCAGCACCACCTCTTCAGGCTCTGACAGCCCTTCTGGCTGCAGCAGCCCCTTTCACTAGCCCTCCTGGCTACTTCTCCACAGTCCTCCCCGACTGATGCTCCCAGCCATCCCAGGCTGTCACTCACCAGTCCTCCCAGACTGTCTCCCAATCCTCCCAGACTGCCACTCAGGAGATCTCCCGGAAGTGCGGACCGGCTCCTGCTGTCCTCTCCTTGCTCCTGTGCCTACAGGAAGGATGTCCTCTGTGTGTTGTAGAGGATCCCTTCAGCACCCAAGCCCCAGGCCCAAGGTCACCCCCCCCCCCAGACTAGGGGCTCCCTCAAAGGCCTCCGACAGACTCCTCAGCACTCCATCTCCAATCTTCCACCCGAAACTCACTGCCCCCTGCTGGCATTACTCAGAGTATTTAAGAGGTGCCCACCTCCTGCCAGCCCACCTACTGGTGATTGGCTGGAGCCTCCTCAATACTCCAGGCATCTCCTCCTAACCTCCCACCCATTCTTCTGGAAGCTTCTCCAAGGTTCCAGCAAGTAGGGGGAGGTACCAGAGGTGCTGCCTGATAATTCATCCAGCCTCCCTGAGTCACTTACTCTGAGCCAGATTCAACCCAGCCTGGCTCTCGGGCAAGCTAACAATTTACCTACACTAACAAACCTATTTACACTATTGTCATGAAGATCCTGCCAGAAACCTGAACCCTGGCCGCCCTGGCCCGCGGGCGCCACTGCGCATGCTCTACAGCGTTGTGGTAAATGTAAACTGATCCTGATACCTCTGACCTGTATTGACCCGGCCTGCCTGTGACTGGATGGATATCTGTCTGCCTGCACATGACCTTGGCTTGTTTGTGACCATCCTTCTGCCTAACCCTCTTGTACCTTGCTGCCAGCCTGATACCCGACCCGGCCTGTTCTGATGATCCAGCTTACCTGTACTGATCCAGTCTGCTCTGAGAACCAGTCTGCTTTGCTAATCCAGTTTACCTGTACTGTACCGGTCTGCTCTGAGGTCCTGTCTGCTTTGCTGATCCAGCTTACCTGTACTGATCCAGTCTGCTCTGAGAACCAGTCTGCTTTGCTTATCCAGTTTACCTGTACTGATCCGGTCTGCTCTGAGGTCCTGTCTGCTTTGCTGATCCAGCTTACCTGTACTGATCCAGTCTGCTCTGAGAACCAGTCTGCTTTGCTTATCCAGTTTACCTGTACTTATCTAGTCTGTTCTGAGGACCAGTCTGCTTTGCTTATCCAGTTTACCTGTACTGATCCGGTCTGCTCTGAGGTCCTGTCTGCTTTGCTGATCCAGCCTGCCTGTACCGATCCAGTCTGCTCTGAGAGCCTATCTGCCTTGCTGATCCAGTCTGTCCATCCTGATCCAGCCTGCTCTGCTATCCAGTCTGCTTTGCTGACCCAGTCTGTCCATCCTGATCCGGCCTGCTCTGCTGTCCAGTCTGCGTGCTGATCCAGTCTGTCCATCCTGATCCAGCCTGCTCTGCTATCCAGTCTGCTTTGCTGATCCAGTCTGTCCATCCTGATCCAGCCTGCTCTGCTGTCCAGTCTGCCGTGCTGATCCAGTCTGTCCATCCTGATCCAGCCTGCTCTGCTATCCAGTCTGCTTTGCTGATCCAGTCCGTCCATCCTGATCCAGCCTGCTCTGCTATCCAGTCTGCTTTGCTGATCCAGTCTGTCCATCCTGATCCAGCCTGCTCTGCTATCCAGTCTGCTTTGCTGATCCAGTCTGTCCATCCTGATCCAGCCTGCTCTGCTATCCAGTCTGCTTTGCTGATCCAGTCTGTCCATCCTGATCCAGCCTGCTCTGCTGTCCAGTCTGCTTGCTGTTCCAGTCTACTCACCTTGTCCGCTGAGTTGACCCTGTGTCGCTCCACCGGTCTGTTGATCCTGCCAGGCACCCGTGCTCCTCCTCACTCCTGGGTCTCCTGTCACCCTACCAGGGAACCAGGAGTGGGAGACGCAAGGGAGGCCTCCCTCTGCAATTCGGGCTCGCACCACCAGGTACGTGACAACTATTCTAGCACTAGAGGGTGCTACCCCAGTATAATTTAGGGGGTTATTTAAGTAATTTGTATGGAATTTGTTAATAAAAAGCAATGTAGTAAAATGCACAAAACATTAGAAATATCCAGCACTTACCAAAGCAAACTCAGAGGCACTTCCAGATTATTTCAATAGGCTCATATCCAGCAAAGAGACAGCCCCATATCCTGCAAAGAGATGTCCCAGCCCAGCAAAGAGTTGTCCCAACCCAGCAAAGAGATGTTCCAGCCCAGCAATGAGATGACCCAGTCCAGCAAAGAGACAGCCCAATCCAGCAAAGAGACAGCCCAATCCAGCAAAGAGATGACCCAGTCCAACAAAGAGATGGTCCAATCCAGCAAAGAGATGGCCCAATCCAGCAAAGAGATGGTCCAGTCCAGCAAAGAGATGGCCCAGCCCAACAAAAAAATGGCCCAGACCTGCAAAGAGACAACCCAGTCCAGCAAAGAGACAGCCTAATCTAGCAAAAAGACAGCCCAATACAGCAAAGAAACAGGCACGGCATAGTTTCAATCAGCAGAATTGTCAATTAATTTACCAAAAAAAAGGCTAAAAACTTGTCTCCACGCAGACACATGGCCCATCCGCTCCTCTGCTAGACAACGACATCAACTTTACTGGCGCAGATGTGCATAAACAAGCTTCCGGTCTACAGGGAGAGGTGGAGCGAAATGCAGATCATGCCGCCTTCCGCTCTCTCAGGCTGCAGCTAGAGTTGAGCTGGATCTCCTGCTCGTCCCCTCTGCTGTATGATCACTCCGGCGCAGCAGCAGGCTTTGCTCCCAGTGCCTCCCACACTGTCTGTCTCTGGCAGGGGTGTCAGAACCCAGTCCAGCATGATCTTCCAAAAAAAGCCCTGGTTTTAACCCTTTTTCCCTCTATCCAAAACTAAAAATGTGTTTCTTTGCCTAGTATAGGTTCACCTTAAACCAACCAATCACAACTAGGGTTCCTAGAGGTTGCTAGGGGATACTTGAGCTGTGGCTGATTGATTTCCCACTATTTGATAATACCTACATAGTTCCAGAGCCCTACACCACACGGTAGAGTCAGCAGCTTGACACAGAAGAACTTTTTTTTAGCTGTCATTCTTTCAAGTCATCACCAATGTATGGGACATTTTTTTTTCCACTCATCTCCAAAGATTTGGATTTAGTAGGGGTTTCTTGGGATGGGGTGAAAAGATTGAGAAAGGCTGCTTTAAACACTAGATTCTCTTTAAATTGTTGGCTCTTTTAAAGTCAACATGATACATTGCCTGGTATGGGCTTACATTAAACTTTAGAGATTTCCTTTAAAATGCTGGCATAAATTATTTCTACACAGGCAGTTTTGCACATTCTGCATTTCTAACACGTTTTCAGTGTTTAGATGTGTTCTTGTTTAGTGAATGCTATGCTATCCTCCACCTGTGCCACGCATAATAAATGACTCATTGCCCCAGAAAGTCATTTATTGAATGTATCTCATATATCTGCATAATTGTGATCTATAATAAGCATTAAAATGGTAATATTCGTCAATCTATGAACGAGGCCTTGGCTGTACACGACAGCCTCAGAGCTCAGGCATAATGAAGATAAATAAAAATGGTCGATTAGCTCCTGCGAATCTGAAAACTTGGAGGGAGGTAATTCTCCTATAAGGAGAGAAGTATGTGGTGAAAGCATGGTGTATGGCGAGCTAGTCGTGGTCCAAGTTTGCTGTCTCTTTAATCACCATGAATGGATCATTAATCAGAGTATCGTCTCTGCCTTTTGGCTAAGATCGAGAGTCTTGGTTTAAGGGTTTGACGGGAGGCACCAGTCTCTGCTCGGCCTGGGGGTGTTTCCTTGATTGGTACATCCGCTGCTATTGGGTAGGACACTGCTGGAAGTACATGAGGGGGCAATTGGTGGGCCGTAGCCCCACAAGGCGCAGTCGGTCGGTGGTGAAGGAGCTTTCCGGGGGGGCCCTTCGGGGGGGAACCCTTTGGAGTTCGGGAGCAGCCGGTGTTCTTTTCTGCGCCAAAATGGTGTCTTGTGGTTTATGGGACTCTATCTGGTTCCAAGTGAAGCCGGAATACAAGGAGGAAGTTTCCCTGTGGACTGTCGTGGTTGATCTTTTGTTGATCTTTTCCTTGGCCTTACGGTGAGAGATATTATTTGTTTGCAAGATTTTGCCCAGCAAGGGATTTATGATGTGACCTTTTCTTCTAATGAGGTATGTTGAATCGTTTTTGAAGACACGAAGAAGCTTGATATGGTGGATCTGGTGAGAGAAATTGAAGTTACCCCCCTTTTTATGCAAGAGGAGAAAGTGATCATAGTACATTTTTATAACCCTTTTGCCGATGTGAATTTGATAAAAGCATTTCTTAAGAGCTATTGTGAAGACTTAAGGAGGGGTGATAAGGTTATAAATAAATTTGGGATATGGTCTGGCAAATACAGATTTATAGGACGTTTCCAGACTGATCCTTTTTATGTTGGGAGAGTGAGGAGACCACCTGGTACCTTTTATGTTGGTGGTGAAAGGGGGTTCCTATTCTACCCTGGACAACCCAGTTTTTGTATAAAGTGTTTTACCTATGGCCATACCAGCTGTGATTGTGATCAGGGATCTAGTTATAGGTTTTGTGGAAAATCCGATCATCCAACCAGGGAATGTAAAGGACAGAAGACGTGTGACATTTGCAGGAAGCCAGGGCATCTGGCTAAGCAATGTGAGCAGTATACGTCAGCTAAAGTTATGACGGAGTTGGAGGAGAGGTTGGCAAAACAAAAAGAGCAGCTGAGCTCTATGATGGCTGAGCAGGGTGAGGGGAGCACTGTGGGACCCGCTGCTGCGGACTCGCGTGTCGCCCCCTGGAGGGCTTGATCAGTGAAGCTGCACCTGTGGAGCCAGCTGTAGCGGTGGGGGAGAGATGAGGTGCCATTTTGGTTGCCAGGTGTGTGGCGACGTATGGCAGGACCTACTCTGAGGCTTCTGCAGGGGTGACAGGTGAAACACGTCTCGAGGGGTCAAACAGCTTGAGAAGAGGAGAGGAGGAGCGGTTACAAGGCCGCTTGTAACAAAGAGAAGAAGACACTGGGCTGGGGGCAGAGAATGTGCCGTCAACCATAGCGAGCCCAGGGATGCTATCAGAGTCTATGAGTGGCTTGTCTTCTAGTGGCGAAGATGAGGAGGATATGCAAACTGTGGATAGTGAGGAGAGCCTAGAACGTGGGCAGAGACTGATGATTGCAGAAGTGCATGCTTTACCTCAATATAAGAGAACTGTGGAAAAGGGCTATGGTGGGGAGGATGGAAGCGTCCTACATTTTCCTGATGAGGGGTTCCGATGAATCCACCAGTTCTCCGGTTTCTCGAAGGAGACAGAAAGTACAAGTTGGTAAGCAAGTTGATGAGGATGCACAGGGAATGCAACACGCTTAGAATGATTATGATGGCTGGTGCTGTAATGAATACATTTTTTCTTATGGCTTTATTGTTTAGTTCTATTAAAGTGAGAAGCATTTGTTCTGTGTGGAGGCGAGCTGTGGTGTTGGAGCATCTGAGAAGACTTAAAACAGATGTGATCTGTCTGCAGTAGTGCAGAATTGAAAAGATACCAAATGAAGAGTGGAAGTGTGGGGTATCATTGTGGTCTCCAGTGTGTAGGACTAGAAGTGGGAATCCTGGTAAAAAATTCAAATATACAGTATGTGTCTGTCTCATGAAGTGGTGGTGCCAGGGAGGATGCAGGTGGCCATTTTGAGGTACTACAGAAAAAGTTCAGTGTGATTAACTGTTATGTACCTGCAGACAAGAAGGAGAGATGCGCCTTTCTGAATGTGCTAAAACTATGGTTGCCTGGGAGAATGCCTACGATCTTAATGGGTGATTTCAACTGTATAAGGAAGAATGAGGAAAGAGAAAGTAGTGGTGAGGGTGGTGGTGTGGGCATCTCCTCCCAACTACTGAATGATATTGTGAGTGATTTCCATCTACAGGATGTGGCGGCTGTGGTGGAGAGAGGGGATTTGTCCTTTACTTTCCATTCTGATAAAGGAACCGTAAAATCTAGGATTGATTTTATTTTTTGTTCTTAATTTTTGGAGGTACAGGGGTACGAGGTGAACCCTGTGGCCTTTTCTGATCACTCAGTAATCTCAGGGCATGTGAAGTAGGGGTGACATTTGGAAGGGGTGTGTGGAAATTAAATTGTTCCATGCTAGAAGATGACATAATTTGCAGGCAATTTGAGTCCTTTTATGAGGTCTTACTTTTTAAGAAACGTGAGTTTAAGAATGTGCTGAAGTGGTGGGATTGGGCAAAGAAGGAAGTTGGTGCCTTTTTTAGGAGAATGGGAAGAGAAAAAGTGAAGTGAAGAAGAAGTGTGAGGAGGAGGAGCGCTTGGTGAACAGGTTGCACTTTTTGTTTAAGTGTAAAAAAGAGTGGAGGTGGATGGTGGATGGTGGATGAGGAGATCAAAGCTATGCGGGAACAGAGAAAGTGGAGGAGATGGAGGAGAGGGAGACCCATTTGAGATATTTTCTTTAAAAATCCTTCAGGCCCAAGAAAGCCATGTGTATGGTGTTGGAGGGGGAGGAGGAAGTACGTGGGGAGAGGGTGAAAGAAGTTATTAAAACCTTTTATGAGCAGTTGTATGGAGGTGGTAGAAGTTCCTGAGTGGAGAAAATAGAAAAATACTGTCAAGTGGTGAAAGAGAATCTGGTAGAAAAAGAAGCAGAGGTTGTTTTGGATGCTGTGAGGGAAGCATAGGTGGAAAATTTACTAAAAAGTATGAAGAAAAACAAGACACCTAGGGGCGATGGAATTCCGGCAGAATTCTATTTACGGTTTTGGCATATGGTGAAGAACCAAGTTTTTAAAGTTTTTCGTTTCTGCATGGAAAAGAAGACGTTATCAAAGTCCATGAAGGAGGGCTTCATTACCCTGCTCTATAAGAAAGTGACTCGCGTGAAGTTAAGAATTGGAGGCGGATAACCTTGCTCAATTCAGATTCTAAGATTCTAGCTAAATTGTTAGCGAATAGGATGAGGGAAGTGATTGGTAAGGTTTTTGGAGAGTGGCAAGTCTGTGCGGTCCCGGGCAGGAGGGAAGGCGGCTTCTAATTGGGTGGCCACTTTTGAGATGGGGGTAGTGCGAGAAAGACTTTTGTCTTTAGTCTCTCTTTGATATTTTCTAAGAATGAAATCCATTTTGAGCAGAAAGAGCTCCTTGGGTTGGGGCCTGATGCTGTAAAGAAAGCCTGTCTATGGAAATGGTTGAGGAGGGAGGAGGTTGTATCTAACATTTCAGGGCTGAGTTCTAAGCGGGCTGAGGAGTGTTGGAAAAACATGGGGAGTGAACACGTCATGGCTGTGATTCTGTGCAGCTGCAGCAGCCATTATAAGCCCTGTTGCTTTTGGTGGGCACTACTGCCCTCCGGTCATGGCCCATTTAAATGTATCCAGGAGCTTGGCTGAGAATGGAGAGTGAGAGAAACACTGGATGCAGCTGCTCTCTGTAGTTGCTGAACTGGTTAAAAGCTATATCAGCAAGAGGAGGGAGTTGCTTAGCAGAAAGAGTTTAATAGACTGAATCAGGCAGCAATGCCCTGTGGGATCTGTAGTCCAGAGGAGAGCGACTCTACTGTAATCAAGAACTTTTAAACTAAATTTCCTCAAGATAAATAGCTGGAAGGCTGGGAAAGAGCTGCATTATTTTCAAGTTGTACAGGACACAGCTTCCTCTTGCCACGGGGAGGGGGGGGGGGGGGCTTTTAGTGCACATTGCTGTTCAGTGTGCACCATCACTGCGGTTTATCGACGGCCTGAGTGGGATCCGAAGTGCTGAGTCACCTGGGTGTAGAGCAGAGAGGGGACCAATCACTGTGTGTAACCGGATGGTGAGCTGCAATATCGCTGGGACAGGTGAGCTGCTGATAGAGAAACTGAGCCCTTTAGGAACTGCCCATGCAGCCATCTAGTTGCCTTATTATTGCATACGGCTTGATTGGGACTATTCTTATGTGCACCAACTGTGCAGTTGAACCCCTAACCTAGCCAGCTGAAGAGTTAGGACCAGTGGCAGCTGGTGCTCTATTGGGTAAGTTCCGGGTACGCACTTACCCCATCCACGGTCACGGCTTCCCATCCTTCTCGGCCACTGTCAAGTTCATGCACAGCAGATGGACAAAGCAGTAGGAGAGCAGCCAGGTGGACAGAGCCAGGCTGCGACATGTTCCAACGACCAACATCTCCATCTTTCTTCTCACAGCTCAGGCTGCACGGCAACTCTGCCTCTGCACATGTCACCTCCTGAGACTGCACACTCATTGGCTGCCGCAGCTCCCCCCACCTCCTCCTATGCTCCTCTACTCCTCTTCTCCGCTGCGTATGCACTCCAACCACCACCGCACACATCACACAAGTGGGCATTTTGAAGCCAATTAGAGCCTCAGACTCTAATCAAGTACTTCTTTAAAAAAAACACCCCATTGAAATCGATGCGTCCGGTGCCCTGAATGCAGATTAGGTGATGGGCTCATGGATTAGGGGGAAGGTGCCCCTGCGTCCCTAATGAGCGGGCCACCACTGGTTAGGACTAAAGACTGTTTCTTTACAGCTGCTCCACAGAGACCTTTGCCTATTGCATATGCTAAGAGATACCTGTCAAGGAACATTGCACCATTTTCTAGCCATCCTCCTATAATGCACTATACTGTAGATGCCTCCCTTTCTCAAATAGGAACGAGGGACACCTATTAGGAAAAGTATGTAGGCATAGGACACACCCCCTGCCAAGCCCCCCTTAAAGAATAATTGTACAAAAAAATGATTGGTCAAACCCCAAGGTGCTTTTTTACCACTACTATTAACTTATAATGGCTTGTGGAATTTACAAATGCGGCAATTTATAAATTGAATGAAAGGTTTAGCACTGGGAAACACTTTTTGAAAGATAAAAAGTGCATTTTATATACAACTATATACTGTAGATCAGACCAAAATGACGGACAAATGAGGAGCAAAGAGGGGGACTTTGTTCCAAATGAGGGACAGTCCCTCAAGATCAGGGACAGTTGGGAGGTATGCACTATAGACTAGTTAAAGTATTATTATTCAAACTGCAGGAAATGCTTAAATGCATTGTTTATTGCTGATTCATGAGTTAATTAAACCACTCGTGTAATCTAGACACCCCTGTCAGACAACATAGCTAGGTCAAAGACCCCACTTTTCTTCACTACAACCAAACAATACAACATAATTACCTTCCTACTTCCAGGCTGTGAATGTTTAATGAAATACAAGCAGTAAACTGAGAAGGTCGTTCGTCCCTCTGCTCTATTGCATGGTCACATTGATGAATGACATTATTCAAAGCAGCAAATCCCCTGGTTCTGTCCCTCCCTCTCCCAGTGTGATTGCTGCTGTACATGGGATTAAGACAGATTATAGATTATACTGTATGTAAAAGTAGACTGAACTATTTATTTTTTAGTGGATACATAACTGGATTAATTTGTGTTTTAGTATAAGCATAGAGTTTAGTTTTTGAGGTTGAACTCTTTTGTATTTAATGCACATAACGCATCTGGACTGATGTTTATAATGAAGATGTAATCCCCATGTATTTATCTGTTTACTGAATTCTATATGGGTTTAGACATTGTGTCCCGGTCAATGTGTCTGACTGCTGTACAGGTCTAGATTAGGGATTCCCGAGGACTACATAACATCACAGGGACATGACAGGCAAACAATTTATAATCAGTTTACTACTCAAAAGCTTTGAGGAACATTTTTACTAGATATGGGTCTGGGGGTGCAGGAACCCCTGTCAATGTTATGTGCAACAGGATACTTGGGCGGGGGAAAAGCAGGAGGAATTCTAACACAGGTTCTCTTTGGGAATTTTGTCCACCACTGCAAGACCAGGTTCCCCACGCCAAACCTGCCAGTAGGTGCTGCCTTACCTGCAGAAGTAGAAGTGATTCTTCTTGCCTATTTGCAGTCCTCTTTACCTTCATGCTTCTTCTTTCCTGTCTCACAGCCTACTCAGGGTTTGACAGTTCACTTGTCTGTATCCTTGTGATGGTGAAACATACCTGCTAATGATCCTGAAACATACTTGCTGTTGATACTGAAACATACCTGGTAATGACCTTAAGTTTTGACACTCATCTGTATTTTGACACTCATAGAACACACCTCCTAATGATCCTGGAACATACTTGCTGATAATCTTGGAACCTGAGAACCTAAGTGTGTTTAACACTATCAAGTGAGAAAGCCCTCTAGATACATGGCCTTTGGGCCATGTATGGGAAGAGGTTTCTTGAGGGGCTGGGGGGAAACTGTGGATAGTGGGGTCCCTGGAGGTTCCTGGGCATCTCTACAGGAGGCTGGGACTTTGCAGGGGCACTGTGGGAGACTGGAGGATGCTGCGGGGGGGGGGTGGTAGGGTGCCCACGTGTCCCGGATTGCCCGGGACAGTCCCGCAATTAGCAGGTCTGTCCCGGGCCCCGGGCACCTTCATTCCGGGACAATACAATGTCCCGGAATGAAACTGACAGAGGAGCAAAATCCTGCTATCGCCATGGCGCTGGCTCTGCCTTCCCACCTCCACCTGAGACTCTTCTCTACTTCTGCTGGCTAGGCCATTGGTTGCTAGAGCCGACTGGCGTTTATCAACCAGTGACGTCATGACTGTGACTGCCAGCTTTCAAAGCGGAGGAGGAGTTAACTTCTATGATATGGTGCAGTGACCGTGGTGCCATAAATCAAAGTGACCCTCACTCACAGGGATTGTATGGCACCCCTGGACTGCCACTCCAGGGGCACATACTCCATAGGCTTTCAAGACCGCCCTGACCAACGGTCCGGACCACAGCAGCCCCCACCCCAGGCAGGAAGGCATGAAGATCAGGAAGCTTGGTGAGAGCCCTTGCCATCAGGCTCCACCGTCACTCCCATCACTCCTACCTAATTACATTTGGGAATTACTAACCGCTCCTCCCTCTCCAGCAAGGGAGTCGCCGGCGTTCTATTCCCAAAATTACTGTTGTGTAATTAAACTCACCTGTGAATTAACAGGTGCTGACAATATAGAAATCACACTGTCAACCAGTTAAAATGGTGAAAAATTTACTCAACCTTTCTGTTGTGTGTCTATGTGTGCCACACGGAGCATGGAGAAAAGAAGGAGCAGCAAACAATTGTCTGAGGATTTGAGAACATAAATTGTGGAAAAGCCTGGACAATCTCAAGGTTACAAGTCCATCTCCAGAGTTCTGAATGCTCTTGTGTCCACTGTGAGCAACATTGTCAAGAAGTTTACAGCCCATGACACTGTAGCTAATCTCCCTGGACTTGGACAAAAGAGAAAATTGATCAAAGAGTTTGCCAAAACTTACCTGAGGAAGCCGAAATCCCTTTAGGAGAATGTACGGTGAACAGACGAAAAAAAATTGCAGCTTTTTGGTATAGCCCACCATTGTACTGTTTTCAGGAAAAGAAAAGATTCCTTTAAAGAAAAAAATATAGTCCCTACAGTCACACATGGTGGTGGTTCACTGATGTTTTGGGGTTGCTTTGCTGCTTAAGTCACTGGATGTCTTGACCGTGTTCATGGCATAATGAAATCTGAAAACTACCAAAGATTTCTGGGGTGTAGTGTCAGAAAGTTGGGTCTCCGTCAGAGGTAATAGGTCTTAAGCCCCATACACACGCGCGGATTATCCGAGGACCAGGTCCGTCGGATCATGTCCGTCGTACTTTGTCCGATGTTGGTGTTGCGTACACACAGTCGGACAAAGTTGTCGGAAAATCCGATCATTCTGAACGTGGTGACGTTTGTTGCCTACGACGGGACTACGTAGAGGCTAGTAGCCAATAGCTTTGGTCTTGTAATGTGATCTGAGCATGCGTAGCACTTTGTCCGTCGGACAACGGTACACACGATCGGATTTGGTGTGATCGGACCGTGTTGTCGGAAAATCTATCCAGCAGGAGATAGGACTTTGTCCGTCGGACAATCCGACGTACACTGTCCGATGGTGCATACACACGGTCGGATTTTTCAACAACATTGTCCGATCGGACAGAATCCATGCGAAAATCCTACCTGGGGCTTTACAGCAGGACAATGACCCGAAGCACACGTCAAAAAGCACCCAGAAATTAAGACAAAGCAATGGAGAGTACTGAACTGGCCAGCGCAGTGCTCTGCACCCCGAGCCCACCCTTTTTTGAAGCCAATTAGAGCCTCAGGCTTGAATGATGTGCTTCCAAAAAAAAAAATGTGCTTGCAAAAAAAAAACATAAAATCCATGCACCCCGGAATGTAGATCTGGGGCAGGGCACATGGATTGGGGGGGGGGTGGGGGGGGGCGGCGGCGCCCCTATGCCCCTTATGGAGCCCGTTGTATTATGAATTGATTGTTTCCTTCACACCTAATGCTTTATTTAAATAAATTTAAATAAATAAGACTGGGGGCCACATCAGAGAAGTGGGCAAAGCCTGTTTATTGAGTTCATAATGAAGGACAGACAGACAGACAGATCAATTAGATGGACCAAGTGCTCCTTCCATTAAGCAAAACACTTTGGAATAGAATACTAGCTTACCACAGTGATGGTGAATCTTGTTTTTTGGTGACTGTGAAATTTTTGCAAAATGTAATTAAAAAAAATACATTTTCTGTTCAACCCAAAATGTTACACTCCCACTATATACATCATACCACAACTTGTCACCCACAGGACCATATAAATGGATCTTTAAAAAGTTGAGTAGCATTTCCCTTTTTTTTTGTTCCAATTAAGCATACCTTACTAAAAACTGGAATATTACATGGAAACAAATGTTTTTTACAGTTCTTTTTTTAGATATATAAATATGTAAATGTGATTGTAAATGTATAACGTTGACGATCTTACCAATGTGTTTTAATGTTTTAAAATGCTTTTAACGCTTTAATTAATGGTCTTTAATTATTTATATATATACATGGGGGCATTCATATTTGCTCATTACATTTATATGCTCCTTCTCCTCTTAGTATGGCCCAAGGACTGTACTCTGCTGCTCCTCTTAGGAGTCATGTCTGACCTGTTAAAAAATAGACCATCTATAACAGCCATTCTCAGTCACGGTTCTGTGGAATCCTAGGGTGCCTCCAGAGGTTCTTAGGGGTTCCTTGAGCTCTAGCTGACTGACCTCTCATTTTATTATGGTGCCAATGCCACTTGGCAGAGTCACCTGCATAACATCAATAATCTTATTAGCTGTCCTTAAGGGTGGTATTTGGACCACCACTGTAATGCCCCGTACACGCGATCGGACATTCCAACAACAAAACCGTGGAATTTTGTTTGAAGGTTGTTGGCTCCAACTAGTCTTGCATACACACGGTCACACAAATGTTGGCCAACAATGGTGACGTACAAGACGTACGACGAGCCAAGGAAAAGGAAGTTCATTAGCCAGTGCGCCACCCTTTGGGCTCCTTCTGCTTGATTCCGAGCATGCAGCTCACCTCACCAGCCAGTCTGCTTACCAACCAAATTAACCTGTCTAATGCCCCGTACACATGATCGGACTTTCCGACAACAAAACCGTGGATTTTTGTTTGAAGGTTGTTGGCTCAAACTTGTCTTGCATACAGTACACATGGTCACACAAATGTTGGCCAACAATTGCAAACGTGGGAACGTGGTGACGTACAAGACCTACGACGAGCCAAGAAAAAGGAAGTTCAATAGCCAGTGCGGCTCCTTCTGCTTGATTCCGAGCATGCGTGAACTTTTGTGCGTCGGACTTGTGTGCACGCGATCGGAAAATCCGACAACAAAGTTTTGTTGGCGGAAAATTTGAGAACCTGCTAGCCAACATTTGTTGGTGGAAAGTCCAACAACAAATGTTCGATGGAGCATATACACGGTAGGACTTTCAGCCAACAAGCTCACATCCAACATTTCCCGTCGGAAAATCCGACCGTGTATACGCGGCATAAGAGTTTCATACTTCCTACTAACCAGTGCCACCAAGGAGGGGTCTTTTTTTTCCCCACTAACCCAAAATGAATTGGTTTTAGCCAGGGTTCCCCAGGACCAGAAGATTTTTTAAGGGTTCCTCCATATGAAAATGGTTGATAAAGGCTGATCTACTGTATAGACTTAAAATATGAAATAAAAATATGAGTGTCTTTTTAAATATAACTTTCAGAAAAAAGTTGCATTAAGTCAAATTATGTTCTCACTAAAAATACACTGTAGTCCCCATTTAAAGCAGATCTCTAGGCATGAACACCCTTCCCCCTCCCAAAGCAATCGCTGCTATGTTAAAGTGCTAAAAGAACATACCTGCGCACAAGTATCTCCAGTGTTTAAATATAATTTATTTGTGCAATACAGAATAAAGACCCCACCGTATCTATTCTGAGTTCCCGGTGTCTGCAGCTATGTTCTTTTAGAACTTTATTGTGAGTGAGTGAGAAATGTGGGTGAGTTCTGGGCTTCAAGTGGATGATGGGCTTCAGGGCCAGGACAAGGGGTGAGCCAAAGGGCTGCTGCCCTGGGCACTGTGGTATCATGTGAAGTGGGGGCACCACAGGTAGACTGGGGGGAGGGGATTTGTGTTGGAAGGAGGAATTTGGGGGGCAGCAGGTGGCAAGTATTGTTCTTGGAGTGGAAATATGGGGGGGGAGGGTGCTAAGAGTGGTGATCTAGGGGGATTTGGGTTCGGAAGGGGGTTGGGGAGTGTATTTAGAGAGAAAATTTTAGGGGCAGAGGATTTGTAAATCTTTCTTGGTGAATTTTTTGGGGGGGGGAGCCATTTGAGCTGGGAGGATTTGGGGGCAAAGATTTGTGCTGAGAGAGGGGATTTCAGTATGGGGGCGGACTTGTACTGCCCCGTACACACACGAGCGGAAATTCCACCAGTAAAAGTCAGATAAGAGCTTTTGGTCTGAAAATGCAACCGTGTGTATGCTCCATCTGACTTTTACTGGTGGAATTCCAGCCAGCAAAAGATTGAGAGCATGTTCTAAATTTTTCGGTCGGAAAAAAGTTCCGATCGGAGACTCCGATCGTCTGTACCAATTCCGACGCGCAAAATTCCTACGCATGCTCGGTAACAATTCGGCGCATGCTCAGAAGCATTGAACTTCATTTTCTCGGCTCATCGTAGTGTTGTATGTCACCGCGTTCTTGATGGTCGAAAGTTCAGCAAACTTGTGTGTGACCGTGTGTATGCAAGCCAAGCTTGAGCGGAATTCCGTCGGAAGAAACATCCAAAATTTTTACGACAAAAATTCCGCTCGTGATGTACGCAGCAGTACTGGGTGGAGGGAGAATTTTTTTGCTAAAGGAGCACGCATGCAGATTAGTTCTCAGTGTTTTTGTGTGGGGAATTTTGCTGACACATAAAACATCTTGGGGGGGCGCAGTTTGGCATGTTTGCCCTGGGCTCTAGATGACCTAGTCCCAGCACTGCTGGGCACAACTTTGAGTGGTTCCTGTTGGATTTTAGTAATTGCTATGCTAGCATGGAAAATAAACCTAAACTAAAAGACTTTTTTTACTTACCTAAAACTGTGTTCATGTAACGTGCTGGATCTCAAGTCTTCCCACGTCTTCACTGCAAAGGAGGAGAGTTCTGGAATCAGACAGTGATAGTTGTCCAGGGATGGGGGTCCTCTCAGGCTCTAGCACAGGGGTCTCCAAACTTTCTAGTTTACTGTTTACTGTCCTTCATACTTTAGGGGGGGGGGGGGGGGTTGGGGGCAGAGTGGCCAGTGGGAGTAAAAAAATGACATTCGCCTGTAGTCAGTAGAAGGAGGAATAGTGTCCCATCATTGGTATCAGTGGGAGGAATAGTGTCCCATCATTGGTATCAGTGGGAGGAATAGTGTCCCATCATTGGTATCAGTGGGAGGAATAGTGTCCCATCATTGGTATCAGTGGGAGGAATAGTGTTCCATCATTGGTATTAGTTGGAGGAATAGTGTCCCATCATTGGCATTAGTTGGAGGAATAGTGTCCCATCATTGGCATTAGTTGGAGGAATAGTGTCCCATCATTGGTATTAGTTGGGGGAATAGTGTCCCCTCATTGGTATTAGTTGGAGGAATAGTATCTCATTCATTGTTATTAGTTGGGGGAATAGTGTCCCATCATTGGTATTAGTTGGAGGAATAGTGTCCCATTCATTGGTATTAGTTGGAGAAATAATGTCCCATTGCTGGTATCAGTGAGAGGAAAAGTGCCCCATCATTGGTATCAGTGGAAGAAAAAATGCCCCATTGTTGGTGTCGGTGAGAGAAATGGTTCCCCAATGTTGGTGTCAGTGGAAAGAATGGTGTCTCCTTGCTGGTGAGAGGTTAGAGGAATAGGGCCTCAAAAGCAGGATAACGAGAAGCAAAAAGCCACATTCAGCCAACGGGCCACAGTTTGGAGACCACTGCTCTAGAAGATTGCACAGCATGATGCATCACAAGAAGCAACCAATCGGACTACAGTGCTGGATGAAAGATCTTCACTTGTGAAAGCAGCACCAGGAAGTGCATTTGGTGAATAAAAACAGCTTCAAAAAGCTACTAAAAAACTTTGTGAATGGGTGGAAGCTGGGTGGGTAGAGTAGGTGGAGGGAGGATTGCATATGCTTGGAGATGGCCTTTAAAGTGTCATTAAACCCACATCATTAAAAACTATCAATAAAAGTTGTAATACCTCTTGTTTTTTTACTCAGTTACTATGGGATTAATTTTCTGTATTCTGGTTGATTCTACTGCTCTCTATCTCCCCCTCCTGTCCATGTCATAACTGCAGTTATGGATTCAGCAAAGCAGCATGGGTAGCAAGTGCATATGCTCAGTTTTCAGTGTATTTTCTACCCTGAGCATTTCCTCCCTTTTACATCTAAACAGCCTATGTGACTGTAGAGTCACACATGTGGGCGTATACACAGTGGTAAATGACAGCCCAATCCTCCCCCTCCTCCTCCATGCCCACTAAACAGCTAAACACAATGGGGGGGAATATTTCATCCTAATTGATAGAGACTTCACCTCCCTTTTTTTTAAGATGCAGGCTGGAGGGGCATGACACTGCCTGTGACTGGCAGAACGCCACCCACACCATTGCCAAACAATAATGAAGAATTAATTTCAATGATATATTTGTATGACAATTTAAAACAGTCTAATGATATTAATAATTTATTTTTACTCTGTATCCCAAAGGCTGTTTTTTTTTTTTTTTTTTTAACATGCAACCAGCAGCTGAGGACTAGAAGCTCCTTCTGCCACTGTTTCCCTGCAGACAGGTAGGGAAAGAGCTGGGTCATGTGACAGCTGTACATCGATTAGTAAAAATGGTACTTAGATGTTTTTTTTTTTTCTTTATTAAAATAATTACAGTGCCATCATCCATACACAGAAAAAGAAGGGACAATGTAAATTAACCAGTTGCCGACTAATTTGCGACGATATACATCGGCACAATGGCACAGCTGCGCAAATGGGCTTACAGGTACGTCCCCTTTAAGACGCGGCATTGTGGGCATGTGCGCGCCCCACCTGTGCTCCTTGACCCTGCCCTGGGGTCCGCCGGTGTCCCGCGATCGTGTCATGGAGCGGCAGAACAGGGAGATGCCTATGTAAAAAAGGCATTTCTCCGTTCTGCCTAGTGACATGACAGGGATTTACTGCTCCCTGTCATCGGGAGCAGTGATCGCTGTCATGTCCTAGGTAGCCCATCCCCCCCACACAGTTAGAATCCCCTAGGACACGCTTAACCCCTTGATCGCCCCCTAGTGTTTAACCCCTTCCCTGACAGGGTCATTTATACAATAATCAGTGCATTTTTATAGCACTGATCGCTGTATAAATGACAATGGTCCCAAAATAGTGTCAAAAGTGTCTGATGTGTCCGCCATAATGTCGCAGTCACATTAAAAAATCGCAGATCGCCGCCATTACTAGTTAAAAATAATAAAAATGCCATAAAACTATCCCCTTTTTTGTAGACACTATAACTTTTGTGCAAACCAATCTATATACGCTTATTGCGATTTTTTTTTTTTTACCAAAAATATGTAGAAGAATACATATCGGCCTAAACTGAGGAAAACATTTATTTTTTTATATATTTTTTGGGGATATTTATTATAGCAAAAAGTAAAAAATACTGCGTTTTTTTCAAAATTGACGCTCTTTTTTTGTTTGTAGCGCAAAAATTAAAACGCAGAGGTGATCAAATGCCGCCAAAAGAAAGCTCTATTTGTGGGGAAAAAAAGGACGTCAATTTTGTTTGGGTGCAACGTGGCACGTCCGTGCAATTGTCAGTTAAAGCGACGCAGTGCCGTACCGCAAAAAGTGGTTAAGGGGGTAAATTCTTCCGGGGCTGAAGTGTGTGTTTAGTATCACTTTAACTTTTTCCCTAAGTCTGCCTACACTTAATTTCCAGTACTTGGGCTTACTACACCTACTAAGATGAAGCCCCACTCCTCTCAAAAAACAAAAACTGTCTCAAAACAGAGGTATGCTTTTAAATATTGGTATTCAATATATATTTTTTTTCCCCATAACAGCTAACACGAGGTACAAATTTTCATAAGTGCCAAACTATTACCGAAATAAATGATCTCACAATCTGGTGGCCATTGTGGAATTTGAAGCCTCAACGTGATATTGATTCTCATGTAAACCTTGGAAATTGAGGACATTGCACATTCAATATCAGTCATGTCGTCCTAAGTATTTACTTTGATAATTGTGTAAATTTCTCAAATGCATTTTCCACCCAACAGTCTGTTCAAGTTTTTTGTCTAATATGTTGGAAAGATGCCACAGGTCATCACAAAAGACTTAAATAAATATCCATTAAATATCACACACAATTCACAATAAAGCATCATCACTTGGAGTAGGCACTGTATAGCATGTCTTTTGGAGGTTTCCTTCAAATGATGTCAAGTTCACCAAAAAGAAACCACACCAAATTGTTACAGAATGCCCTCGTGTCTCTCCGTGACTTTCAGAGCTTCATGCATGCTAGCAGCTGACAGCCTCCGATTGATATTGGTGTATTTACACCTCAGCAAGTTCCAGAACGTAGTCCTTAAATCCCTGTTAAAGAAGGCATAGATCAATGGATTTATGAGCGAGTTAGTGTAGCCCAACCACAGAAGGGTCCTCTCCAGCCTGAGGGGCATGCAGCTGCAGCTAATGCCACAGATGAATGGCCGGGCTGTAGACAACAAGAAAAACGGGAGCCAGCATAACGTGAAGGCCCCAACGATGATTCCGAGAGTCCTCGCAGCTTTCTGTTCCCGCTTGAAGATGGAAATGTTCTTTCTGTCTTGACGTATTAGCTTCGACAAGGTAGCGAACTCTTCCACCGCTTTCTTTTTTTTCGAGTTCTTTTTAGGAGCCATTTTCTCCTCCAAAGTGTAGATGCCTTCCTGCTCCATAAGTCTAGGGATGTTCACAAATTTGTGCTTCTCAGCACTGATTTTAGCTGCAATAAAAATCCTCTGGTACATTATGAGCATGACGGTCATAGGGATGTAGAAGGCCACCGCAGTCGAGTAGACAGTATAGCCAAAGTCTTGACTTATGAGACACATTCTCTCCACGGTCACATTTTGGGCCCATCCAAAGAGAGGAGGGAGGGTTATAGAGGCAGAGAGGAGCCAGACGATAAACACCATCTTAGCCATGAGCTTGCCGTTTTGCCGAGCAGGGTAGGTCAAGGGACGGGTTATTCCAAGGTACCTGCAAAACAAAATCAAATGTTCAGAACTTGTAGACCTCACAGTAGAAAAATAAAGAATGAATCTCCTACATTTTTTTTTTTGAGCATTTGTTATTTGTTTGGTATAAATAAGTAATTATTTTTTCAGGATGTCCAGTTTCCTAAATCTATCTAAAGCCAACATTTTTCATTTTTTATTCCCATAAGAGCAGAGAATGGTTAACCACTTAAGGACCGAGCCTCTTTCTGAGATTTGTTGTTTACAAGTTAAAAACAGTTTTTTTTGCTAGAAAATTACTTAGAACCCCCAAACATTATACATTTTTTTCCTAATACCCTATAAAATGGCGGTGGTTGCAATAATTTCTGTCACCCATTCCAGTGGGAGGAATAGTATCCCATCTTTGGTATCAGTGGGAGAAATTGTGCCCCATCATTGGTATCAGTGGGAGGAATAGTGCCCCACCATTGGTATCAGTGGGAGGAATAGTGCCCCATCATTGGTATCAGTGGGAGGAATAGTGTCCCATTATTGGTATCAGTGGGAGGAATAGTGTCCCATTATTGGTATCAGTGGGAGGAATAGTGTCCCATTATTGGTATCAGTGGGAGGAATAGTGTCCTATTATTGGTATAAGTGGGAGGAATAGTGTCCCATTATTGGTATCAGTGGGAGGAATAGTGTCCTATTATTGGTATAAGTGGGAGGAATAGTGTCCCATTATTGGTATAAGTGGGAGGAATAGTGTCCCATTATTGGTATCAGTGGGAGGAATAGTGCCCCATCATTGGTATTAGTGGGAGGAATAGTGCCCCATCATTGGTATCAGTTGGAGAAATAGTGTCCTGTCGTTGTTGTCTGTGGGAGGAATAGTGCCACATTGTTGGTGTCATTGGGAGGAACAATGCCCCAAGGGCCAGATAGAAGCAAGCAAAGGGCCCCATACGGTCATTAGTTTGGAGCCTACTGCTTTAAACAAATGACACTGTAGGGCTTTCTGACTTTAAGATAGTCCTAGTGAATCAATGTGGCGGTTAAACTTGTGTGCACTATTTGACCACATATTGATTGTTTTCCATCTTGTGTTCAATAGTATTAATTAAAAATGTTCAATTAACTGACAAACAAAATTGAATTTTCACAGATTTTTTCCAAAGTACTGCACATTTGTATACAAGGAATGTATTCATATTACAATCATTAAACATGACCCAGGGGTCTATTTATTAAAAACTTGGTGTGCAAACGCTTCAAGCTTTTATGCAGCCAACATGAATAATCACTGTATTACCCATTAATGACCCATATGACCCTGTAATACTATAACATATTTGTGTCTTGTATTATCTGGTATACAGCGGCGGCTGGTGCTCAAAAACTTTGGGGGGCACAAACAAACTGAAAAAAATTTTGAAAAAAAATCCATCATTTGCAGCCACTGTGCCATCAAACGCAGCCACTGTGCCCATCAAACGCAGCCACTGTGCCCATCAAACGCAGCCACTGTGCCATCAAACTCAGCCACTGTGCCATCAAACTCAGCCACTGTGCCATCAAACGCAGCCACTGTGCCAAACAATGCCACTGTGCCCATCAAATGCTGCAACTGTGCCATCAAATGCAGCCACTGTGCCATCAAACACTGCCACTGTGCCCATCAAATGCTGCCAGTGTGCCTATCATATGCTGTCAGTGTGCCCATCAAATGCTGCCAGTGTGCCCAACTGCCCATCATATGCTGCCAGTGTGCCCATCAAACACTGCCAGTGTGCCCATCAAATGCTGCCAGTGTGCCCATTAAATGCTGTCAGTGTGCCCCCCCGCCCGCTCGCCGTCTGCCCGGCACTTACCCTGTGTCTGTGGGGCATTGGGTGACGCTGACGAGCGGGGTCTTTAGTACGTCTCCTCTCCTGCCTCATCTCCGTCTTCTCCTCCATAGGCGTCCAATAGCGGCGCCTGTCATTTCAGCCAATCAAGTGATAGGTAACAGACCCTGATTGGCGTTGAGGCGGTTCAGTTTAAGGAAAGCGAATAGTCATTCGCTTTCCTAACACAGCTGAGTGGACTGCGAGCGCCAAGCATGACGCTCACAGTTCACCTATTTTGCAGCCTTAGAGCCTTACTTACCAGCTCCACTCGGGCCGTACGTTCCACGGAGCTTCAGACGTCAGTTCCGGTTTTCCTGTGGCACAGGGAAACCGGAAGTAACCTCTTAACTAGGACAACAACAACAACTTCGGGCGGAAGTTGTTTGGCGCGATGGAATGCACCACAAAGCAGGTAAAAATCCTGCAAATGAAGCGCCTCGTCTGCAATCTCGTGATTGCATTAACATGGCGCTTCCCATAGTGCACTGTGTCCGACGACCGAACACAGTGCACTTAAAGGACATTTTTTTCTTTTTTTTTTAAAGGGCCTTTTTAAAAAAAAAATATATATATATATATATATATATATATATATATATATATATATATATATATTTATTTTTTTTACTTCAGAGGGGGCGGTGCCCGTGCGCCCCCTATGGACGGACCGCCACTGCTGGTATATATACCAAGGATGAATGAATGGTGCAAGTGCCACCATCAATTTCTACATGATATTTAAATACGATCTGCTGGTATGGCTATTGGTGGAATGTTCGTATGGAAATCATAAAACTAAGAAAAAGTATGATTAGAGAGGTGGGTATAATCAGGATTGGCAGGCAGAGAAAAGAGATGGGGAGTACGAGAGTGAAGGAGTAAGGGAAATAATTGTTACATTGAAAATTAATCCATTTAGATACATGTTGAAAAGCTAAATGGTGCTCTCCACACCTTCTTTGCCAAGTATGCATGTATTCTGCTATCTTCCATGGGGAAAGGAGGACTCCTATACTCCCTGTATGATTTTCATCTACGGAGAATGCAGTGGGAAATGAGGAATTATCAAAAGGTCGGTGATAATACATACAGTAAACCTACAAGGTGGACCGCCATAGAGCTAGGATTCGTATTAAGGAGATCTTGCTGTTAGAATCCCTTAAGGAAGTTATGAAGCTACATTCACTAGATTCCACCAATAAATGTAGCAACTATATGTGATGGGGCCCCATATTAAAACCACAAAGGTGTCCTCCACCTTTATAGTCTCCATCTCAAAGACCATTACTCTAGTAGTACCAAATAAAAATGGATTTCATAGCAATCAAATAGTAGACATGTGCGATTGGTTTCGTACGAATCGAAAATTTGTACGAATTTCTGTAAATTTGTACATTTGGGAGGATCCGAAATACGAATTGCTATGCTTCCAAATTTTTGTACGAAATACGAAATTTCATTGACTGGAGTTTTGTTGACCAATCAGAGGTTTTCTTCTGCTGCTGACTTAGGGTTGGGAAAATTACCTTTTTTAATATGGGAGTGGGAGACTGGTACTGGTAGTCGATGGGAGATTCAGATTAGGAAAAAATAAGAATGTTCATTAATTACGATTATTTGTTATGATGAAGTTAAAAACCCAGGAAGTCATCACAGCACAGGGATGGTGGGAGCCCCTCATAATGATAAATTCATCATAACGAACATTCGTAATTGTTACGAAAAGTTAACGAAAATTCGTATTTCGTACGAATCCAAATTGAATTTCGGACACGAAATACAAATTATTTCTAATATGAAACGGAATGGAACGAAACAAAACAAATTTATTGACAGCGCACATGTCTATCAAATAGAGGTGTTTATGCATTTATTTGCCCACATGTATTTGCCTGTTACTATTTCTACTTCTTTTACATATCACCATGTAGGCCTGCCCACCAAATCCGCCCACTGGCCATCCCACCAAGTCCTTCGGTGCACCCACTTTTATTTTACCACTTACTATCCACTTTTTGCTACAGGTAAGCCTATAATAAGGCTTGCCTGTAGCTACCCCTGATATCTCCTAAACCTTCACGGTTTAGGAGATAACCCCTGTATCTGCATGTGCCAACGTCATCGGCACATGCACACTGAAGCAATGGCACGTACATTACGTTACTTCAGTGAGTGTGCCCATGCGTGGGAGTGACTTGATCTCCGGCCAATCACAGCGCTGGAGCCCGCGATACCTGGAAGTAACTCTGGGAGCGATGTCGCCGGCCGGTGCTGTGTACGGGCACCGCAGCAGGGGCTTCAATCTCAGGTGCGTATTACATAATGAGCTAGTATGCCATGCATACTAGCTTATTATGCCTTTGTCTTTCAGGTCTTTTTTTTTT
Source organism: Lithobates sylvaticus (assembly GCA_028564925.1). NCBI lineage: Eukaryota > Metazoa > Chordata > Amphibia > Anura > Ranidae > Lithobates > Lithobates sylvaticus. Next base: position 746,676,000 of record CM053026.1, on the reverse strand, counting down.
TTTCTATGTGGGTTTATAACCACTTTAATGTATGAAAATTAAAAGTGTATTCCAAGTCATCAGTGCTTGCAACCCCATATATTCAGCAAACAGTTGGCTCAATCCCGCAAAGAGACATCCCCATTAAGGATGGGCCCGGTGCTCGATGCGAACCCACGTTCGCATCGAGCACCGGGCGTTCGCTCGCTCGGCGAGCCCAGAACTATTTTGGCCGCTCGCATCACGTTGGTGGGATGCGAGCGGCCCCGCAATGCATTGCGGCCGGCGCGGCCGACGCAGTGCATTGCTGGCTGATGATTGGCCAAGCATGCACTGTGACCCCGCATGCTTGGCCAATCACAGCCCCGGAAACTCGAAGAGCCATAATTGGCTACAGGCAGGACGCCTGTAGCCAATTACAGCTCAGGGGCTGTAGTACACGCCCCCCCCTATAAAACGCCGCCACGCCGTCTGCGCCGGTCACATGCTGTTCCGGCGCAGATTGAGCAGGCTGTTCCTGTGACACTCTGCTGCATTTAGATAGATAGAGAGAGAGATTCACTTGCAGAGATTGAGTTAGATAGATTCAGTTACAAAGATTGATTGACAAAGAGGGGCTTGTAGTGTGCTCGTGGCAGGCAGGCAGAGCTCCTATATTTTGTTACCAGAAGCACCTATAGGACTTGTAGTGTGTTCGTGGCAGGCAGGCAGAGCTCCTATATTTTGTTACCAGAAGCACCTATAGGACTTGTAGTGTGTTAGTGGCAGGCAGGCAGAGCTCCTATATTTTGTTACCAGAAGCACCTATAGGACTTGTAGTGTGTTAGTGACAGGCAGGCAGAGCTCCTATATTTTGTTACCAGAAGCACCTATAGGACTTGTAGTGTGTTAGTGGCAGGCAGGCAGAGCTCCTATATTTTGTTACCAGAAGCACCTATAGGACTTGTAGTGTGTTAGTGACAGGCAGGCAGAGCTCCTATATTTTGTTACCAGAAGCACCTATAGGACTTGTAGTGTGTTAGTGACAGGCAGGCAGAGCTCCTATATTTTGTTACCAGAAGCACCTATAGGACTTGTAGTGTGTTAGTGGCAGGCAGGCAGAGCTCCTATATTTTGTTACCAGAAGCACCTATAGGACTTGTAGTGTGTTAGTGACAGGCAGGCAGAGCTCCTATATTTTGTTACCAGAAGCACCTATAGGACTTGTAGTGTGTTAGTGGCAGGCAGGCAGAGCTCCTATATTTTGTTACCAGAAGCACCTATAGGACTTGTAGTGTGTTCGTGGCAGGCAGGCAGAGCTCCTATATTTTGTTCCCAGAAGCACCTATAGGACTTGAAGTGTGTTAGTCCCATCACACACACAGAGCTATATTTTCTTCCCAGAAGCACCTATAGGACTTGAAGTGTGTTAGTCCCATTACACACAAAGAGCTATACTTTGTTCCCAGAAGCACCTATAGGACTTGAAGTGTGTTAGTCCCATTACACACACAGAGCTATATTTTCTTCCCAGAAGCACCTATAGGACTTGAAGTGTGTTAGTCCCATTACACACACAGAGCTATATTTTCTTCCCAGAAGCACCTATAGGACTTGAAGTGTGTTAGTCCCATTACACACACAGAGCTATATTTTCTTCCCAGAAGCACCTATAGGACTTGAAGTGTGTTAGTCCCATTACACACACAGAGCTATATTTTCTTCCCAGAAGCACCTATAGGACTTGAAGTGTGTTAGTCCCATTACACACACAGAGCTATATTTTCTTCCCAGAAGCACCTATAGGACTTGAAGTGTGTTAGTCCCATCACACACACAGAGCTATATTTTGTTCCCAGAAGCACCTATAGGACTTGAAGTGTGTTAGTCCCATTACACACACAGAGCTATATTTTGTTCCCAGAAGCACCTATAGGACTTGAAGTGTGTTAGTCCCATTACACACACAGAGCTATATTTTGTTCCCAGAAGCACCTATAGGACTTGAAGTGTGTTAGTCCCATCACACACACAGAGCTATATTTTCTTCCCAGAAGCACCTATAGGACTTGAAGTGTGTTAGTCCCATTACACACAAAGAGCTATACTTTGTTCCCAGAAGCACCTATAGGACTTGAAGTGTGTTAGTCCCATTACACACACAGAGCTATATTTTCTTCCCAGAAGCACCTATAGGACTTGAAGTGTGTTAGTCCCATTACACACACAGAGCTATATTTTGTTCCCAGAAGCACCTATAGGACTTGAAGTGTGTTAGTCCCATTACACACACAGAGCTATATTTTCTTCCCAGAAGCACCTATAGGACTTGAAGTGTGTTAGTCCCATTACACACACAGAGCTATATTTTCTTCCCAGAAGCACCTATAGGACTTGAAGTGTGTTAGTCCCATCACACACACAGAGCTATATTTTCTTCCCAGAAGCACCTATAGGACTTGAAGTGTGTTAGTCCCATTACACACACAGAGCTATATTTTCTTCCCAGAAGCACCTATAGGACTTGTAGTGTGTTAGTCCCATTACACACACAGAGCTATATTTTCTTCCAGAAGCACCTATAGGACTTGAAGTGTGTTAGTCCCATCACACACACAGAGCTATATTTTGTTCCCAGAAGCACCTATAGGACTTGAAGTGTGTTAGTCCCATTACACACACAGAGCTATATTTTGTTCCCAGAAGCACCTATAGGACTTGAAGTGTGTTAGTCCCATCACACACACAGAGCTATATTTTCTTCCCAGAAGCACCTATAGGACTTGAAGTGTGTTAGTCCCATTACACACAAAGAGCTATACTTTGTTCCCAGAAGCACCTATAGGACTTGAAGTGTGTTAGTCCCATTACACACACAGAGCTATATTTTCTTCCCAGAAGCACCTATAGGACTTGTAGTGTGTTCGTGGCAGGCAGGCAGAGCTCCTATATTTTGTTCCCAGAAGCACTTATAGGACTTGAAGTGTGTTAGTCCCATTACACACACAGAGCTATATTTTCTTCCCAGAAGCACCTATAGGACTTGTAGTGTGTTAGTGGCAGGCAGGCAGAGCTCCTATATTTTGTTACCAGAAGCACCTATAGGACTTGTAGTGTGTTCGTGGCAGGCAGGCAGAGCTCCTATATTTTGTTCCCAGAGGCACCTATAGGACTTGAAGTGTGTTAGTCCCATTACACACACAGAGCTATATTTTCTTCCCAGAAGCACCTATAGGACTTGAAGTGTGTTAGTCCCATTACACACACAGAGCAATATTTTCTTCCCAGAAGCACCTATAGGACTTGAAGTGTGTTAGTCCCATCACACAGAGCTCCTCTATTTTCTTTGCATAAGCACCCACAGGACTTCTAGTGTGTTAGTGGCATCACACAGAGCTCCTATATATTCTTCTCAGCAGCACCCACAGGACTTCTAGTGTGTTAGTGGCATCACACAGAGCTCCTCTATTTTCTTTGCAGAAGCACCCACAGGACTTCTAGTGTGTTAGTGGCATCACACAGAGCTCCTCTATTTTCTTTGCAGAAGCACCCACAGGACTTCTAGTGTGTTAGTGGCATCACACAGAGCTCCTCTATTTTCTTTGCAGAAGCACCCACAGGACTTCTAGTGTGTTAGTGGCATCACACAGAGCTCCTCTATTTTCTTTGCAGAAGCACCCATAGGACTTCTAGTGTGTTAGTGGCATCACACAGAGCTCCTCTATTTTCTTTGCAGAAGCACCCACAGGACTTCTAGTGTGTTAGTGGCATCACACAGAGCTCCTCTATTTTCTTTGCAGAAGCACCCACAGGACTTCTAGTGTGTTAGTGGCATCACACAGAGCTCCTCTATTTTCTTTGCAGAAGCACCCATAGGACTTCTAGTGTGTTAGTGGCATCACACAGAGCTCCTATATATTCTTCTCAGCAGCACCCACAGGACTTCTAGTGTGTTAGTGGCATCACACAGAGCTCCTCTATTTTCTTTGCAGAAGCACCCACAGGACTTCTAGTGTGTTAGTGGCATCACACAGAGCTCCTCTATTTTCTTTGCAGAAGCACCCATAGGACTTCTAGTGTGTTAGTGGCATCACACAGAGCTCCTATATATTCTTCTCAGCAGCACCCACAGGACTTCTAGTGTGTTAGTGGCATCACACAGAGCTCCTATATTTTCTTTGCAGAAGCACCTATAGGACTTCTAGTGTGTTAGTGGCATCACACAGAGCTCCTCTATTTTCTTTGCAGAAGCACCCACAGGACTTCTAGTGTGTTAGTGGCATCACACAGAGCTCCTCTATTTTCTTTGCAGAAGCACCCATAGGACTTCTAGTGTGTTAGTGGCATCACACAGAGCTCCTATATATTCTTCTCAGCAGCACCCACAGGACTTCTAGTGTGTTAGTGGCATCACACAGAGCTCCTATATTTTCTTTGCAGAAGCACCTATAGGACTTCTAGTGTGTTAGTGGCATCACACAGAGCTCCTCTATTTTCTTTGCAGAAGCACCCACAGGACTTCTAGTGTGTTAGTGGCATCACACAGAGCTCCTATATTTTCTTCTCAGCAGCACCCACAGGACTTCTAGTGTGTTAGTGGCATCACACAGAGCTCCTATATTTTCTTTGCAGAAGCACCTATAGGACTTCTAGTGTGTTAGTGGCATCACACAGAGCTCCTATATTTTCTTCTCAGCAGCACCCACAGGACTTCTAGTGTGTTAGTGGCATCACACAGAGCTCCTATATTTTCTTTGCAGAAGCACCCATAGGACTTCTAGTGTGTTAGTGGCATCACACAGAGCTCCTATATTTTCTTCTCAGCAGCACCCACAGGACTTCTAGTGTGTTAGTGGCATCACACAGAGCTCCTATATATTCTTCTCAGCAGCACCCACAGGACTTCTAGTGTGTTAGTGGCATCACACAGAGCTCCTATATTTTCTTTGCAGAAGCACCCATAGGACTTCTAGTGTGTTAGTGGCATCACACAGAGCTCCTATATTTTCTTCTCAGCAGCACCCACAGGACTTCTAGTGTGTTAGTGGCATCACACAGAGCTCCTATATTTTCTTTGCAGAAGCACCTATAGGACTTCTAGTGTGTTAGTGGCATCACACAGAGCTCCTATATTTTCTTCTCAGCAGCACCCACAGGACTACCGACTACAATGGCTGGAAGACCGCCAAGGGGAGGCAGAGCGTGCAGAGCCAAGAACACAGGGCAGACAGTCTCTGTTTCTAGTGGACGTGGCCGTGGACGTGGACGTGGTCGTGCATCGTCATCAGCACGTGGCCATGGGACACGCGCGTCTTTGTTTTCGGCAGCTGGACATGTGGAGCCGCATCATGCTGAAGGCTTGGTAGAATGGATGACCAAGCCCTCCTCATCCTCCTCATCCTCTCTCACCCAGGCTCAGGGTACTGACAGAGCATCATCAGCCACCCCTTCCCTAGACCCACCATGTCCTCCTGAGGAGTCCCCCGAACTCTTTGAGCACAGTGTTGGGTACATGCTCCAGGAGGATGCCCAACGATTCGAAGGCTCGGATGACGATACCCAGCTTGAGGAATCTGGCAGTACAGTTCCACCAGCTGCAGCTTACTGCCAGGTTTGCTCTAGTGGTGAAGAGGGGAGGGGATGATGAGGTCACTGACTCCACGTGGGTGCCTCAAGGGAGAGAGGATGAGGAGGAGGACGAGGAGGAGGAGGATGCGGCGTCACATGTCCAACGAGGCAGGATGCCCCTGGAGGCCAGGTAGAGGCCAGCACAGCAACTGTACAACACCGCAGAGCTCCGCCTGTGCAGGGCGCTGCCTCTGCACGTTATCAGAAAAGTTCTTTGGTGTGGGCCTTTTTTGAGACGAGTGCAGCAGATCGCACCACTGCTATTTGCAATATTTGTCTCAAGCGTATCTCGCGTGGCCAAAACATCAGCTGTTTATCAAACACAAATTTAACCACTGCAGCCCCGGAAGGTTTTACCCCCTTAATGTCCAGACCATTTTTTTGTGATACAGCACTGAATTACTGACAATTGTGCGTGCGACGCTGTACCCCCCAAAAAGTTGATGTCCTTTTTCTCTATCTTCTTCCCTGTCAGAATCGCAATCTGCCTTGTTTACATAGGCAGATCGCCGTTCCGTCTCTCTGAGGAATGATCGCGGGTGGCCGGCAGACATCGGGTCCACCAGACCGATTGGCTTCAATCAGTGCTCGATCATGCCACAGGCAGCATGCATTCTCCCCCCAGTGTCTATTGCATGAAAGGAAGTACAGGTGCGTTGTTTCGTGCAAAAGAGCTGACCTGCCGCAGTAAAATTGTGGTAGGTGGTAGGCAAGTGGTTAAGGAAAAATACACTAAAATGAATTAATGTGCACACAAACCCAATTTTTAAATATAAAAGATGAGGTTGTGTAGAGTAGATACCAAAACATGTCAAGTTTCAAAATTGCGTGCACCCATGAATTGGCGACTAACTACGGTCCCTAAAATTTTCATAGGTGATGCTTTAAAAGCCTTTATAAGTTATCAGTGTAGAGTTAATCATAAAAATTACCTTATAATTACTGCTCTCACTCATACATTTGGCGGCAATACCTCACAGCCACTTGCTGATAGGACGTATATATCTGTATGGTGGCCACCTCTGGATACAAGAAAGGAGTAAATCCTAATCCATCACAGATTACAACAAAGCCTTTGACTGTGTTGACCATGTTAAATTTAGAAATGAAGGTACCTGAACATCTTGTTTTTTTATGAAGAACCTCTACACCAGAGGTCTCCAAACTGTGGCCCTTTGCTTGACTGCATCCGGATCTTTGGCCACTATCTCATCCACTGACACTAATGGTGGGGCACAATTCCCAGATAGTAAGCAATCGAACTGCAAGTTTAAAAATGACTTGCTAAGCTATTGTTAGACTTGTCAGGCTTCACAAGTTTGTTGCACAATTGCAGCAAGTCCGCATTGCATGACTTCAGAACAACTTTCTTTTCAAACATTCTGCAAGTCTGTTGCAAGTTCTGGTTCAGTAATGTTGTGCAATAGTCATCCCACCACAGGGGGTCACTGTGACTTGCAGAGCTCTTGCTGTAGGCTCACCACTGCAACTTTGCTCTTGCTAGAGACTTGCCACACAAATTTGCTACAAATTGAAAAAGTGACAATCAGAACTTGTGCTTCTGCAGGTGTATAACCTGCTAGTGAAAATGTGCAGCAAGTTAACAGGCTTACAATTTCACTGCCACAAATTTGGGGCAAGTTATCCTTGCTGTCTGGGTTCCTCCCAATGACATCAAAGATAGGGCAAAATTCCTACTAATGACACAATGATGGGAACGGTTCCCAAAGATGGGGCATTGTTTACCCCAAACGATGCTGGGACATTTTTTACTCCTGATGGCCACGGTCTGGCCCAGTGGTCATCAACCATGTCCTCAGTGCCCACTAACAGGCCAGGTTTTATGTATTACCTTGGGGAGATGCAGACTAGAATACTGCAATCACCGAGAAGCAAATTATATCAGCTGTGATGTATTTCAGTTATCTTGCAAACCTGGCATCTTAGTGGGCCTTGAGGACAGGGTTGATGACCACTGGTCTGGCCCCCTAAGGTCACCAAGTTCATGGCAGAAAATGGATACACAGACTGGTTTAAGCAAAGGAGACAAGGTTATGTACACCCATCCTACTTATTCAACTCATAAACTGAATCGTAAGAGAAGCAAGCATGAAGGAAGGTAGAGGTTTCGAAATATATGGAAGGTACAACAACAACCTTTGATATGCCGATGACACTACATCCATAGCTGAAAATGTGGACAACCTCAAAAGCCACCAATAATGAAAGAACAGAGTGAAAATATCAAAAAAGGTTATGACAAGGAAGACATCACACTTCAGAGCTAATGGTGAAGATATAGCTGGCAGATTTTCCCTCCTTGGATCAATTATTAACAACAAACGATCCAACAGTCGAGAAACATGAAGTACAGTGGCTCTTGGAGGAGCAAGGATGAAAGGCCCAGAAAAGATCTTAAAAATATTGATGTGTCTAGAAGATCAAAGGTCAGATTTGTCCAGGCTTTGGCATTATCTGTCACTTTCTGCGGTAAAAGCTGGACAACGAAGAAGAAAATAATGGAAAAGTATAGATTCCTTTGAACTTTGGTGTTGGTGATTACATTTTATGATTTTTTTTAACAAAAAATAAAACAAATGGATCCCTAAGTAGTTCAAGCCCAACTTTTCAGTAGAAGCCCAGAAAAGCTCTTATTTTGGACATTTTATTAAAATAGCCATTAACTGGAAACAACCATTATACTTGGAAAAGTTGAAGAGGACAGCAAGCAACATGGTGGCTGTTTACAGACACAGAAAGTATGGGCATGCAGTTGCAGACTTAAAACCCAAGCTGAAGACAGATCACGTGGTCACCAGGAGTTGACTGTCTTGACAGCACATATTAATAATAATAATAATAGTATTAAAGAGCCGGAAATGTTAAAACTTGTCTGGTTTGTCATTCTATTCCACTATTTATATAGTACTGTTGAAATACACACAGCACAAAGGCCATAGACCTATCACATCACCCCATTTTCCCCATAAGAAGCTCATAAGCTTATGACCTAACTACATAATATGTAAGGATGTTTAACCACTTCAGCCCCGGACCAATTGGCAGCCAAAGGACCAGGCCCCTTTTTGCGATTCGGCACTGCGTCGATTTAACTGACAATTGCGCGGTCGTGCGACGTGGCTCCATAACAAAATTGGCGTCCTTTTTTTCCCACAAATAGAGCTTTCTTTTGGTGGTATTTGATCGCCCCTGCAGTTTTTATTTTTTGCGCTATAAACAAAAATAGAGCGCCAATTTTGAAAAAAATGCAACATTTTTTGCTTTTTGCTATAAGAAATATCCCCAAAAAATATATAAAAAAACATTTTTTTTTCTCAGTTTAGGCCGATACGTATTCTTCTACATATTTTTGGTAAAAAAAATCGCAATTAGCGATTATTCATTGGTTTGCGCAAAAGTTATAGCGTTTACAAAATAGGGGATAGTTTTGTAGCATTTTTATTAATATTTTTTTTTTACTAGTAATGGCGGCGATCAGCGATTTTTTTTTTTGTGACTGCGACATGATGGCGGACACATCGGACATTTTTGACACATTTTTGGGACCATTGTCATTTATACAGCAATCAATGCTATTTAAATGCATTGATTCCTGTATAAATGACAGTTGTAGTGAAAGAGTTAACCACTAGGGGGAGGGGAGGGGTTATGGGCTGTGACGTGTGTGTGTTTTAGGGGGCGGGGCTGACGTCTGACGTCATTGATCGGCTTTCCCGATGACCGGGAACAGCCAATCAATGACAGGCAGAGTAGGAAGCGCGGGGAGAGGTTTGTTTACACATACCTCTCCCCGTTCTTCAGCTCCGTGACCCGATCGCGGGACACCAGCGGCGATCGGGTCCGCTGGTCCCACGGCCGGGGTCACGGAGCTCCCGACCGGGTCGCGAGCGCGCCGCTGGCCCGTGGGTCGCGCACGCACGACCCACGGGCAGGCATTTAAAGGGGAAGTACAGGTACGTGATTTTTCCTGCCCGTGCCATTCTGCTGACGTATATATGCAGTGGGCGGTCGGGTAGCGGTTAAATGACCAGGAGCCAACCTTTGTGGTACATTACCGCACACAGATTAACATTCCTTATGTTGTGTGTTCTGCCTCAAATGCTTAATGCATTGACATACCTCCTGTCCAGATAGTATGGCCACCTGCTAACTCGGCACCATCCACAGACAAGACACAGAAGTTGAATCCGGTGCAATTTTACTTTAGATAATTGCAGTACAAAGGATGTTTTTCCAGTCTTTGTGAAGTGTAAGGAAGACAATGGCCTTCCTAAGCCCTATCCCTGTGAAGAAATAACACTAAATGATGGAACATGGAAGAAACAGGGAAGGAGATAGGTCTAAACTATCTGCAGTAGGACAAGCCGAGTTCCAATGTACCACAATGGGCCTTTTAAAACACCTGCCCTTTTTTATTCATCACACTACAATACACAGATAGTTGTGCAAAAATGCACATCAGTTGTGGTGCATTAAGGATGTGTGTGAGTGCCAATTAAAACAAAGTTGTGAATCTGGCCCTAAAGCCCAACTCAAGGGAAAAAAAGGTTTTCCCTTGCAGTGGCATCCAGACTGCTCTGGGTTTGATGACATCAGGAACAGTTCATTGCTCAAGGCCGCTAGAGTGCAGGGGTACAACAGCTGTCGGGACCAGTCTTGTGTGTGAAGGATCAGAGGATCAAGTATGTATACTGTATCTCTCCTAGGCTAGGGGTCTCCAAACTTTCTAAACAAAGGGCCAGTTAGGTCGGACTGTTTGCAGTGGGAGTAAACAATGCTCCATCTTTGGTATTAGGGGGGAGAAATAGTGCCCCATCGTTGGTATCAGTGGATGGAATTATGCTCCATTGTTGGTCACAGTGGGTGGAATTATGCTCCATTGTTGGTGTCAGTGGATGGAATTATGCTCCATTGTTGGTGTCAGTGGAAGGAATAATGCTGCATTGTTGGTGTCAGTGGCAGGAATGATGCCTCAAGGACCGCACAAAGTTAAACAAAGGGCCGCTGGGCCACAGTTTGGGGACGACTGCCTTAGACAAAAATGAGTACGATGGGGTGCTGATAAATATTGAGCCTTACCGAGAATAAATTGAGCTAGGAAGCTGTAAATTGCAGGGTGTGCTGGCCAATTTGTTTATATTCAATGGTGCAAAAATCAACTACCTTATCTTTTTTTTTCAGGTCCAAAGTGAACATGGCAGCACCTCCTGAAAAATGTAATGTGAAAGAGCCTAGGACCATAATCAAGTTCCTGCTTCTCCAAGGGAAAGGTGTGAAGCAGATCCATAATGAAATGTCACAAATTTCATATGCCCTTCATATGCCCTTCATATGCAACAGTTAAACGTTGTGTTGTCAATTTTAAAACTGGCCATTTCAGTGTTGAAAGTAAGAAACCCATTGGAAGGCCTGTTTCTGTCTCTGTGCCTGCAAATGTGAAAGCCATCCATAAACATGATCATGGACGACCAGCCAAAAGTATTGCTACATATCTGGGAATATAACGTGAGAGAGTTTCTGCCATTACCCACAACGACTTGGAAATGAGAAAGCTTACAGCAAAGTGAATCCCAAAACTTTTGACTTTTGCAGGCACAGAGAAAGAAACAGGCCTTCCACTGGGTTTCTCACTTTCAACACCGAAAAGGCCAGTTTTAAAATGGACAACCAACTGTTGCATATGAAGGGCCACTGTCACCCAAAGTTTGTGACATTTCATCATGGATCTGCTTCGTACCTTTCCATTGGAGAAACAGGAATTTGATCATGGTCGTATGCTCTTCCACATTGAATTTTTCTGGAGGTGCTGCCATGTTCACTTTGGACTTGAAAAAGAAAGATGAGTTCAAATCATAGGTAGTTGATTTTTGCACCATTGAATATAGACAAATTGGCCAGTACACCCTGCAATTTACTGCTTCCTAGCTCGATTGTTTCTGGTTAAGGCTCAATACTTATCAGCACCCCCTCTTAATTAACTCTTGCAGTGTGGGCACAGCAGAGAGAAAACGTTCCTATTACCTGGAATTCAGCTTTAACCTTAAAGGGGTTGTAAAGGCTCGTGGTTTTTCACCTTAATGCCTCCTATCCCCCCCCCCCCCCCCCCCCCGTTTTACTTACCTGAGCCCCAAATTTCTGTTGCCATGTCCCTGCCATCCCTCTCTCCATGGGTTCCTGGCTCTTGATTAGATAGTGTGACAGACCTAGCCGGGACATAGGCTTTTTGAGGGGACAGAATGCTATCCTCTTGCCGACCGATTATGGGCCCTGGCATTTTTGGGGGAACAGTGTTCTTTGTGAGCTGTATGTCTGGGGACCCTGGAGGTGGTGTTACTTTAGATTCAGGTCCATGTCCCCCAAGACACACAGACTCTGGGGACCCTGGAGGTAGTGTTACTTTAGATTCAGATCCATGTCCCCCAAGACACACAGACTCTGGGGACCCTGGGATGGTGTTACTTTAGATTCAGGTCCATGTCCCCCAAGACACACAGACTCTGGGGACCCTGGGGGTGGTGTTACTTTAGATTCATGTCCATGTCCCCCAAGACACACAGACTCTGGGGACCCTGGAGGTGGTGTTACTTTAGATTCAGGTCCATGTCCCCCAAGACACACAGACTCTGGGGACCCTGGAGGTGGTGTTACTTTAGATTCAGGTCCATGTCCCCCAAGACACACAGACTCTGGGGACCCTGGAGGTAGTGTTACTTTAGATTCAGATCCATGTCCCCCAAGACACACAGACTCTGGGGACCCTGGGATGGTGTTACTTTAGATTCAGGTCCATGTCCCCCAAGACACACAGACTCTGGGGACCCTGGGGGTGGTGTTACTTTAGATTCAGGTCCATGTCCCCCAAGACACACAGACTCTGGGGACCCTGGAGGTGGTGTTACTTTAGATTCAGGTCCATGTCCCCCAAGACACACAGACTCTGGGGACCCTGGAGGTGGTGTTACTTTAGATTCAGGTCCATGTCCCCCAAGACACACAGACTCTGGGGACCCTGGAGGTGGTGTTACTTTAGATTCAGGTCCATGTCCGCCAAGACACACAGACTCTGGGGACCCTGGAGGTGGTGTTACATTAGATTCAGGTCCATGTCCCCCAAGACACACAGACTCTGGGGACCCTGGAGGTGGTGTTACATTAGATTCAGGTCCATGTCCCCCAAGACACACAGACTCTGGGGACCCTGGAGGTGGTGTTACATTAGATTCAGGTCCATGTCCCCCAAGACACACAGACTCTGGGGACCCTGGAGGTGGTGTTACATTAGATTCAGGTCCATGTCCCCCAAGACACACAGACTCTGGGGACCCTGGATATGCCATTGTGACGGGAGTCACTAATAGGGGCATAAGGTGAATGAGAACCCCACTATGATCTGTGCTAGTCAGACTCAATGCTGTATATATGTATATATAATGTGTGCTGTCTCATTACGTTGTGTACTATTTGCTGTGATCATTTGGGGTGTGGCTGTATTCCAATGTTCTATTGTGTCTGTCTGCTCTGGATATTATGGGATGTTTATCTCTATGGAGGGAGGTGGGATTCCTCCAACAGCCCCCCTGCTAAGACTGTTTACTGATAAAAAGTTATACACACCTGACCTATGTGTCCATTGTCATTGGACAGTTTAACCCGCCCTGTTTTCCAAGGGTGGGGGGGAGTGTTTTGAAGTGGGATCTGTATAACATGTGCTTGAATAAAGATTCATTCCTGCTTGAACCTCAAGACAGAGCCTTGTCTCGTACTTGGGGGAGAATTATTTGTATGGGTTCCCTGTTCGGCTGATGGAAGTGTTCGGTAGCTGCCTTTGTGTTTGGGTATGGAATGTCCTAAACGACTTTAACCCCTTTCATACTCGGGGTGTCGTTACAGATAGATTGATAGCAGTGCCGCCATTGGCTCCCACTGCTGTCACTCAAATCCAATGACGCGGGCGCCGGAGGGCAGGGCCGAGTCCTGCATTCGACCTCTATGGATGCGGAATGCTGGACTCGGGAGCGAGCCCACAAGATAACCCCCTCGGGACAGTGCTTCTCCAAGGGGGTTATCTAATGTGGGGAGGAGCTGCAAGAGCAAGAGGGACCACTCTGTGCAAAACGAGCTGCACAGTGGAGGTAAGTACCGTATTTATCGGCGTATAACACGCACCGGCGTATAACACGCACACCAAGTTTAGGAGGGCATTTTAAGGAAAAAAAGTTTTTAAAGTTTTAAAAGTTTTAAAACTTACATTTAAGCGTCATTTGCAGCTTGCCCAGGGTCATTGCAGCTTGCCCAGCGTCATTGCAGCCTTGCCCAGCGTCATTGCAGCCTTGCCCAGCGTCATTGCAGCCTTGCCCAGCGTCATTGCAGCCTTGCCCAGCGTCATTTGCAGCCTTGCCCAGCGTCATTTGCAGCCTTACCCAGCGTCATTGTAGCTTGCCCAGCGTCATTGTAGCTTGCCCAGTGTCATTGTAGCTTGCCCAGCGTCATTGCAGCTTGCCCAGCGTCATTGCAGCCATGCCCAGTTTCTTTGTAACTTGTCAGCGTCATTTAAAGTCCGGTCCGGGTTTAAATTTCCCGCCGCCGAGACTCTCTGTCGCGTGCGCCGCCGAAAAAGACCGAAGCGCGGCAGAAAAAGACCGAATCGCCCCCGGAAAAGGCCGAGCCGACTGTTCAGCTCCACTCGCGGTCCCGTCTCCCTGCTGTTTCCGGAGCGAGCGCAGGGAGGCGGGACTACGAGCAGAGCCGAACAGTCTGCTCGGTCTATTCCGGCGCCGATTCAGGTTTTTTCGGCCGCGATTCGGTCTTTTTCGGCAGCGCTCGCTATTTTTTTCGGCGGCGCTTGCCATTTTTTTCAGTTTTTTTTGGGGGGTATCGGCGTATAACACGCACCCACGACTTTCCCCCGATTTTAAGGGGGAAAAAGTGCGTGTTATACGCCGATAAATACGGTATGATATGTTTGCTATTTAAAAAAAAAAAAAACGATTCTTTAGTATCAATTTAACAAAAATAAAGCATCGCTCCAGGTCGGTCCACACAGTACCCATTACAAGAAGCCTTACATTGAGGTGCTTGCCCGGCTTGCAACCGAGGAGACTTCAATAGAACAAATGGATGGCCACACACTGTAGTAAGGACACTCCAAAAATACTTTATTGAAGCAAAATCGCAATAAAAACATCACAGTAACAGAGTCCACGAAGATATGTTGATGTTTCATGCTCCAATCGCATACTTATTATGAGTAAGCACCTTTGAGCACAAAACGCGTCAACATACTGTATCTTCTTAGATCCTGGGGCTGTGATGTTTCTGATTTTGCCTCAATCCAGTATTTTAAGAGTGTCCTTACGTATGCGGCCATCCACTTGTTCTATTTCAGCTTTATTTTCTGGGAGTTAGTTCAAACAAGCACAAGGAGAACATACAGTACTTCATGCAGGTGGGATGTAAGCCCACAACCTTAGCACTACAAAGGTGCTCACCACTTACCGCCAAACATAATACCTTCATTAGTCTTTACTTGAGATAGGCCAGGAATGATAAAAGTGTTAGTTATATGAATACCTAATTGGCTTCCTTCTAATTAGACACACAAGATACGTGTTTACCAGACAATATGTAAATCTTCTATGCAATTACCCATAATTATTCCCTGGATTACTATATCTGAGGATGTTATAGCTTTAGTGAGAATATATAAAGGAACAATTCCTAATCATGGTCTGGGGAGAAAGAAACATTTTACATCCATCTTTATTTAATTGTTTTTTTCCAATAAATTCTACTTTAAGAGATTTTGTAAAATGTAAATGTTTTTTGGTAAGCTCTTTAACCACTTGACCTCCCGAAGATTTACCCCCCCCTCATAACCAGAACATATTTTGCTATACGGCACTGTGTTATTTTAACTGACAATTGCGAAGTCATGCTACAAATACTGCAGCTGCTGACTTTTAATAAATAGACACTTACCCGTTCCAGGGTCCAGCGATGTCGGCAGTCGCTCGTCTCTCGGTTGCCCCCGCCCCCATCTTCTGTCAGGTAATCAGGAAGTGAAGCGCTGCACGTCTTCACTGGTCCCCGTTGTGTCCTGGGAACTGTGTGTTTCCCAGAACACAACGGGGGGCGGGGCATCTGCGGATAGCTGCGGCTAGCCATTCCCGGAAGTGGGTGCAGATACCTGGATTATACAGGTATATACACCCCCCTCCCCCCTGAAAGGTGCCAATTGTGGCAATGGAGGGGGGGAGGGTTCTGATGAGCGGAACTTCCACTTTAGGGTGGAGGTCTGCTTTAAGTTCACGATAATTCACACAAGGCCATAAGGAGTGATCCTTCTTCTTCACAAAGAAGATGCCCACTCCAGCCAGGGAAGTGGATGAATAGATGAACCCCTATTTAAGATTATCGTCAATATAGTCCTTTAATGCAACAAGTTCTAGTTCAGTCAAAGGGAAGATTCTCCTGAAGGGAACTTCGACCGCAGGGAGGAGTTTGTTCGGGCAGTCATAGAGGCGATGGTGAGGGAGAGTCTCTGCCCCTTTTTTGCTGAGTCCAGGCACAGCAGGGATGGTGGATCGCAAGAGGCTTCCTGTAAACAGTGTTGGAGACAGTAGGGAGAGTGAAACTTGATCTCCTTGGTGGCCCAATTGATATGTGGGTTATGTGCTTTTAACCATGGCATGCCAAGAATGACTGGAAACAAAAGGTGAGGTGATGGCATCCAGGCATGGCAGTTCTTGATGGTTTCTGGCCATGGTGATGGATAATGGAACTGTTTCCTGCGTGACTAGCCTGGATTTAATGGCACACCCATTGGCTAAATGTACTGAAAGTCTCTGAGCTTTAGGTTGCAACGGAATGTGATGTTCAGAAGCAAAGGATACGTCTATAAAACAGCTGCAGCCTCTGGCGTCAATTATGATGTTGACCGGGATAGTCCTTCCTGGAAGCTGCAGCAGAATAGGAACAGCAAAATGGGACGAGTTGCTTGGCAAGGTTGGTGTAGAAACAGAAGAAACTGAGAGGCGTTTACGGAGTTTAGCCGGATATGACCTCACATAGTGTCCTGGTTCTCCACATTACAGGCAGAGGTTGTGCTAACGCCGGCGTTTGCGCTCTTCAATGGTAAGCGAGTGGCGTAGTAGGCCAAGCTGCATTGGCTCTGGTGCGTCAAGAACGGATGCTACGGGCACTTTGGGAGCAGCGTTTTTTTTGTCCTGTGGTTCTTTCAGACCTTCGTTCTCTTAGGCGCCAATCAATTTGGATGGACAAATTAATGAGAGCATCCAGAGAAAGGGGAACCCCAACCCAGGCCAATTCATCTTTCAGAGTTTCAGAAAGGCCCATGCAGAACTGGTAGCGCAGGGCCACATCATTCCAGTTGGTATTAGAAATACAGCACCCTCACTCAGATACACTCAGATACATAATCTTCGGCCGCTCGGCAACCTTGCTGAAGTGAGTGTAGGGCTGCTTCTGCCGTGGCAGTTTGCTGAGAGTCTTCATACAATTGAGCCATGGCATTGAAGAAGGTGGCCAGGTCTGTTAAGGATGCAGCCTTCTGTTCTAGTAAACGGTGTGCCGAGGCTTGAGGCTCACCTTGCAGCAGATAGATGACAAAGCCAACCTTAGTTGCTTCCAGGGAGAAGGTGCGTGGATGCAGTGCAAAATACAGTTCACAAGCATTGCGGAACGCTCTGAATTTGCTGCGTTCTCCAAGAAACCTTTCCAGGGTCGGAACCCTGGGCTCGGGAGGTAGCATTACAACTGCAGGTGCAGTGGCAGTTCCAGGTGAGATGGAGGATGGTTGGGTAGATCCCTGGGCAATAGTAGGAGAGGATAAGGCCCGTGCACGTTCCTCCAGTCGGGTGTAGCCTTCTTGAAGGTTCTTAACAACTGCGTAAGACCTGCTAGATGCTGGCAATGTTCATCTATCGGAGAGGGTCCTTGCACAGGCTCAAACATGGCTGTCTGGTACTGTCACATACCTGGTGGTAGAACCTGATATGCAGAGGATGGCCTCTGACTCGAGGCCCCTGATAGAGTAGACAGGAGGCGTGGGAGTGCAGAGTCGCACGAGTGCCTGGCAGGTTTGCTAGCAGCGGTACTGGAACTTCTGGCGGAGTTGGTTGGGTATGGTTTATAATTTAAGAGAAACCGCATGCTGTATTTTTTTTTTTCTAACATCGATACCAGACCCTCATCAAAGATTCTCTCTAAACGATTCTGGAGATACCCGGGGACACAAAGGATGACAGCTGCCTCCAAGAGTTGGGTTTCATGTAAAATTCTTGTCTAACCCTGGATCCAGTACTCCATCAACACATCCTTTGTCATTTCCAATGCATTACAAAGAATCTTTCCTCATATGCCCTCCATATCTCTTGTTATCAGATAACAATAACTGATTTTTTGTATTTTTTGTATTACGCAAACAAACAATACAAAAAATGTCTACATTTAGCAAATGAAAAGGGAGCAAATAAGAGAAATTCATTGTTAGGGTGTATATACACTTTAGCCGCTTGCCGACCGACCTATAGCAGAATTACTGCTACAGGGTGGCCGACATGATCCGGCACTTCCGGGTAGGGGGCACACCAATGGATGTCCGCTGGCACCCGCTGATCTGCGAGGAGAAAAGCTGAA
Source organism: Lithobates sylvaticus (assembly GCA_028564925.1). NCBI lineage: Eukaryota > Metazoa > Chordata > Amphibia > Anura > Ranidae > Lithobates > Lithobates sylvaticus. Next base: position 746,657,736 of record CM053026.1, on the reverse strand, counting down.
TGGATCTCTGCCTATGTAATCAATGCAGAGCTCTGTCCTGTCAGCGAGGATGTGCTGAATTTTGTTTCCCTCAAAGCAGGGAATTAAATCCAGCACATCTCTTTGTGAAAGCAGCACACTGTGTACTCAAAAACACTGGTTAAGCACACATTTAACTCTTTGATGGCCCCTGATGTTTAACCCCTTCCAGCCAGTGTCATTAGTACAGTAACAGTGCATATTTTTAGCACTGATCACTGTCTTATGCCCCGTACACACGGTCGGATATTCCAAAGGAAAAAGTCTGATCGGATTATGTTGTCGGAAAATCCGTTTGTGTGTGGGCTCTAGCGGACTTTAGCGGGATTTGAGAGCAGGATCTAAAATTTTCCGACAACAAAATCCGATCGGACTTTTTCCGATCGCGTGTAGAGAATTCTGATGCACAAAGTGCCACGCATGCTCAGTAGAAATTTGGAGACGAAAGCTATTGGCTACAGGCCTCTAAGTAGTCCCGTCGCATGTGTTGTACGTCACCTCGTTGGGAATGATCGGATTTTCGGACAACTTTGTGCGACCGCGTGTATGCAACACAAGTTTCGGCCAAAATCCGTCGGAAAAAATCAGACGGATTTTGTGGTCGGAATGTCCGACCGTGTGTACAAGGCCTTAGTGTCACTGGTTCTCACAAAGTATCAGTTTCAGATTGTCCGCCGCAATATCACAGTCCCACTATAAGTCTCTGATCACCGCCATTACTAGTATAAAACAATAAATAAATACATAAAAATTCCAGTATATATCCCATAGTTTGAATATGCTGTAACTTTGATGCAAACCAATCAATATACGCTTATTGGGATTTTTTTTACCAAAAATATGTAGCAGAATACATATTGGCCTAAATTTATAAAGAAATTCGATTTTTTTATTTTTTTATTATTGGATATGTTTTATAGTAGAAAGTAAAAAAATATATATATTTTTTTTAGTTTATAGCGCAAAAAAATAAAAACCCAGTGGTGATCAAATACCACCAAAAGAAAGCTCTATTTGTGGGTAAAAAAGGCATACATTTCATTGATGTACAGCGTTGCATGACCGCCACCGTGTCAGTTAAGGTAACGCAGTGCCGTATAGCAAAAATGCTCTGGTCATGAAGGGCAATAAATGTTCCAGAGGTCAAGTGATTAAACCTGTCTTGAGAAAAAATAGCAGGTGTCATGGCTGACCTTCTTCTGAAAATACCATTTGCTTGACAGTTTTTGTTGACCCTTTAAAATCAATACTATGAGTGGCTGACCCTCAGATCAGGAAACCCAGGAGGTCTTATGTGCTTTCTGGTTCCAGATCAAAGGCTCAAACTCTCCAAGCAAGAAGGTCAGCAAGACAACCAGCAAGCTGTAATCCGCAGATGAAGGAGAGGTCATCAATGGCAGCCTCCATGTTCGTCCTATGACACCTACCAATAGTGTCAACCAATTAGACTCAATAATGAGTGAAGTGTGTCATAGAGTAACATTTCTTCTCCCTGGAGGACTTTGGTAGAGAACAAAGACAAATTAGAAAACTGATTTTTTTTTCCTGAAACAACCAGTACAACTACTGCCTAAAATTCAAATTCAGCAACTGAATGCTTGTAAACATAACCACCTATTTATATATAACACAGTAGCAGGGGCAGACTGACAAATCATGGGGCCCCCGGGCAATAGGAGATTATGGGGCCCCCAGACAATCAGAGATTATGGGGCCACACAGTATACACACACACAGTATACAATCACACAGTATACACATACATGTACACACAGTATACACAGACATGTTTCTATTGGCTGAGAAGGTACTGGAGAGGTGGGGCAGCTATAATCTCAGGATTTTTAGACCAAAAAGATGTCGGTAAGGGACATTTCAGAAACAGATGTAAAAAAAAACACAGATTTTTACATACTGTCCCTGGTTTTACTTAGGCTGGCAACCCTGATGGGGCCTCCTAGTGGCCTGGGGCCCTCGGGCAGTGCCCGAGGGGTCGAATGGTCAGTCCGCCCCTGCACAGTAGTAAAAACACACCAAAATCTCATATTATTAGGCACATGGGGCTTGGCAAATGTCCATACTATATTTAAAAAAAATTCAGAACACATACAGTACACTCACTGCTCAATACCATTAACTACTTACCCTCCAGAAGATTTTACCCCCTTCATGACCAGGCCATTTTTTGCTATGTTATGCCCCTTCTTACCATAAAAGTACAATTGTAATATTAACTCTTTCATGACTACGCCTATTTCTGACATTTGGTGTTTACAAGTTAAAATCCATATTTTTTGCTAGAAAATTACTTAGAACCCCCAAACATTATATATATATATATTTTTAGCAGAGGATCTAGAGAATAAAACGGCGATTGTTGCAATATTTTATGTCACACGGTATTTGTGCAACGGTGTTTTAAGTGCAACTTTTTGGGAAAAAGATACTTTCATGAATTTAAAAAAAAATTAAACAGTAAAGTTAGCCCAATTTTTTTGTATAATGTGAAAGATAATGTTACACCGAGTAAATAGATACCAAACATGTCACGCTTTATAATTGCACGCACTCGTGGAATGGTGACAAACAACGGTACCTAAAAATCTCCATAGGCGACACTTTAAAAATGTTTTACGGTTACCAGGTTAGAGTTACAGAGGAGGTCTAGTGCTAGAATTATTCCTATCACTGTGACGATCACGGCGATACCTCACATGTGTGATTTGAACACCGTTTACATATGCGGGTGCGACTTCCATATGCGCAGGGAAGAGGGCACTTTAAAAAAAATATTATTTTTTCTTATTTATTTTATTTAATTTTAGATAAATAAATTGTTTTTTTTTTTTAATTTGATCACTTTTATTGCTTTCACAAGGAATGTAAACATCCCTTGTGACAGTAATAGGTGGTGACAGGTACGCTTTATGGAGGGATCGGGGGTCTAAAAGACCCCAAATCCCTCCTTTGCCCTTCAAAGTATTCAGATCACTGAAAACGGTGTATCTGAATACTGTGTACTTTTTTAAATCCAGCGCCATTGGCAGCTGAGTAAACAGGAAGTGACGTTGTGACATTGCTTCCATGTTTACATACAGGAGACTGGGACCAAGCCGTTTCCAGCTTCGTTCCAGTCTGTCTCTAGCCGCTGGAAGTGGCAGTTGTTCCATTGGGTCTCCCGATGGAACGGGAGGCCCGATAAGAGCGGCATGAGGCGGCGGGAGGGGACGTTATAACAGCCGAGCGGCTTTTACCGCATCGGTTGTTATACCTGGATAGCCATCGCCCGCTCTAAACAACGGTACCGGGATGATGCCTGCAGCTGCAAGGCATCATCCCGGTATAACCCTCGAAAGCCGAATACACATATCTGCGTAGGCTCGGTGGGAAAGGATTAAAGTATAGCCCGAGGTAAAAAAAAATTAAATAAGCATAGGGCTACCATGACTGGGGGGGGGGGGGGCGAGGAATCAGGGACAGGGAGGGTTAACAAAAGTTCTGCATGTCAATATGTAGGCACTTACTGGTTGGTGGGTTTTCAGTGGAAAGGAGGGGCTGAATGGGGGTCTTGTGGGAGGTCTGGCATCCGGAGAAGACACATGGAGGAAGAACGTTCCCACCCGCCAGCCCCCCTACACTGGATCGGCTCTTCTTTAAGTGGTCATGTTGGCCTCCAAAGATCGGCAACCTTATATTTATTGTGATTGTATTATTATTTTGGTTCCAGTTTTTGGTTCGGTGGTACCTTAGTCGTGTGATACCTACGTACCTACGTAATCATGTGTTTAAACACCTTCAATTGCAGAACAGTTATTTGGAAAGATACTGAGTGTATCTTCTGTGTCTGCTCCCTACTGCAGTAGTTATTAATTTGGAAGCATTGATCAATATGAGGATACAAGTTACCTAGTTATTAATTTCCAGAACAGTCATGCAACGCTGTACCCAAAGGAACTTTATATCATGTTGTTCACAGAAATAGAGCTTTCTTTTGATGGTAGTTGATCACCACTGGGTTTTTTTTTTTTTGCTATATAAACGAAAAGAGACTAAAAATTTTGAAACAAAAAATATTTTGGAGAGAAGAGTCAGAGCCTGGTGACGTTTCAGCTGTGTGGGATCTCGGCCGGGAGCCCACACTGTGTTTTTTCATCCACCGCTGCAATAACTCTGCATGAATTGTAAGTTATTTATTGCTTATATCTATTAAATCTTTTAAATACTACACTATGGATTGCATCAATCTGTTTGCCCACATGTCCGCCTGAGAGGAGCTGGCAGGGACCCAGTCAGAGGAACAGATCCGGAGGAGCCCAGTAAGGTTGTTTTTCCTTACCTTTAAGGTAAGGGGTTGGGGGAAACAGCCCAGGACACCTGCATGAAAAGGAGCACTACGGTTTACCCTCAAAGACTATCACAAATATAAAAATCCACCACCTCACCTGGAGATTGTTTATGAATTGTGCACTTTATATGGGACTATCCGTTTGATTGCACAGGACTTGCTTTTTACACTTTTATCCTGGACTCACGGCATTATATTTACCTACACAGGTTTATTTGTGTTTTTTGTTTTTTGCACAGGTGCATTTATTCACAGTTTGCTTTTTGCACTAATGATATTTTTTAAATTGTATTATTGCATATACACGTCATTCGCCATTGTTTATCTGATTATTTATTGCCAGCTTTTATTGTGCACCTTTTTATCTTTCTTGGACACAAGGGATATTGATTTATACTCACTTGATGTTGTTTGTATAGCCCATTTAGTATTTGATGCTATACTCCTTGTTCTATTCCATTAATTCCTTTGGACGCTGTGTCTGGAGCCACCCTTGCTGGATGATCCCCCTTGGAGTGGTGGACGTTTATCAGCGCCACATTTTTATCTTAATATTAATTTTAATGCACTCTTGTTATTATTCCTATTAGCCTTTCCACTTATTTATGCTAGCGTCCCATTATTTATATATTTCTATATATTTATTCTCAAAAAATATTTTCTACTTTCTGTTATAAAAAATATCAAATAAAATCAAATTTCTTTATAAATTTAGGCCAAAATGTATTTGGTAAAAAAAAAAAAAAAAAAACCCCAATAAGTGTATATTGATTGGTTTGTGTGAAAGTTATAGAATCTACAAACTATAGTATATATATTTGAAAATGGATCAATGCTGATGTACCAAATGCCTCTCATTGCTTAAAGCCTGAAAACGCCAGGACAGTATGAATATCGCCCAAATGACCCCTTTTTGGAAAGTAGACAGTCTGAGGTATTTAGTAAGAGGCATGGTGAGTAGGGATGGGCCGAACGGACCCCTGTTCGGTTCGCACCAGGACTTCCGAACACCGCAAAAGTTCGGACCCGAATAACAAACATCAATGGGACCCAAATGTCAAAAATCTAAAGTGACCATTTTGAAGGCTTATATGCAAGTAATTGGGCATACAATGGTTGTAGGGGTCCGGGTTCTGCCCTGGGGAACATGTATCAATAAAAAAGTTTGTGATTATTTTGCTCAGCAACAGCTGGGGAGCCAGTGCCTATGATGAGGCCACAATGTAGTGCACTGGGAACAAGATTAGAGATTTTTTGTATACATTCTGGTGCCACTTTGACTTTGGATAGAAGTAACGGGCGCGTAAAAAATTGGTCTTTGGGTGTCGGTGGTGCCTTCCCACCGTAACCCTATGAAAGCAAGGATTGGCCTTGCTATAAAAAATTGCAATGATATGCACCTGTCAAACAGGTGCAGAAAAATTACTCTTTGGGTCTTGGGGGCGCCTTCCCACCGTAACCTTATAGAGGTGCTCTTGATGAAGGCAAAAAAAATTGCAATCACATGCATATGGTTGGTGTTTTTGCCACGTTTGATGTGCCTGAGACACAGTTTGCAGATAGTAACAGTGCGATCTGCTGCAGAAGTGCTGAAAAGGGCTCAGACAGCTGAACTTTGGGGAGTGGGCCGGGAGATAACAGCTGCAGAATGTGAATAAATAGGGTGGGTACTCTTTACTCTTTCTTGACGTGGGCCTCCTTGGGGTTGTGCCGCCTCACCTTCAGTTTTCTCCTTTGCTCTATCTGGCACCCAAGTCTCATCAGTGACCTCATCATCATCATCTTCATCTCATCCATCTTCATCATCATTACCACTAGAGACAACTTGGCAATACGCTGAGGCTTGGATAACATGAATGCCAATTTGTCTACCAGTGTTCCTCCTTCTCTCTAGGCTCATGTTCCTGTTATCCTCAATGACAGAACCAACACCTGAATCCAGTAATGGCTGGGCATCATCAAGGTGCAAGTGGCTGATGCTGTGGTCAAATAACTCAGCTGACTCCTCAATGGCTGGTGTCGGGGCTATGGCAGGAATAGATGTGGACAAGGAGGCAGGTTTATCCACTCTGGCAACTGCAGGGGACTGCACAATTGTCTCTGCTTGCATGACAGAGGATGAAGAGGATGAGGAAGGTTTAGTAAGTCAGTCCACCACCTCCTCTGCATGCTGTCGCTGGATAGCATGGGCAAACTCACTAAACAGATGAAATGATGTCCTGCCTGAGGACTGACCAACATGTCCACCTTTGCCTGTGGACACATTTGTTGATGGCCCCCTTACAGTGCCAAGGGAATGTCTGCCTCTCCTTGTTGTCCTCCCAGCCATTATTGGGAGGTAGGGGGCTTATAGGCAAATGTAAAGAAGAAGTTGAAAACTGTACGTAGATGCACTTTAATCAATGTAAAGAGGTGTTTGGTGCACTTTCATTTGAGTACTCACACTACACTCACACTACACTCCACAGATACATTATAATACACTGCAATATAATGCGCCAAACATACAGTGATGCAAAGAACTTTATGGTGTTAAACTGGCAGTAATGCACACAAAAGTAAATGGCGTTAAACTGGCAGTAATGCACAACACTATATGGCGTTAAACTGGCAGTAATGCACAAAACTATATGGCGTTAAACTGGCAGTAACGCACACAGAACAATATGGCGTTAAACTGACAGTAAGGCACAAAACGATATGGCATTAAACTGGCAGTAACGCACACAGAAGTAAATGGTGTTAAACTGGCAGTAACGCACAAAACTATATGGGGTTAAACTGTGAGTAACGCACGCATAACAATATGGAGTTAAACTGTCAGTAACGCACACAGAACTATATGGCATTAAACTGGCAGTAACGCACACAGAACTATATGACGTTAAACTGGCAGTAACGCACACAGGACACTATGGCGTTAAACTGGCAGTAACGCACACAGAACTATATGATGTTAAACTGGCAGGAATGCACACAAAACGTGTTTTCTTCACATTTTTTTTTTTTTTTTTTTTACAAACTGTCACCTGTGCAGTACAGTGTCACCATATGGCTGGTGTAGCAGTGATCAGGGATTCTGACTGGTGACAGTATTTAAAAAAAAACATACAATTTTTTTTTACTTTTTTTCTTTTTTTAACAGTTTGACGTACAGTATATGTACCTGATACAGCCTGCCCATGCCACCTGCCTGCAGTAAATGTACTGTGGGCAGGCGGCAACTAGTTAAAGTGTATCTAAACCCAAGAACATAAATGTAATATAGTGCAGTTTAGCCATTCTCAGATGTAATGGCTGCAATAGTTTTTATTTTTGGCCATTTTTAATTTATTTTTACCCAGTAATCCTGCCAGTAACATACTTCCTGTCCTAGACTGAGGCTTGGGTTATTTTTTACCATGCGCCCTTGAGATGCGCCTACTGAACAGAGCAAAGTATGTTTGCAGGAGTATTAATTGTGGTGTGTGAACGCTCTTCTCTCTATATTGTGTCCAAGTGGTTTCTTACTAGATAACATTCTAGTTTTTATTTTCTGTTGTTGTACCATTTTTATTTATTGTCTGTCTAATCATTTCTCTTTATGGTATGTCTGCTTTTATTATAATATGGGGTTCAGACCAGAACTTAGTTCACCACCCTATACTGCGTGGGTCTATAAGCGGGTATGAGTAGAAGATCATGGTTATTTATTATAACAATATCAGCTGTCATTTTTGAGATCGATGGCCATGATGACAGATGTCTGAGTTGGAAGAACATCCTGGATCCTGGGCAGCTGGCCACGGGACATAGATGCCATGGGATAAAGTCCAAAACTGTAAAACTGTCCTGCAATATCTGGAGCTCTTGGCAACAATGCCCCCCGGTGAGTAGGCATTCGATTTCTATAGCTCCAGCTTAGGTGATGAGGTTTGAGTTTTGAGAAAGCTCTGAAGGCATGACTTGGATCGATTTTTGACAATTTGTATTTTCTCTCTACGGGTGTCTGGTTTTGGTCTTTAAAAATGTAGTAACCCTGTGAAACCTCAATTATTGTTCGCTATGCCACTCTGAATGAAAGACGGAATCATCTCTTTGTCCAGACACAAACAGCCTTTTACTCTGCCAAGACTTGCTGTGACTAACCGTGCCAAATGGCTCTGAAGGTGAGAAGTGATGTCTTGCAGGTGATTCATTAGCAGGCTGGGGTAGGGGATGAGTGTGGGGGAGATGATGTGATATTGAAGATGAAAGGAATCATTATAAGCACGGTCATAAAGGTCATCACTAGAACAAATAAAACCTGCAAAATATGGGAGATTGACCATTATTGTTTTATAGACTCCAATCTGGTGTTTATTATGCCAGCTGCCTTTTCCATGTGTTCTCTGGCTAAAAACTGAATTTACCAAAGAAAAAGTGAAACTCTTATGTCCCATTCATGGCATGTCAGTGCACCAAAATGGACCAAAAATCGGATATGCTCCATTTTTCCCAACCCATTGCACACACAACCCATATAATGATGCAGTGGAACACATATGAGGCAGTGGTACATTGCATAGCAGGCCTATTCATTTTCAGTGGCACCCCAGTGGGCTAACGCAATGTATCACCGATGCACATTTGGGCCCATAGGGTCATCTACACCAGTGTTTCTCAACTCCAGTCCTCGAGGCGCCCCAACAGGTCATGTTTTCAGGATTTCGGCTGTGGTATATTTCCTATCCTGTTTCCCCGAAAATAAGACCTAGCATGATTGTCGGTGATGGCTGCAATATAAGCCCTACCCCCTAAATAAGCCCTAGTTAAAGTCCTTGTAGGTCTTATTTTCAGGGTAGGGCTTATTTTCCGTGAAATAGGGTAGGGCTTATTTGGGGGGTAGGGCTTATATTGCAGCCATCACCGACAATCACACTAGGTCTTATTTTCGGGGGAAACAGGGTAAGGCAGTGAAACTGATCAAATCACCTGTGCACAATAATGGAGAGCCTGAAAACATGACCTGTTGGGGCGCCTTGAGGACTGGTGTTGAGAAACACTGCTCTGGTTGCAGGCCAGTCAAGTTCCTCCATCCCAAACTCGCTCATCCATGTCTTTATGTACCTTGCTTTGTGCACTGGTGCGCAGACATGTTGGAACAGGAAGGGGCCATCCCCAAATGTCCTGGTATGCTGACGTCTTAAGAGTTCCCTTCACTGGAACTAATAGCCCCCGTACACACGGTAGGAAATTCCGACCACAAAATCCGTTGGAATTTTTCCGACGGATTTTGTCCGACACTGGTGTTGCATACAAGATAAAAGGAAAAAAATTGGCGCTACCTCTAATAAGAAATGCAGGGTTACCAAGGGTTAATGAGCAAAAAGGGGGGGGTGTGAGTGTGCGTTAATAGAGCAAGTGGCCTCACCTGTTATCCTCCCCTCCTATAAATACATAAAGTAGTGAGAGATTGGGGAGGGTTTTTTAGGGGAACAAAGGGCCCACCTTTAAAAGTGGGGTAGAATCCCCAATTATCCAAACCCCAATCTCAGTGAGTGATAAATATAAAGGTATATATATGTAAGTATATAACATAAAGACCAAAAAACATGTAACAGATCAATAAAAGTTAATTAAATGACAGTCCCAGTGAAACATAGAGTGAAAGTGATTGAAAATAAAATAAAAGTCCTGGGTATGGCACAAAAACAAGTCCAGTTTCAAGTGAAAAAAGAAAAAAATAACAATAAAAAAACATAAAAAACACTGTGTCAAAAACACGCTTTCTTCCAGAAGTGATTCAAAAGTGACTTTTGTGCTCCAGCAGTGATGGTGACTTTGGTGTTGCCCCCTCTGGCTCCCTCACTCACCAGATTGAAGTACCCCTGCAGGGGTAAACAGCTTTTTCAGATATCTTTATCTCGTCCCGTTTCTGGAAGGTATCCTGGCCAGTTATTCCCTCCGATGGATTCACCCAGGTTCCTTGGGAGATGTTTGAAGAGCCTCAATGAATGAGGAATAATAGCATCCAGCGTGCCCCACCGAGTGTGGGGGGTAAAACTCCCCAAAAAAAAAAAAAAAGGAAAGAGGAAGATCCTTGTGTGATATCAGGCGGCAACATTTTTTTTTTTTTATTTTAAAATAGTTAAAAACAAATAAGTGAAAGTTAAAAATATAAGGCCAGGGTATCTCGCAGGATACACCTGGTCCGCCACACACAGTAGACAAGATAGAGGGAATAGGGTTGGTATACGGCTTGCGCTCCAGCTGCGTACCAGACCTCTCGTTCCCACACCGGAAGTGACGTCAGCACGCCTTACTAGTTTCGTCGTCAGACGTTTTCAAAGGTCGCCTTTGAAAACGTCTGACGTCGAAACTAGTAAGGCGTGCTGACGTCACTTCCGGTGTGGGAACGAGAGGTCTGGTACGCAGCTGGAGCGCAAGCCGTATACCGACCCTATTCCCTCTATCTTGTCTACTGTGTGTGGCGGACCAGGTGTATCCTGCGAGATACCCTGGCCTTATATTTTTAACTTTCACTTATTTGTTTTTAACTATTTTAAAATAAAAAAAAAAAAATTTTGCCGCCTGATATCACACAAGGATCTTCCTCTTTCCTTTTTTTTTTTTTTTGGGAGTTTTACCCCCACACTCGGTGGGGCACGCTGGATGCTATTATTCCTCATTCATTGAGGCTCTTCAAACATCTCCCAAGGAACCTGGGTGAATCCATCGGAGGGAATAACTGGCCAGGATACCTTCCAGAAACGGGACGAGATAAAGATATCTGAAAAAGCTGTTTACCCCTGCAGGGGTACTTCAATCTGGTGAGTGAGGGAGCCAGAGGGGGCAACACCAAAGTCACCATCACTGCTGGAGCACAAAAGTCACTTTTGAATCACTTCTGGAAGAAAGCGTGTTTTTGACACAGTGTTTTTTATGTTTTTTTATTGTTATTTTTTTCTTTTTTCACTTGAAACTGGACTTGTTTTTGTGCCATACCCAGGACTTTTATTTTATTTTCAATCACTTTCACTCTATGTTTCACTGGGACTGTCATTTAATTAACTTTTATTGATCTGTTACATGTTTTTTGGTCTTTATGTTATATACTTACATATATATACCTTTATATTTATCACTCACTGAGATTGGGGTTTGGATAATTGGGGATTCTACCCCACTTTTAAAGGTGGGCCCTTTGTTCCCCTAAAAAACCCTCCCCAATCTCTCACTACTTTATGTATTTATAGGAGGGGAGGATAACAGGTGAGGCCACTTGCTCTATTAACGCACACTCACACCCCCCCTTTTTGCTCATTAACCCTTGGTAACCCTGCATTTCTTATTAGAGGTAGCGCCAATTTTTTTCCTTTTATCTTGCATCTCACATTTAAATAGTCCTCTAGGGGGCTATTTTTTGGAAAGGCTGCACACCTATACTACTTGCTCCTAAGCGCGGAGTTGTTTGTTGTATTATACTGGTGTTGCATACACACGGTCGGACAAAGTTGTCGGAAAATCTGATCATTCTGAACGTGGTGACGTTCGTTGCGTACGACGGAACTACGTAGAGGCTAGTAGCCAATAGCTTTGGTCTCGTAATTTGATCTGAGCATGCGTGGCACTTTGTCCGTCGGAATTCTCAACACACGCTCGGAAAATGTCAGATTGGATTTTGTTGTCGGAAAATTTGAGAGCAGGATCTCAAATTTTTTCCATCGGAAATTCCGACGGAAAAAGTCAGATGGAGCCCACACACGGCCGGATTTTCCGACAACATGGTCCGATTGGACATTTTCCGTCTGAATTTCCAACCGTGTGTACGGGGCAATAGTCCAAGCCCAACCCTTAACCACGTTACAACCGGCGCACGACGATGTACGTCCCTTTTTTGAAGAGGGATATCTCGATAACGGCAGCAGCTGCTGCCACAACCGAGATATCCATCTCTTCAGGCGCCGGTCGTAATTCCAATAATGGTGGTCATCGCGGCGGATTCGCCACGAGATCACCGCTATCGGCGGCGGGAGAGGTGCTTCCCCTTTCCGCCGCTTACCGGAGCCGTCGGCAGCGGCGGAGGCGATCAGCTCCTGTCCGTGGCTGGGTATAGAGACGAGTGAGGCTAAGATGGCGCCCATCCATCTCTATACCATAGCAGATTTTTGAGGGTAAAAGTTTGATGCAATTCCACGAGCGGGCGCAATTTTGAAGCGTGACATGTTGGGTATCAATTTACTCAGCGTAACATTATCTTTCACAATATATAAAAAAATTGGACTATCTTTACAGTTGTCTTATTTTTTTATTCAAAAAAGTGAATTTTTTTCCAAAAAAAGTGCGCTTGTAAGACCGATGCGCAAATACGGTGTGAAAAACATTTTATTATCTAGGGTGTTAGAAAAAAAACAATATATAATATTTGGGGGTTCTAAGTAATTTTCTAGCAAAAAAAACTGTTTTAACCACCTAAGATCCGTGCTATAGCCAAATTGCGGCTACAGCGCGGATCTAAGATGCCTGGACAACGTCTATTGACGCCGTCCCGGCCACGAGCTGCCTGCGCACCCCCTGTGAGACTCGCTGGATCACAGATCCGAGTAAGGGGTCGATCCCGACCCCTTACCACATGATCAGCTGTCAGCCAATGACAGCTGATCATGTGATAATAACAGAGCCGGTAATCGGCTTTTTTTCCTCCTCGCGCTGACAGCGCAAGGAGAAAAAAAAAAAGCTGATCACCGGCTTGTCCCTCTCACTGCAATGTGCCCAGGGTCCATGGTGCCCACCTTTGCCTAATAAAATTGCCGCCTACCAGTGCCCACTAGCTCCACCTGTCAGTGCCCACAGTGCCATCTATCAGTGCCATCCATCAGTGCCCATCAGGGCCATCCATCAGTGCCCATCGGTGCCACCCATCCATGCCACCCATCCATGCCATCTTTGCTGTGCCCATCAGTACCGACTTATCTGTCCCCACCAGTGCAGCCTATCAGTGCCCACCAGTGCAGCCTATCAGTGCCCACCAGTGCAGCCTATCAGTGCCCACCAGTGCCCCCTCATCAGCACATATCAATGAAGCAGAAAAATTACCTGTTTGCAAAATTGTATAACAAACTATTAAACATGATTTTTTTTTTTCCATCTTTTTTTGTTTGTTTAGCAAAAAATAAAAACCCCAGCTGTGATTAAATACCACCAAAAGAAAGCTCTATTTGTGGGAAAAAAATTATAAAAATGTCATTTGGGTACAGTGTTGTATGACCGCGCAATTGTCATTCAAAGTGCGTCAGCGCCAAAAGCTGAAAATTGGTCTGGGCAGGAGGGGGGTTTAAGTGCCCAGTAATCAGGTGGTTAAACATGTAAACACCTAAAATCCAAAACGAGGCTGGTCTTAAAGTGGTTAAAAAAACAACCCCACACCATAATTCCCCCTCCACCAAATAATTTGGACAAGTGCACAAATCAAGGTCCATAAAAACATGGATGATCCTATGTCCCATTGAGGAGATTTCTCTTTACTTCCTGAAAATCTCTGCATTGATGGTGAATATTACAGCGTTTTAATTATCTTTTGGATGGATTTCCACTTTACATGAAAAAGGAAGCTTTTAGTTAGATACACTTAAAATATTTGCCAGCTTTAGATGAGCAATAACCAAGCTGCAAATGATGTGACCGCATTACATTCCTCTCTATAAATTCCTGAAAGGGAAATTAGAAAACTCTAGGCTTTCGTCTCTGATGTCTCTGAATTAATGTTTTTCTTATCTTTTTGTTGTGGAATAATTAGTTATCCTAACCAATTTGTCATCTCCTTTCCATGTAAAGTAGGACGTCTCCTTGCTTTCTCGGCTCAAGGTTAGTCTTGTAAAATCTCCCAGTATGGATATACTATCCCCCCACCGTGATGGCACCTAAGATATTTGCGAGTGTAATTTTCCAGCCGTGATCTAGTGAAATAATTACAAACGATCGCAGCTTATTGTAGGTTACCATGACAATCTCGGCAGGACATTTCATCTTATAGTGCCGTACGCCGTCTATTTACGGGTAGAGACTAGTGAACCTAAATTAATTTGTTCTGTTAAGTCACTTCGTATAATTCTAACAGAACCGTATGAGGTCACAGACTTAACCACAACAGCACCTGAGAACCATTCACTGAATTAAGACGGAGCGACTCCTGCTTAAAGCACCCAGCGGGAGAGGTGACATGAAATTGCATTTAGTGACATGATTCAAATCAGCAGCTCATGCAGAAGAGCTATTCTGGGGATAAAGAAAAAAAAAAAAGTGCATCAGCTCTTCGAGTCTGTGGTTTAGCTGAGAAAGCTTCAAAGTTCAGGTCATCCAAAACGTATACGTCAATTTACAGTAGATTTTGCAGAGATAAAATCACCTACTGGTTCATCCCATGAACTTGTGAGATCTCGAAAAATGGGACTGCACATCTGCTGTGGTCAATATGGAGGGGTCCATTTTTCTTGCTGGATTTTAATTCCCTTTTATACCTCAACGAATACAAAAGCCAAAGTGAGAACACCAAAAGGTAGAAGAGAACACCAAAATGCATAGGATGCATTAAGGTGAAAAAACACGTACCTTTATGTAGCGGCCATAACCCTCTATGGGGCGGCCTTAACTTTTGGGCTTACCGGTTACCTCCGCCTGGCTTGTTCTTCCATGTCTAGGGGTTCCCAGGGATAATACCCAACGACTTTGGGCGCTGACACCATAAAAGTCCTTTAGAAAGATTTTTATTTGCAGGGGTAACAGTCTCATATGGGCAAGGGTGAAGAAACTCAGGCACCTTGAACTGCTGATTATGAGAAAGTCTCCAATGCAAACCCAGAGAGTAGCCACTCGCAGCTGGGCGCTTCAAAGCTGAACAAATCTCTAGCCAGAGATTATGGCAGTCAGCAGCTGAATTCGGAACTTGCAAAGTCTCTGACCTTGAAGAAAAGTTGTAATCAAAGTAAACAGGAACCTTTCCTCAGTACCTGGAACGTTCTCTGTCTCCTTGACAGTACTGGGAAAGCGTGGATTCGTCAGTGTCCTTGACAACCAAGCAACCAGGCACTTCTTGGGATGCTGGCTTGTTGGCCCTCCTCCGAAGAGTCCTCCCCGGTCGCTTACACGAGCTGTGGTGCCCCTCCAAGTTGAGAGCACACCCGGATGCCTTGAATCCTCCCTCTGTTACTGCGCCTCGGACCAGGCGATTCCGAGACTCGGGAACAGATGGATCCTTGCCCCAGACCAAGCAGGTCTGTGGGGCTAGTCATACTGACCATGTTGTGGGGCGCTCTGTGACCGGGACCACTTGCGGGGCTACCCTGGTCCAGATCCAGGAATAGGCAGCTATGGCCGAACGAACCCTGAACACGTGACTCCAGCATCTTAAGTACCCTTCCCCAGACTTAACAGGGCCAGACGCACCCGCCGATTGGCTCCGGGGAATGCTGATACCCAAAACGTCCAACCAGGCCTGGTTCTGGGCCTGTCATGTGCACCTAACTGTACACATGACCAGGCAGAACCCTAGTACAGCCCAGTCAAACTGATGCCAAAGTTAAACCTACACAATTAACCCTCAGAACCCCATTACTGTTCTGAGAGAAAAATAACTAAATTTACACATAGTGGACACCTTGCAAAAGTGTCGCCGCTACATTTACAATCCCCTTAAGGTGTAATGTGTTATTCTGTTAAATATGCCTCTAACATTGTTAATTGTGTTAATTGTTCTGTCTTCTCATCTGTGTGTTTATACTTGTAATAATGTGTATTGCACAGTACTTTGTATTAAGGGTTGTAGGTGTCGGACAGTCTGGTCACTTAGTTACTATAAATTCTGTGTGAGTTTTCAATAAACAGTTCCAGTTCTCATACAAGCTATTGCTGGCTAGTCTTGTATGGTCCACTATATTATCTGGTCCCTATCTCCAGACTGGAAGAAGATACTGTATTTATCGGCATATAACATGCACCCCAATTTAAGAGGGAAGAGGGAAAGAGGGAATAAACTAGGTCTGTTACTGATTAAAATTTTCGTGTTCGATTAATCGATTTTTTTTAATCGATTAATCGACTAATTTCGATTAATTATAACGCACATACAGATCCAACTACTTTTAGCTGATCTCCTTGCATTGCAACTCTGCATTAGTCAGTGGTAAATGTGGTATATACTATATACAATCACCCGACACTAGTTAGTTTCCACAATCCATGGCTTAACTTCACAGTTCACACAAATACGTTTTAAATTCAAACTGTAGCACTGACATAAGTCTTTTTTTTTTCCACAGTAGCGTGACAATCCCTCCACCTCCAGTCTAACTAATCACTCTCACCTTATGGCATGGACCCCTGTGCAAACAGGTGGTCATGCAAGCGGTTATCAAAAGGGCTAAAACGGACCATAAACTTCTCTCACGTCTCCTTAGATCTCAGCAAGGACGCCGGGTCATGGGTAGAAAGAAAAGATCTAAGTGCTCACCGCTTAAGTATAAGGTTTCATTTGTACGCTGACACCAAAAAATACTCACATAAAGATGATAAAAACACAGCATGTAAAGCCGACAATCGTGTTAGTTCCGTAGGGCAGCAGCGGGTGACGTCATGCGTAGCTCCTCCCCCGTACGCGTTATGTTCAATTAGAACTTAAACATCACCGGACTCCTCCCCCCTTCCCTTCATTAGCAGACAGAGGCACTTGGGGAAGGGGGAGGAGTCCGGTGACGTCGATGTCTGTGACGTCACCGAATCTCCAACGGAACTCCCTGAAGGCCCTGAAGCCGGCGGAGAGGCGAGTACCGAACAAAATAATTTTGATCGATCAAAAAAATGTAAGATTAATCGAGGAATTAATCTTTAATTTCCACAGCCCTAGAATAAACCACTTTGAAGCAAAATAATGGTCAGTGAGCATCAATGCAGCCTGATTAGTGCCCATCAGCAACCTCAATGCAGCCTAATCTGTGCCCATGTGCAGCTTCAGTGCAGCCTAATCTGCAGCCTTGCTGCTCACTGCAGCCTGATCGGTGTCCATCTGCAGCCTTGCCGAAATAGACCGAGCCGGATCTCCTGTGTACTCGGCTCAGCGTCATGCCCAGTACCGCCCCTTGGCCCAGATCCTATGATGGACATAACGCTGGTCCAATGCCGGGACGTCAATGCTAGGAGCCGTCCAGGGGGGTGGGACTGAGCGTGACTGCGAGTACACAGATCTGAGAGATCTGGCTCTGTCTATTTCGATGGCGCTTGTCCTCTCCTTCCCCTCGGTGGCAGCCTATATCGGTGTATAACTCCCACACACGATTTTCCCCCTATTTTAAGGGGGAAAAAAGTGTGTGTTATCCGCCAATAAATACGTATATGTCTTGACGGAAGCACTCCTTCCTTTTATGCATGTTTTTTTTTTTTTTTTGGTATTCCAGGCTATGGAGCTGTGTGTTTCTATTTATGCACATGGTGTAGGGAGACACAACTCTAGTCCCCACATTCAAGGGTTGTTCCATTAGATGCGGCAAAATAAAGGAGCCACCCTGAAACAGGAAACCTGGGGAAGTGGTCATAGCACCAGCTAAAACTGGAACATAGGCAAGGATTAAAAGATAAAGAAGCTGCATATTTAGTAAGTGATCTGCTGAATTCTGCTGAAAATGCTTAATACTATTAGTATTACTAGTATTATCACTTTAAGGAATCAACAAGCCTCTGGTCTTTTGCATTACTACTGTAAGCCTTGGCCCCTATCACTGACATCAGTACATATGGCAAATTTTGGTAAGCATGGTCCTATGGTAGCATCCTAGGATTATGGATTTCACCCATACTGCCAAACAAAACCAGGCACCCACATACATCAAAAGAACAAAACGAGATGTACAAAATTGGAGAAAAAGCAAGAGAGACCTTAGATTGCATGTCTCCCCAAACAGGCAGCGATCGTTTATTAGAAAATAGACTTCTGAGGGGAAAATGCAATCAATGACCTCAAGTTCCTCCAGAACCATCATAGATCATGCCGGCGGAGTGCAAGCAGCTCCAGTAAACACAGAAGATGGAACATAAGCACAGCCCAATGTTATCTTGTAGACACCAAAACAATTATCTTTGAAAAGATAATTGTAATTTTTCGGTATTTTAACTCTAATTGCTTCACTCTGCTATTGATTTTTGCGGCACAGCCACCCACGTATCCGAGGGGTTTTTACAAAATATTATCGATTTTTCCATTCCCATCTACCTCAATTTTGTAAAATCTGATTGATTTTTAAAAAATGTTTTCATTCCTCGTTTTTTTTTTTTTGTGTCAAACCTATTAATCATGGGCTTTGTTGCTTTGAAACAAAATTACTACTTTGAAACTGAGGGTGTTGACATGTTACAGTGGAGAAATGTAAACCAAAAAAATGCTTACGTGGGAAGCAAAATGTAAGAAAAAAAAAAAAAAAAGGAAACTAATATACCAACACGCACCATCTTTTAATGTGCCTTGACAAAAAAAAAAAAAAACAGAAATTTGCAGGACAACTTTGCAATACATACATATTGTGCCATGTTTTTGACCAAGCCTTTAAATATGTATTTTTTGCTAGAAGATTACTTTGAACCCTCAAACATTATATATTCTTTTTTAGACCCTAGAGAATAAAATGGTGATTGTTGCAATTTTAAATGTCACACGGTATTTGCACAGTGGTTTTTCAAATGCAATTTTTGGGGAAAAAATACACTTTAATGAATTATAATGCAAAAAAAAACACAATATATGTATATATGTGTGTGTATATATATATATATATATATATATATATATATATATATATATATATATATATATACTGTAACCCAATTTTTAGTATAGTTTTTGGTATAAAAGATGATGTTACGCTGAGTAAATAGACACCTACCATGTCATGCTTTAAAATTGCGCACAAGAAACTACGATACTTAAAAATCTCCATAGGCAACACTTTTTTTTACAGGTTACCTGTTTAGAGTTACAGAGGAGGTCTAGCGCTAGAATTAATGTTCTTGCTTTAAATGTTCACAGTGATACCTCATATGGGTGGTACGAACACCGTTTACATATGTGTGCGCGTTTTACGTGTGCGTTCCCTTCTGCGTGGAGGGATGGGGGAGCTTTAAATATTTTTTTTCTCATTTAACTTCTCATTTTAATTTATTTTTACACTATTCCTTTAATTTTTTTTTTATCACTTTTATTACTATTACAATAATATTCCTATTATTCCTATTTTATCCTATTTATTCCTATTATGTAAACATCCCTTGTAATAGAAATAAGGATGACAGGTCTTCTTTATGGGAAGATCTGGGATGTAAAGACCTCAAATCTCTCCTCTACCTTTGAAAGCAAAAGATCAAAAATAAATAGTTTACTTCCGCCCTAGACCGGATGAGATGTCAGTACGTCACTCCGGTCTTTCCAGATCATAGAGATGATCAGGGACGATCTGGTCTCTGTCCATCTCTATGGCCAGGTGCACGGACTGTCGGATCATTTCACGGGCTTGCCGGTAAGCCTGAGAAACACCGGCCAGAGGCGGGAAGGGGGAATGACCCCTTTTGCTGCTTCTGAAAGCAATCTAGCAGCTATTTAGCCGCTCAGACTGCTTTTACGAGAAAGAGAATGACCCGCTGAGAAAAAAAAAATGGAGTTATGGTTGATAGCTTCAGCCATACCCTGGTAAACCACTTGCAAACCGCAGCATATATATACGTATTGTGGTTGGCAAGTGGTCAAAAATGCTGCAAGTTCAGAAAAATATATGTTGACCTTCCAATAATCCAGTAGGCTACTAACTTCCTGTAGTGAGCTGAACGCTCTGCCTCCGCTACATTGAAATCCTAAGCACTGTTGTCAGCCCTGATTGGGTTCCCCTCTGGGTCTCCGTCAGAGACTCTTTACCTAGATCGGAGTTGCGGTGTGTCAGACTGACACACAGCAACAACGATCGCCGCGATGCGTGCCCCCGGGGGCATGCAGCAGCTTATTATCCTGAAGACGTCATATGACGTCCGGTCAGAATATTGAAACCACTTTGCCGATGTCATTTTGCTATATGGCGAGCGGCAAGTGGTTAAATAAAAAATAGTTAGATGTGAGTAAAATGTAAAACAGGATACTGAAAGGGACCCTGCGATTATTTTCCTTTGCGTCTCAGTTATATAGGAAATATATTGCTGATATTTTATGAGCTTTTTAAAATGTATTTATTGATTGCAGGTATAAAGTGTCGTCGATTTACACAGCACTTTCAACACAGTCCTTCAACAAAGTCCGTGCAATTTATTATTACTTAAGGTACTTATATAGCGCCATCAATTTACGCAGCGCTTTACATATACATTGTACATTCAAATCGGAAAGGTAGCACTAACTCAAATAACCACTCGTTACACCCAAGGTATGCAGAATACCATCTCTGAATGCACAACACATTGAACCTTGAAGCAGATGGGCTACAGCTAAAGACCACACCGGGTGCCAGCTAAGAACAGGAAACTGAGGCTACAATTCGCACAGGCTCACCAAAATTGGACAATAGAAGATTGGAAAAACGTTGCCTGGTCTGATGAGTCTCAATTTCAGCTGTGACATTCAGATGGTCGGGTCAGAACTTGGTGTAAACAACATGAAAGCATGGATCCATCCTGCTTTGTATCAACAGTTCAGGCTGGTGGTGGTAGTGCAATGGTGTGAGGGATATTTTCTTGGCACACTTTGGGCCCCTTAGTACCATTTGGGAATCGTTTTAACGCCACGGCCTCCCTGAGTATTGTTGCTGACCATGTCCATCCCTTTATGACTACAGTGTCCCCATCTTCTGATGGCTCCTTCCAGCAGGATAATGCACCATGTCACAAAGCTCAAATCATCTCAAACTGGTTTCTTGAACATGACAATGAGGTCACTGTACTCCAATGGCCTCCACAGTCACCAGACCTCAATCCAATAGAGCACCTTTGGAATGTGGTGGAATAGATGATTCACATCATGGATGTGCAGCCGACAAATCTGCAGCAAATGCGTGATGCTATCATGTCACTATGGACCAAAATCTCTGAGGAATTTTTCCAACACCTTGTGGAATCTATGCCATGAAGAATAAAAGCAGGGGGTCCAACCCGGTACTAGCAAGGTGTAGCTAATAAAGGGGCTGGTGAGTGTATTTAAATGAAAGTGAGTGTATTTAAATGAAAGTGTTTATACATGGAGTTCAGCATTAAGGTCTCAGACATGCCCCCCTTACCTTCTTTCCTCGAGTCTGTACATTTTAAGTTCCCGTCTCTTCTGATATGGGCTATCCCTTAGACCAGTGGTTCTCAACCTCAGTCCTCAATATGGTTGCCACCTCATCCCTTTAAACCCGAACACATATTAATTATACAGGTTCTGTGGCTGATTAAGGTGGTAATTAAACTCACTTGGTGCCTTATCTGCATTTAATTAGCCTCAGAACCTGTGTAATTCAAAGGTGTTCGGGTTTAAAGGGATGAGGTGGCAACTCTAGTCCTCAAGTATCCCCAACAGGCCATGTTTTTGGAATTTCTCTTAGATAAAATAACTGTCCAAAATACCAAGCCATTGACTCTGATTAAGATAAAGGAAAACCTGCAACCATGGCCTGTTGGGGGTACTTGAGGAATGAGAACCACTGCCCTAGACCTTACACTATGTTCATTACCAGTCTTTGAACCGCTCTACTTGTTTTATCTTGACTTGCTTTGTCCAAGACGGACACTTTAGATAAAGTATCAGGGACATTAGCTGCCCCTCAACTGATCTTACAGCACTGAATGCACCTGATTGATGTCCATGGTTCAGTGTTCTGTATAACGCACTACAGAATATGTCAGCATTTTATGCATGAGTGAAATCCATAATCCTGTGTTGCCTTTGGGTTCTCTGCAATCAATCTGTTGTAGGGAAAAAGATAGAAGAGACAACTTCCTGTCAAGTGTAACTTCATCTTGATTCTGTGTATATCCAAAGAAAAGAAGATCAAAGTTCCTCAGTGGTGGTTGGAAATGTCTCTATTTTGCCCCAGCTGTTGTGTTTTTGTCATTATCTTCTCGCTGAGAAGAATCGATAGGTTCTCCAGCAGTGTGAGCAATGAGCTCCGTCGGACTCATTATTTCGCCAGAGAAGAAGCAAAGTAGGTTATGTGTTGGCAAACAGGGGCCATAGATGTTCTTCCCACGGAGGCCGAAAATAAGCCGTACCTTTTTGTCCATCAACACCTCCAAATCACAAACCTTTATGGATTTAAAGAAACTTCTCCAGGCCGGGTTCACACTATTGCAAATTGGATCGGCTTTCCGCGCATCAAATTCGCATAGCAGGAGATTGTGACCAGCTCTCTATGGAGCTGGTTCAAACATCTCCACAGCGGCTCCGGTGCGAATTGCACAGGAGTCCTGTGCGTCTTTTGGTCCATTTCAGGTCCGAATTCAGACAAAATTTCAGCCTGAAATAGGACCTGAAACGGTGAATGGAGACGCACCGGACTACTATTGTGAGCCACTACGATCTCTAGTGTGCACCCAGCCTCAAACTCTGCTCTCTAAACACTACGGAGCTGATTTACTAAAACTAGAGAGTGCAAAAACTTGTGCAGCTGGTATGCATGGTAGCCAATCAACTTCTAACATAAGCTTGTTTTATTAGGCTTTGACCCCAAAAAAATGGAAGTTCCTGGTTCTTCCCTTATCCCCCTAGTAGGGACCTTCCTCGAGTCTACATTGCTACCTTTGTTCCCCCTTTCCTAAAACAATTAATATGGCCTGCAGCATTTAAAGAAGTTTGTCCAGTTCCAGCCAACACTGTGCCATATGCATACCTGAGAACTTTTCAAACTTGCTGAGCTGGAGACTGTCAGGGAGGGATGGGGCCAAAGTCATTCCCCACAAAATATAAATGAAATGTCACTTAGTAAGAATGTGTTAACATCTCCGTAGGAAAGCCAGGTAATCAAGCTTGGCTGATATTTTAAGGAAAAAGCCAGCATTGCCAAGATATTTCTGGAAAGTTCCCAGGTATGGCCATATGGATCCTTCCTTCTATGATGGATGGACTCTGGG
Organism: Lithobates sylvaticus; assembly: GCA_028564925.1. Taxonomy (NCBI): domain Eukaryota; kingdom Metazoa; phylum Chordata; class Amphibia; order Anura; family Ranidae; genus Lithobates; species Lithobates sylvaticus. Next base: position 746,634,290 of record CM053026.1, on the reverse strand, counting down.
TATATTTCAGTGCGGGGCCGGAGCTACCACACTGGCGCACTGCTGCCTAGGGTGCCCGGCCACTGGTGTTCCTACTCTCTTCTCTCTGCAGCAAGCAACTAAGTCTCAGCATCAGCAGGCAGCCACCGCTCCATTTGCACATTGTGTCAGAGGCACAGCGGCGGAGGACTGTGTATGTGTACCGACTCCCGAATGAATGGAAACAAGCAAACATTCATTGAAGGGCACTGGTAGGCTGCATTTGATGGGCGCTGGTGAGGCTACATTTGATACATTTGATGGGCGCTGGTAGGCTGCATTGATGGGCGCTGATGAGGCTACATTGATGGGCGCTGCTGAGGCTACATTGATAGGCACTGGTGAAGCTGCTTTGATGGGCGCTGGTAGTCTGAATTTGAGGGGCGCTGGTAAGGCTGCATTGATGTGCGCTGGTAGGCTGCATTTGAGGGGCGCTGGTGAGGCTACATTTGATACATTTGATGGGCGCTGGTGAGGCTGCATTGATGGGCGCTGGTGAGGCTGCAATTATGGGCGCTGGTAGGCTGCATTGATGGACGCTGGTGAGGCTGCATTGATGGGCGCTGGTGAGGCTGCATTGATGGGCGCTGGTAGGCTGCATTTGAGGGGCGCTGGTAGGCTGCATTGATGGGCGCTGGTGAGGCTACATTGATGGGCGCTGGTGAGGCTGCATTGATGGGCGCTGGTGAGGCTGCATTGATGGGCGCTGGTGAGGCTGAATTGATGGGCGCTGGTGAGGCTGAATTGATGGGCGCTGGTAGGCTGCATTTGAGAGGTGCTGGTGAGGCTACATTTGATGGGTGCTGGTAGGCTGCATTGATGGGCGCTGGTGAGGCTGCTTTGATGGGGCTGGTGAGGCTGCATTGATGGGTGCTGGTGAGGCTGCATTTGAGGGGCACTGGTGAGGCTGCATTTGATGGGTAGGTGGGGTATACATGGGCAGGGAAAAGGGGGTGGAGCCAATGGGGGCGGCAAAATGAGGTTTCGCCTAGGGTGTCAAAAATCCTTGCACAAGCCCTGTTTCAGTGATTCTCAGAGAGGAACAAATGAGACAAAACTTCAAACACCTCCTCCTTTTACTTATATTTCCCAGAAGACCGCTGCAAGATCCATGCAGTGCCCCTCTTCTTCTCTTGGAATCGCAATGCCTGTTCAGCAATATGAGGGTCACAGAGTTTAATATAGGCCCATAAAGGGCAGGGGTGGGTCACATTTCATCTCATTGGTGGTTGCAAGCAATTTATTAGTACCAACAGTTTGATACATACGTTTTTTCTGTTTGTGAGAAGCAGAAATAAAAGCTTGCACTGGGTGTGCTTGGGAATCTCTCCTGCCTTACAAAGAAGGGGTTCCTGGAGCTAAGTAATGCTAACAAAAAATGGGGACTGGTGCACTACAACAATGGATGAACCCAGATCAGGAAGCATGAATCCTTCTTATGTATTTCAAGGCTTCATTTTTTCTTTTTCCTGTACTTTCCCGTAACATCCCTACTACAATGACTACTACAATGACTGCGTTGCAATCTTTGGTGCACTACTAACCTTGGAACTTTTTTTTTATGTGGCTCCATGCCTGAAAAGCGTAACCAGAGTTGCATTAGTCAATCAACAGAACGTTACCAGGGTCTGCCATAGGAGGTTGTAGTTGTGATTTTTTAGACCTGCACACATATACTAGGGCCAGTTTAGACAGGAGCCAATTAACCTACCAGCATGTATTTAACCACTTGCCGACCAGCCGCCGCAGTTGATCTGCGGCAGAATGGTGCGGCTGGGCAAAGTGACGTTATGTTAGGTCGCTCCACCCTGTGGCCACTAGGGGTGCGCGTGTGCGCCTGCCGCTCGCCCCCCGGGCCGGTGAGAGTGCCCGGCAGTCACAATCACTGCCAGGCTCCCGCGATCGCTGCTGACACATGGAGAACTGGGATCTGTGTGTGTAACGCACAGTTTCCGGTTCTCTGAGGGGAGAAGAGACAGATTGTGTGTTCATAGAGAGTGAGTATGAACAGCGATCTGTCATCTCCCCTACACAGTCCCCTCACCCCTCACACTAGTGTCAAAAGTGTCCGATATGTCACAATGTCACAGTCACAATAAAAAATCGCAGATCGCCGCCATTACTAATAAAAAAAAAAATGAATAATAAAAATGCTATAAATCTATACCCTATTTTGTAGATGCTATAACTTTTGCACAAACCAATCAATATACGCTTATTGCGATTTTTTTTTTACCAAAAATATGTAGAAGAATACATATCGGCCTAAACTGAGGAAGAAATGTGTTTTTTTTATATATTTTTGGGGGATATTTATTATAGCAAAAAGTAAAAAATATTGCTTTTTTTTTCAAAATTGTCGCTCTTTTTTGGTTTATAAAATACCACCAAAAGAAATCTCTATTTGTGGGGGAAAAAAGGGCATCAATTTTGTTTTGGTGCAACGTTGCACGACCCGGGCAATTGTCAGTTAAAGCAGCGCAGTGCCGAACCGCAAAAAGTCCTCTGGTCAGGAAGGGGGTAAAATCTTCCAGGGCTGAAGCGGTTAAAGGGGTTGTAAACCCTCATGGTTTTTCACCTTAATGCATTCTATGCATTAAGGTGAAAAACCTTCTATGGTGCTGCAGCCCCCTCGAGCCCCCGTTTTACTTACCTGACCCCGATCCTTCTCCGGCCAGGAACGAGCACACCAGCTCTACCTGGTGTCTTGTGTCCCGATTGGATAGATTGATAGCAGCGCAGCCATTGGCTCCCGCTGCTGTCAATCAAATCCAATGACGAGGCGCCGGGGGGTGGGGCCGAGTCCTGCATTCTATGTGAATGCACACAGATGCTGGACTCGGGAGTGCGCCCACACGGGTGACCACCAAGGAGAGCGCTTCTCCAACGTGGACACTCGATGAGGGGAGGAGCCACCAGCACTGCCGAGGGACCCCAGAACAGGACGATCGGGGCCAATCTGTGCAAAACAAACTACACAGTGGAGGTAAGTATGACATGTTTGTTTGTTTTTGTTTTTTAAAACAAGGGTTTACAACCCCTTTAAGGGTGGAAGGAAACCCATCCAAGCAGAGGGAGATAGTGTCCTGGTCAAGATTCAAATCGAGGACCCCAGTTCTGCAAGGTAGGGACAAAGATGGGTTTGGTCGGAACTTAGACGCAAACTGGCACTCCTGTCAAATCAGCGCCCAATTAGTTGGGGGCCAGGGCATTTCCTGCCTCGCAGCTGCACATAACAAAGGGGTGGGGACCATGGGCGTCCGCAGGTAGGGGCAAGGGGGGTCAAGTGCCCCCCTCTGGAATCCGGGATCGAATCTTAAATTCAGCACAGTTGCGTCACTATCGGGGTGCGGGCAGCCCGCACCCGGGTGCCACTCGCCAGTAGGGTGACACCATCAAGGTGCTGTCAACCCCCCCCCCCATGAGTGTAGTGTGACTTCTGTCTCTTTTCCCTGCTTTGGCGGCCCCATTTTCCACAGGGAGGAGACTACAGCTCGATCAAGAGAGAGATCGAGAGGCTGCAGCCTGGAAAAAAGCTGAGGGAGAGAGCGCTACAGGACAAAGAATGAGGAGTGTGCTGGGCGGAAGCCAGAGAGAGAGTCACGCTGCCCAGCGCCACCAGAGAGAATTATGCGGCCCAGCGCCACCAGAGAAAGAGACATGCTGCCCAGCATCACCAGAGAGAGAAAGACTGAGCCACAACCAGGGTACAGACATGCTACACTACTGACCAGAGTTGCCCCCGGGGAACCCAGAGTGAGCGATCGTCCAGTCAGAGGGATCACTGCTGTCGTTTTGCTGGGTCCGGTAAGAGGGCCTGTTGGCCATTATTCATTACTTATCCTAGGGACTGTACTACGTCTGCAGTCTCTGACCATGATAATGTGATAATGACATTGTCGAAAAAGGGTGGTGCATGGGTGACCCTGAAATGATGCCCCCCCCCTTGAAAAAATTTCTGCGGACGCCAATGGCGGGGACGCTCATGACATTGGTGACCTAATATGGCTCCAGGACCATATGGTCAATGCCGTTGTCCAGATATGGCCATGTAACCAGGTCAATGATGATGCCAAGGGTTGATTTGGCGGGAGTAACAGTTTGCTTCCAGCTTCGGTCCAAACCTAAGTTCAGACCAAACCCAATGCTCATCCCTACTGCTAGGTACAATCCCGTACATTTGGCCTTTATTGGCCAATTCCCTATATTTTGCTTTTGAAAACATCTCAATGCCGTCCTGTTCTGTTAATAAAACATTCAGCAGTTGTACGTATTATTGAGTGTATTGCCTTTTTATGAGATGCTTTGGTTTATTATTTTTCTCTGGCCAATTTATAGAGCTCAGTATGTCTGTAAATTCTTTTTATATTCAGTCCCAGTATGGGCAGATTTATCATTTCATTTCATCTATCTTTACACTATTGGCTCGAAAATAAAACTGCTGAGCAGCCGTAAACAACAGCACAAGAGAAACTTCCAGAAAGTAATTATCCAGCTGTAATAAAAATCCTCCTTAATAAGGTGTGCTTGTAGTGGAGCTACTTAACTGCCACATGATTCATTTTATTGCACTTTTTATAAGAATATCTTTCCGGCTTCCTGAGACAGGGACGGGGGGAACGTGTAATAACCCCAAATTTTTGCACTTAAAGTGGTCGTAAACCTCAGACATGAAATATGAGCAAAGCATATCCCTCCATAGTGTGTACTTGTCTCAATTAAGAGCCTTAAGTGTAATTTCTGTCTGCTGCTTCATTCCGTTGATTGACAGCCTCGGCTCCTGTGTTCTGTGTGAAGGGGGAGTGTGTCCCTTCCCTCCAATCAGCCCCCAGAATTCTCCTAACTGAGCTCTGCAGAGTGAAACTTCAGCTCTTTGCCCCCCCTTTTTTCTGACAGCTCAAACAAGCTTGATACATTCTGCACATTCTACCAATCTGCCCCCTGCCTAAATCCCCCCCTTGCCAGCACAGGTCTAAGCCCCCCCACACTAACGCACTAAAATATACGGCATTAAACTTGCAGCAATGCACCGAAATATACTACGTTAAGTACTGCATTAACCACTTCAGCCCCGGACCAATTGGCAGCCAAAGGACCAGGCCCCTTTTTGCCATTCGGCACTGCGTCGCTTTAACTGACAATTGCGCGGTCGTGCTACGTGGCTCCCAAACAAAATTGGCGTCTTTTTTTTCCCACAAATAGAGCTTTCTTTTGGTGGTATTTGATCGCCCCTGCGGTTTTTATTTTTTGCGCTATAAACAAAAATAGAGCGACAATTTTGAAAAAAATGCATTATTTTTTGCTGTAATAAATATCCCCAAAAAATATATAAAAAAACATATTTTTTCCTCAGTTTAGGCTGACGTATTCTTCTACATATTTTTGGTAAAAAAAATCACAATTAGCGATTATTGATTGGTTTGTGCAAAAGTTATAGCGTTTACAAAATAGGGGATAGTTTTATAGCATTTTTATTAATTTTTTATTTTTTTTACTAGTAATGGCGGCGATCAGCGATTTTTATTGTGACTGTGACATTATGGCGGACACATCGGACATTTTTGACACATTTTTGGGACCATTGTCATTTATACAGCAATCAATGCTATTTAAATGCATTGATTCCTGTATAAATGACACATGCAGTGAAAGAGTTAACCACTAGGGGGCGGGGAGGGGTTATGGGCTGTGATGTGTGTGTTTTTTTACATTAGGGGGCGGGGCTGATGTCATTGATCGGCTTTCCCGATGACAGGGAACAGCCGATCAATGATAGGCAGAGTAGGAAGTGCGGGGAGAGGTTTGTTTACATAGACCTCTCCCCGTTCTTCAGCTCTGTGACCCGATCGTGGGACACCAGCGGCGATCGGGTCCGCTGGTCCCGAGGCCGGGGTCACGGCTAGGCTTTTAAAGGGCCACGTACCGGTACGTGGTTTTGCCTAGCCGAGCCATTCTGCCGACGTAAATGTGCAGGAGGCGGTCGGGAAGCGGTTAATCGGCACGTAATGCACTAAAATATACACTTCTGCCTAGCAGCACTGGGGTCATTGGTTTGAATCCCAACTACCTGCCTGGAGTTTGTATCTTCTCCCTGTGCCTGTGTGGGTTTCCTCCAGGTGCTCCGGTTTCCTCCCACACTCCAAAGACATGCTGGTATGTTAATTGGATCCTGTCTGATTGGCACAAAGCAAGGTTCATAAAGACATGGATGAGCAAGTTTGGGGTGGAGGAAATTGGCTGGCCTGTACAGTAGGGTGACCAGACATCCTCAGTTTCTGGGGACAGTCCCCGGATTGAGGATACTGTCCCGAACAAAGTCTGTCCCCGGTTTTGTCCCCGGATTGGATTTGATCAGGGGCTGGGGCAATTTCAAAGACAGTACAGAATTAAAAAAAAAATCAGATTCACACCCCCCAGCTCTGCCGCTCCTACTATTTTTTTTATTATCTGTGCCCCTTTCTGATGATCATGTGCTGGTTGGAGTGGAGAGAATATTTCTTCAGTTTCGGGGTGCATGCCCGTTCTGCTCCTGCTCGCATGTTCTTCTGCCTTGGCGCAAGTCCCAGCCAGCCACCTGCCCATCTCCTTGCCTTCCCCGGGCGGAGTGATCTTCCTCCGCTTTCCACCGAGTAGTAGCTGGGGCCCGGAGAGTAAGGCTTGACGGGCAGGGAGTCGTTAATTGCCACCATTACTAGTTTAAAAAAAAAAATACCCTGTTTCCCCGAAAATAAGACCTAGCGTGATTGTCGGCGTTGGCTGCAATATAAGCCCTACCCCCCAAATAAGCCTTGTAGGTCTTGTTTACAGGGTAGGGCTTATTTTCGGGGAAACAGGGTAGGGCTTATTTGGTGGGTAGGGCTTATATTGCAGCCATTACCGACAATCACGCTAGGTCTTATTTTAGGGGAAACAGGGTATGTCCCCGGATTTCATTTAAAAAAATCTGGTCACCATACTGTACAGAGTCCTGACCTCAACCTGATAGAACACCTTTGGGATGAATTAGAGAGGAGACTGCGAGCCAGGCCTTTTCGTCCAACATCAGTGCCTGACCTCACAAATGCACTCCTGGAAGAATGGTCAAACATTCCCATAGACACACTCCTAAACCTTGTGGACGGCCTTCCCAGAAGAGTTGAAGCTGTTATATCCGCAAAGGGTGGGCCAACTCAATATTGAACCCTACGGACTAATACCCCGTACACACGGTCGGAAATTCCGACCACAAAATCTGTCTGATTTTTTTTTTGCATACACACAGTCGGACAGAGTTGTCGGAAAATCCGATCATTCTAAACGCGGTGACGTTCGTTGCGTATGACGGGACTACGTAGAGGCTAGTAGCCAATAGCTTTGGTCTCCGTAATGTGATCTGAGCATGCGTGGCACTTTGTCCGTCGGAATTCGCTACACACGATCGGAAAAAGTCCGATAGGACTTTGTTGTCGGAAAATTTGAGAGCAGGATCTCAAACTTTTTTTCAGACGGAAAAAGTCCGAGCCCACACACGGTCGGAATTTCCGACAACATGGTCCGATAGGACATTTTCCGTCGGAAAATCCGACCGTGTGTACGGGGCATAAGACTGGGATACCATTAAAGTTCATGTGTGTGTAAAGACAGGTGTCCCACTACTTTTGACAATATATTTGTATGCTAATTTAAAATGGTTTATTGAAATTATAATTTTTTTAATCTGTATTCCATATTCTTGTATGCTTTTTTGAACATGTGACCAGCAGCAGAGCACTAGTAGCTCCTCCTGCTTATGTTTCCCTGCAGACAGGCTGGGAGAGAGCTGGGTCATGTGACAGTTTGATATCAATTAGGAAAAAGGTACTTAGATGTTTTTTTTTTTTTTATTAAAATAACTACAATGCCATCATCCACATACAGAAATAGAAGGGACGATGTAAATGAAGCAGTGTGTGTTTAGTATGACTTTAGGCTGCATTCACACCTGAGTGTAGCGTTTTCAGGCAGAAAATCGTGCGAATTGCGGCATTTTTTGCAGCGTTTCTTTTACCGTGATTCGCAGCGATTTTGTACAGAGCAAAAGGTCACCAGTGTAAAAAGAAGAAAACCGCCCAAATCTGCCCGATTCGAGTGACAAAAAATGGTCCGGAACTTGTTTGAGCTTCAGGCGTTTTGGAGTGGAGATGTGAACCATCTCCATAGAGAATAATGTATTTTTTCCCCTCTAGCGTTTTGTAGCTTCAGGCTTCAGGCGACAAAACGCTCAGGTGTGAAGAGCTGTTTTAATGTATGTCTTTTATATCTGCCCAGTGTTCAGTGTTAAGTATTATTACCTTAGAGAAAACACTTCCATAATAAGTCAATATGCTCACTACACTATAATTTCCCCATGTTAGATGTGGGAGGTGGGTGATAGAGGGGCACCAAGGAGAGCGGAGATTGATTCGAATAAATAAATGAATGAATGATTCTAATGAATAAAGAATGAAGAGTGAGGCCCGGAACGTAAGAAAGGAAGAAGAAATAGTGCAGGGCCGGGCATGACTGTGTGTCTTATGTTTGGAAAAGGTCCCTGCAGTGTACTGGTGATATATGGTGGAAAAGGGGGTAGCTCCGTCATTGACCAACAGATTGGGGTTGAAACATGTTGTTTCTCTGATGTTTTATATGTTTATATATTTACGTTTATTAGACATGTGCACAACAAAAAAATTTGTTTATTTTCTTTCTTTTTCGTTTCCGAAAAAAAATTTGTTTATTTTCGTTTCGTTTTTTTTTTTAGTTTCCGTTGATTCGTAACGATTCGTACATTCGTAAGTCGTCGTTGTTCGTATTCGTAACGAGTTATTTATTTTTCGTTGATTCGTTTCTTCGTTAGTTTAATTTTCGGACGCATTCGTATTTATTCGTACATTCGTAACATTCGTAGATTCGTAATCGGAGCATAATTCATAATTTTATGTAATGTGTATGCTATTATTACATTTTAATAATTTACGAATCGAAAAAAAAGTTACGAATCAAAAAAAAAAAAGTTACGAATCGAAAAAAAAGTTACGAATGTACGAATTTTTTTGTTCAATCCATTCGAAGCACGTTAAGCAACGCCATTGTAAGAGACACGGAAAATTACGAATCGAAAAAAAAAAAAATAAGTTACGAATTCGAAAAAAAAAGTTACGAATGTACGAATTTTTTTGTTCAATCCATTTGAAGCACATTAAGCAGCACCTTTGTAAGGGACACGAAAAATTACCAATTCAAACAAAAAAAAAAAGTTCAGAATGTACGAATTTTTTCGTTCGTTTTCGTTTTTCGGATCTTCTTCATTAGTACATTCGTTGTTTCTAATTAGTTTTTTTCGGATTTTCGTTGTTTTTCGGATTCGTTCGATTCGAACGATTCGTTATTCGGATTCGTACAATTCGAACGAACGAAAATAACGAAAAAAAACTAAACGAATTGCACATGTCTAACGTTTATCTTGGAGGTTTTATCCAGATTGTTTTAATAAAAGGCTGTTATGGCCTATTTATACACCATAAGAATGGCGTGGCCTCTTCATTTACAACTTGCACCTACAGGTAAAGCTAGATTAATGCCTCGTACACACGTAGGGACTTTTGCCGGCGGACCTAGTCCAGCGGACAATCCCGCGGGACTTTCCGGCTAGGTCCGCTGGACTTTCCGAGGGTGTGGACTTGCCCACACATGCACGGACTTCTCCAGCGGATAATCCGCCGGCCAAAAGTCCGCGGGACTTTTGAAAATGAACGGACTTGCCCACACACGGAGCAGTCCGTTCATTTCGAACGTAACTTCAGGTTACGTAGCTAGCGTAGGCAGTAAATGCCGCCGCGCTAGCTCCGCAAGCTGGCATGGATTTAAAGGGAATCCCCACGCCGAAAAAACGGCGTGGGGGTTCCCCCCAAATCCATGTCAGACCCTCATCCGAGCACGCAGCCTGGCAGGCCAGGAAAGGGGTGGGGACGAACGAGCGCCCCCCCCCCCCCCTCCTGAGCCGTACCAGGCCGCGTGCCCTCAACCGGGGGGGTGCCCTGGGGAAAGGGGGGCCGTGCGGCCCCCCCACCCCAAAGCACCTTGTCCCCATGTTGATGAGGACAAGGGCCTCTTCCCGACAACCCTGGCCGTTGGTTGTCGGGGTCTGCGGGCGGGGGCTTATCGGAATCTGGGAGCCCCCTTTAATAAGGGGGCCCCCAGATACCGGCCCCCCACCCTATGTGAATGAGTATGGGGTACGATGTACCCCTACCCATTCACCTAAGGTGTAAAATGTAAAGTACAAAAAACACACACACTTTTGAAAAAATTTTTTATTGCACTGCTCCGGGGGTCTTCTTCCGTCTTGGGGGTCTTCTCGCCGGACTCCTCCGCTCTCTTCTGCTCTTTTACCTAGCTCTTTCACGAGGGGAGGAGTCCGGCTACCTTCTTCGTCGTCGCCGCCGTCGTCTGGGGGTCTCGATCCGCCTTCGGGGGTCTTCCGGGGGTCTCTTCTGTTCTTGCGGCGGTCGTCGTCTTCCGCGCCGCCGGCGCCTTCTCCTTCTTCTTGTCCTTCTTGTTCTTCTTCTTCTTCCGATGTTGACCCGTCGCTGTCTCTGCCCGGAATGCCTGTGCCGATCTGCGCTCGGACTTATATAGGGACATGGGGGACAGGGTCACATGCACATGTCACATGGTGACCCCGCCCCCTTGTGTTGTCACAGTCCCGGAGGATGCTGGGACTGTGACATCGCAAGGGGGCGGGGTCACCATGTGACATGAACATGTGACCCTGTCCCCCATGTCCCTATATAAGTCCGAGCGCAGATCGGCACAGGCATTCCGGGCAGAGACAGCGACGGGTCAACATCGGAAGAAGAAGAAGAACAAGAAGGACAAGAAGAAGGAGAAGGCGCCGGCGGCGCGGAAGACGACGACCGCCGCAAGAACAGAAGAGACCCCCGGAAGACCCCCGAAGGCGGATCGAGACCCCCAGACGACGGCGGCGACGACGAAGAAGGTAGCCGGACTCCCCTCGCTCGGTAAAAGAGCTTGGTAAATGGCGGGGGAGTCCGGCGAGAAGACCCCCAAGACGGAAGAAGACCCCCGAAGGCGGATCGAGACCCCCAGACGGCGGCGACGACGAAGAAGGTAGCCGGACTTCCCCCGCTCGGTAAAAGAGCTTGGTAAATGGCGGGGGAGTCCGGCGAGAAGACCCCCAAGACGGAAGAAGACCCCCGGAGCAGTGCAATAAACTATTTTTTCAAAAGTGTGGGTGTTTTTTTTTACTTTACATTTTACACCTTAGGTGAATGGGTAGGGGTACATCGTACCCCATACTCATTCACATAGGGTGGGGGGCCGGTATCTGGGGGCCCCCTTATTAAAGGGGGCTCCCAGATTCCGATAAGCCCCCGCCCGCAGACCCCGACAACCAACGGCCAGGGTTGTCGGGAAGAGGCCCTTGTCCTCATCAACATGGGGACAAGGTGCTTTGGGGTGGGGGGGCCGCATGGCCCCCCTTTCCCCAGGGCACCCCCCATGTTGAGGGCACGCGGCCTGGTACGGCTCAGGAGGGGGGGGGGCGCTCGTTCGTCCCCACCCCTTTCCTGGCCTGCCAGGCTGCGTGCTCGGATGAGGGTCTGACATGGATTTGGGGGGAACCCCCACGCCGTTTTTTCGGCGTGGGGAGTCCCTTTAAATCCATGCCAGGTCACGGAGCTAGCGCGGCGGCATTTACTGCCTACGCTAGCTACGTAACCTGAAGTCACGTGCTAAATGAACGGACTTGCCGATGAGCGGCAAGTCCGTTCATTTCAAAAGTCCCGCGGACTTGCCCACTAACGGCGGGATTATCCGCTGGACTGCCAAGTCCAGCGGATAATTTGAAAACAAAACTTCAAACTTTAGTCCGCCGTACTTTGGCGCCAAAAAGTCCGCCGGCGCCCACACACGAGGGGATTATCCGCTGGACTTCAGTCCAGAGGATAATCCCGCGGGATTGTCCCTTCGTGTGTACGCGGCATAAGACTTACCTGTAGGTACAAGAAATATCTCCTAAACCTGCACGGTTTAGGAGTAGACATGTGCAATTCGTTTAGTTCCTAATTATTTTTTAACAAATTTTGACAAATTCGTTAATTCCGAATTTCCGAATTTTATAATTTCCGAAATGTCCGAAATTACGAATTTCTAAATTTGCGAAATTACGAATTTCCGAAATTTCCAAAATTGCAGAATTTCCGAAATTACGAAAATCAGAAAAAAAGAAAGGAAATCTGTTTAATTCTAAATAATAACTAACTATTAAATTCTAGGTATTGGAATTCCCTTTCAAATTTGTCTGTTAGTGAACGTAGCGAGTACGAATGTATCCGAAGTTACGAATTATCTGAAATAACGAATGCCGTATCTAACCAAATGGAACGTAACAATCTAATAATAATAAATAACAATAATAATAATAAAACCTTTTTCCATTTGTTTAGATGCGGCATTCGTTATTTCAGATAATTCGTAACTTCGGATAAATTCGTACTCGTTAATTTAATAGTTAGTTATTAATTAAACTGATATTGGCCTTAACCCGGGTGGGAAAGGGTACGGGGGACGGGGGGTACAATTAATGATGGGGGGTGGCACAAAAACGAACATTTTTTAAAAAAAAAAATTTTATTGAAGGATGGGGGCATGACATATACGAAAATACTGTAATTTTAATGGAAAAATTTTTTTCTGATCCCAAAAAAATTAATTTGGATGGGGGGACAAAAGGGGGGATTAACCGAATTTGGGGGGACGAATGGAAACCGGTGGGAAAAAAGGGGGTTTAAACCTTTTGGATCATTAAAATGAAATTTGTTTTTCCAATTAATAAAAAAGTTTTCCCCCTTCACCGTGTTCCCCCCCCGTTAAACCCAAGTGGGAAAAATTTTCCCCCTTTGAGAGGCCCCCCCCCGGTGCTTTAAACAAACGTCATTTTTTATCACCCCTTTAAAATTAACCCAAAAAAGTTTTAAAAACCTTTAAAGGAATAAGTTTTGAGAAAAATTTACAGTAAAAAAAATTTTAAAAAAAATTTTTTTCCCCCAAATTTTGTGTTTTTTGGCAAACCCAAATTTTTTCCCCTTATTGCGATTTTTTTTTTTTTACCAAAATCAAAAAAAAAGGAAATATTAACCATTTCCCCCCCGGCCATTTTGGCGAAAACCGGGGCCCTTTTTTCTTCCCCCCCCCTTTTTTGGGGGGTCTGCGACCCAAAAAAAATTTTTCGCCTTTTCCCCCAAATAGAGTTTTTTGTTAATTTTTTCCCGGGTTTTAGCAAATTTAAAACAAAAAAAAAAAAGCTTTTAAAAAAAAAGACCCTTTTTTTTGGATAAAAAAAATCTTTAAAATTTAACCCTATTTGGGAAAAAAATTTTCAAAAGGGGTTTTAAAAAAATTTTTTTCAATTTTTTGGTTTGGAAAAATTTTTGGGGAAAACAAAATTTTTTTTAAAAAATTTAAGCTTTTTTTATGCCCCCTTTTTTCTTACTAAAATGGCAAAAAAAAAAACCCCCCCCCCCCCCCGGGGCCCCCCCCCCCAAACCCCCCCGGGTTTTTTTTTTTTTTTTCCCGGGGGCCCCCCCCCCCCCCCCCCCCCCCCCCCCCCCCCACGCCGGGGCCCCCCGCCCCCCCCCCGGGGTCCCTTCCGGGCCCCCGGGGGGGCCCCCCCCCCCCCCCCCCCGGACGGGCGCCCCCCCCCCCCCCACCCCCCCCCCCCCCCCGGCCCCCCCCCCCCCCCCCCCCCCGGGGCCCCCCCCCCCCCCCCCCCTTTTTCCCCACCCCCCCCCCCCCCCAAAAAAAAAAAAAAAAAAAATTTTTTTTTTTTTTTTCCAACCGTCCCCCCCCCCCCCCCCCAAACCCCCCTTTGCCTTTTTTCCCTTTTTTTCCCCCCCCCCCCGGCCCCCCCCCTTTCAAAAGGGTTTTCCCCCCCCCCCCCCCCCCCGGGGGGTTTTTTTTCCCCCACCCCCCCCCCCCCCGGGCCCCTCCAAAGGGCCGGGGGTGTTTTTCCCCCCGGGCCAAACCTTTTGTTTTTTTTTTTTTTTTCTTTAACCCCGGGCCCGCCCCGCCACCCGGGGTCGGGGGGGCCCCGCCCCCTTTCCCCCCCCCCCCCCCCCCCCCGGCCCCTTTCCCCCTTTTTTTGCAAAAAATTCCGTAACCCCCCCCAACCAAACCAAGTTGCAAGGGCCCTACATAAATGGGCGGTGCCTTTTGCCCTCCCCCCTTTCCCACACCCCCCGTACCCTGCGCCGGAGCGCTCGTTCGTCCCCAACCCCTTTCATGGCCTGCCAGGCTGCTGTGCTCGGAAGAGGGTCTGACTGGATTTGGGGGGAACCCCCAACGCCGTTTTTTTCGGCGTGGGGAGTCCCTGTAAATTTCATGACAGGTCACGAAGGCTAGCGCTTGCAGGCATCTTACTGCCTACGCTCAGCTACGTAACTGAAAGTCCACGCTGCTAAATGAACGGACTTGCCGATTGAGCGGCAATTCCGTTCCATTTCAACGTACTCGTTAATTTAATAGTTAGTTATTAATTAAACTGATTTTCTTTCTTTTTTCAGATTTTCTAATTTTGGGATTCAGAAATACGAAATTCGTAAATTCGTAAATCCGAAAATTTGAAATTCGGAAATTCGGAAATTCGGAAATCCGAAAATTCGAAATTCGGAAATTCTAAAATTCGAAATTCGGAAATCCGAAAAATAGAAATGTGAAAATTCACGAAATTTCCGAATTCCGAATTAGCGAATTTCCGAATTTCCAAATTCAGCGCTGTGATTGGCCGGAGCGGCGATACCCGGAAGGGTATCTGTGGAGAGATGGCTGCGGCTGGAGGGGGAGAAGAGGACGGGGCCCCGATCTAAGGTAAGTGATGCATAATGAGCTAGTATGCTAGTCATACTAGCTCATTATGACTTTGTCTTGCGGGTAGTTTAAAAAAAAACCCCACCAAAAACGGGTATACAACCGCTTTAAGAGGGAAGTGAAAGGGGGTTTGGAGTATAAGGGTTTTCGTAGCAGTAAGAAGGAAAGGTGGTACCTCTGGACTATACTGATCACGTGTTTTTCTTGCTGGAGTCCAACATACAGCAAAAGTAATCACCCAGTTATGACCTAGGCTGATGTCACTCTGATTATGATCAGGGCCGGACTGGCCTACCGGGATACCGGGATATTTACCGGTAGGCTGCCTGCCGTGGGGCCGCTTTGCGGCTGCAGTTCTCCCCTGAGTCCCCTCTCTCCTGCTCCTGTGATCACGGCGCTGGCCGGGTCTGTGTTCTGCGGCCGCGCACCGCGCTGTAACATAGTCCCGCCCCCCTAGACCGGCTCATGTGATAGTAGATAAAATCAGTGTTCCACCTATCCCACGAGCGGGTCTAGGGGGCGGGACCGTGTTACAGCGCGGTGCACGGCCGCAGAACACAGACCCGGCCAGCGCTGTGATCACAGGAGCAGGAGAGATGCCTGTGTGTCAGTACAGCCCTAACTGTGTGCCTGAATAGGGGGATCAGCAGGGGGGCGGCATATAGAGGAGTTTAGCTTTCTATATTCCTCCATGCAGCTGCAGAATGCTTGGAGGAGGGAGAGGAGGAGAATCAAGCATTCAGCGGCTGCATGGAGGAACATAGAAAGCTCATTTCCTCTATATGCCGCCCCCTGCTTCTCCTATCCAACTTCTTTAACTGCCCCCCCCCCCCCCAGTTCTCCTTGTGCTCCCCCCAGTGCTCTCCTCCCCCACCACACTCTCCAGCCCCCCCCCAACCAGTTCTCTCAACCCGTGTTCTTTCTGCCTCCCCTGCTCTCCAGCTCTCCCCATCCTTCTCTAGCCCCCACCCCAGTGCTCTCCACCCCCCCACAGTGCTCTCCAGCCCCCCCCCGTGCTTCCCACCCCCCACAGTGCTCGCCAGCCCCCCCCCCCCCCTGTGCTCCCCACCCCTGTTCTTTCTGCCCCCGGTGCTCTCCAGCTCTCCCCATCAGTTTCCAGCTCCCACCCCAGTGCTCTCCACCCCCAACAGTGCTCTCCAGCCCCCGTGCTCCCCACCCCCACAGTGCTCTCCAGCCCCCCCCCCCCCCGTGCTCCCTACCCCCCACAGTGCTGTCCAGCCCCCCCGTGCTACCCACCTCTGTTCTTTCAGCCCCCGGTGCTCTCCCCATCAGTCTCCAGCCCCCACCGCAATGCTCTCCACCCCGCACAGTGCTCTCCAGCCCCCCCCCCCCCATGCTCCCTACCCCCCACAGTGCTGTCCAGCCCCCCCCCCGTGCTCTCCACCCCTGTTCTTTCTGCCCCCGGTGCTCTCCAGCTCTTCCCATCAGTCTCCAGCTTCCACCCCAGTGCTCCCCACCCCCCACAGTGCTCTCCAGCCCCCCCCGTGCTCCAGCCTCTCCCCATCAGTCTCCAGCTCCCACCCCAGTGCTCTCCACCCCCCACAGTGCTCTCCAGCCCCCCTGTGTTCCCCACCCCCTACAGTGCTGTCCAGCCCCCCCCGTGCTCCCCACCCCTGTTCTTTCTGCCCCCGGTGCTCTCCAGCCCCCACCCCAGTGCTCTCCACCCCTGTTCTTTTTGGCTCCCCCTCCAGTGCTCTCTTAAGCTCCCCCCCAGCACTCTCCACCTCCCTGCATTTTGACCCCACCCATGTGCTCTCCAACCCCACCAGTGCTCTCCAGTCCCCCGTGCTTTCCACCCCTGTACTTCCTAGCCCCCACCGGTGCTCTCAAGCTCCCCCCCCCCCCATTGCTCTCCAGTTCCTAGGGTCCCCCTTGATGATTGACCACTTTTAACTGGAATTTGCTTATATATATATAAAGCCCTATGTGATTTCATATCTGTCTTATCTGTAAATAATACACCCTTCAAATGTGCTTTAAAATGTATGGTTTTCCCTTTCATGAACCAGAAAATAATGACGTTATGCTGTTGCGCTGGTATAATAATGCTGTGGGGCTGGTATGAAATTTTTTCCAGGGCTGAATTTTATTCCCAGTCCGGCCCTGATTATGATAGTCGAATTGCTCAACAGATGAACAACTTCTGGGTGTGTGGTTAGAAGGGCATAGTACAGATTTCCATTTCTCTTGAAATTCATTTAAAATTGTTATTTGTTAACCACGTGCTTACCGGGCACTTAGACCCCCTTCCTGCCCAGGCCAATTTTCAGCTTTCTGCGCTCTCACTCTTTGAATGACAATTGCGCGGTCATACAACACTGTACCCACATTACATTTTTATCACTTTTTCCCCACAAATAGAGATTTATTTTGTGGGTATTTGATCACCTCTGGGTTTTTATTTTTTGTTAAAAAAATTAAAAAAGACAGAAAATTTGGAAAACAAAAACAAAACGGTTTTATATTTTGTTATAAAATTTTGCAAATAGGTAATTTTTCTCCTTCATTGATGTACGCTGATGGGCTGCACTGATGGGCACTAATATGCGTCACTGATGAGGCGGCACTGGTGGGCACTGATGAGGCGGCACTGGTGGGCACTGATGAGGCGGCACTGGTCGGCACTGATGAGGCGGTACTGGTGGGCACTGAGAGGTGACACAGTTAAGTGGCATGGATGGGTGGCACTGATGGGTGGCACTGAAGGGCATTGATAGGTGGCACTGAAGGGCACTGATGGGTGGCATTGATAGCTGGCACTGATGGGTGGCACTGATGGGCACTGATGAGGCAGCACTAGTGGGCACTGATGAGCACTGAATGGTGACACAGTTGGGTGGCACTGATGGGCGGCACTAAAGGGCATTGATAGGTGGCACTGAAGGGCACTGATGGGTGGCATTGATAGCTGGCACTGATGGGTGGCACTGATGAGTGGCAGTAATGGGCACTGGTAGGTGACACTGATAGGTGGCACTGATTAAGCACTGATTGGCATCACTGGTGGGCATTGACATATATTGTTTGTTCCTATTAAGTAGGAACAACGATATCTCTCCTCACCTAGTCAGTCCTATCCCCCCACAGTTAGAACACACAGTGAGGGAACACACATTTGACCCCTTGATCGCCCCCTAGTGTTAACCCCTTCCCTGCCAGTGACATTTACACAGTAATCGTGCATTTTTATAGCACTGATCGCTGTATAAATGTCAATGGTCCCAAAAATGTGTCAAAAGTGTCCAATCTGTCCATCGCAATGTTGCAATACAGCTAAAAATTGCAGATCACCGCCATTACTAGTAAAAAAAATTTTTTAAAAGCCATACATTTTTCCCATAGTTTGTAGATGCTATAACTTTTGCGCAAACCCATAATTTTTCCCCTTATTGCGATTTTTTTTTTTATATTTTGTTTTTTTTTTACCCCATTTTGGAAAGTAGACACCCCAAGCTATTTGCTGAGAGGCATGTTGAGCCCATTGAATATTTTTTTTTTTTAGTCCCAAGTGATTGAATAAAGACAAAAATAAAAAAGATTTTTTTTTTTTTTCAAAAAGTTGTCACTAAATGATATATTGCTCACACATGCCATAGTTATATGTGGAATTGCACCCCAAAATACATTTTGCTGCTTCTCCTGAGTATGGGGATACCACATGTGTGGGACTTTTTGGGAGCCTAGCCGCGTACGGGGCCCCGAAACCCAAGCACCGCCTTCAGGATTTCTAAGGGTGCAAATTTTTGATTTCACTCCTCACTACCTATCACCGTTTCGAAGGCCATAAAATGCCAAAATAGCACAAAACCCCCCCAAATGACCCCATTTTGGAAAGTAGACACCCCAAGCTATTTGTTGAGAGGCATGGTGAGTATTTTTACAGCTCTCATTCTTTTTTGAAAATGAAGAAAGTAAAGAAAAAAAATTTTTTTTTTTCTTTTTTTCAATTTTCAAAACTTTGTGACAAAAAGCGAGATCTGCAAAATACTCACCATACCTCTCAGCAAATAGCTTGGGGTGTCTACTTTCCAAAATGGGGTCATTTTGGGGGGTTTTATGCCATCTGGGCATTCCATGGCCTCCGAAACTGTGATTGGCAGTGAGAAGTGAAATAAAAAAATTACACCCTTAGAAAGCCTGAAGGCGGTGATTGGTTTTTGGGGTTCCGTACGCAGCTAGGCTCCCAAAAAAGTCCCACACATGTGGTATCCCCGTACTCAGGAGAAGCAACAGAATGTATTTTGGGGTGTATTTCCACATATGCCCATGACATGTTTGAGCAATATATCATTTAGTGACAACTTTTTGTAAAAAAAATATAAATCGCTCCTCCCCCCCCCTGCTGCCCCCATGCTTCGGCATATATGCTCTTTTTTTTAACTGTGGTGGTGAAATCACCTCCTACAGCGTTGGAGTCGCGGCTTTATGTATCGTGGGAGCAAACGCTGTTGCTGTCAAGATAAATAAATCCGCGTTGCAACTGAATGGCGCACCTGAAAACAAAAAAATGCTTAACACTAAAACACAGTAAACAAAATTACATACCTGAAAAGCAAGCATGATAAAACATAATAAAACATTGCAGAATAGAATGGAGTAAAAAAAGAGCAACAATAGAGAGAGAATAGAGTGAGAGAGAGAACAATAAAACGACAACTATTTTTATTTTTTTATTTTTTTGAGATTCACAGGTAAAAAAGCTCCTGACTGAAGCGACTGAATCAAAACGCTACCACAAAAAAAATGTTAGCGATCGCAGGGATCAGGCCTGACTCTGCGAACGCTGCAGTTATGTGTGCTTAGTGTTTTGTAAGTGACAGTGATCGATCGATACTTTTGGGTGGGTGGGCGGAGGGGGAAAACGCAGGTGCTAGCAGGTATCTGGGCTGATCCCGCTAACAATGCGTTTTTTTTTTTGGAACCCTAAACTGCTGGGACGCTAGTATAGATCTGATCAGATCAGATATTGATCTGTCCCGGAGCGATCCCGACCGTCCCCGCCGGCCGGGGGGGGTCCGATCGGACCCCCCACCCGCCGGAAGAATGGCACGTACAGGTACGTGGTTCTGCCTAAACTGCAATTAAGAAATAATTTTTTTTTTTTTATTTGGGGGAAATTTATTTTAGCAAAAAGTAAAAAATATTTATTTTTTCAAACTTGTCGCTCTTTTTTTGTTATAAAAAAATAAAAACCGCAGAGGTGATCAACTACCACCAAAAGAAAGCTCTATTTGTGGGAAAAAAAGGATGTTCATTTTGTTTGGGTGCAACCTCGCACGACCGCGCAATTGTTGTTAAATCGACGCAGTGCCGAATCACAAAAAGTGCTCTGGTCAGGAAGGGGGTAAAATCTTCCGAGGCTGAAGTGGTTAAAACTTGTTGGTTCCAAGTTAAAATCATAATTTGGCGCTGTAGGGGTTAAGTGTGTCCTAGGGAGTGATTCTAATTGTGGGGGGGGGGCTACGTGTGACACATCACTGATCGACACTCTCGATTACAGGGAGCTATGATCAGTGACAGTGTCACTAGGCAGAATGGGGAAATGCTTGTTTGCACCCTCCCATTCTTCCTCACCGTGAGACGTTCACTGGTATCCCCACGGACATAGAGTCCGCGGGACCCGCGATCCTACTCATGGTGCTTGTGGCGGGCGGGCGCATGCAGGTGATGGCATGGCGACAAATTCAAAGGGACGTACAGGTACACCCATTTGCCTGTCCATGCCATTCTGTCGATGTATACCTACATGCGGCGGTCGGCAAGGGGTTAATGCATAGGATGCATTAAGGTGAAAAAACACGAATGGTTTACAACAACCCTTAAAATTCTTCATATTTTATTGTATGGAAACTGTATTGTCTCCCTTTTATATTGTAAAGCGCTACGTAAACTGCTGGCGCTATATAGATCCTGTATAATAATAATACAAATCACTGCAATGAGAGCAATAGCTCTGTGCCCATCACGATTAACTCTAAACTGATGCTCTATAGAGGATTTTAAAGTGTCAACTATGGAGAATATAGCCGCCTCCCCTATCCACCACCGCCGCCCTCCCTATCCATGCGTCCGGCCCCTTTCAGGATGCCGGGCGCATGAATTCCCATTGTGGGGGTGGGCGGGGGTGGTTGTTTTTTTGAAGCACCTGATTAGAGCCAGAGGCTTCAATATAGGGTGGGCTTGGGACGCAGAGCATTGCGTCTGGAGCCCACCCAGGTGTTTTGCAACAGCGAATGAATATTCGCTGTTACAACACTGATCCTCCTCCCGGCCAATCGGGAAGCAGGTCTGATACCCGTCACCCGATTGGATGAAAAGGGCAGGTGATCCTATTGGACTCCTAGGAGGAGGGGAGACGCACGGCAGAAGCGAGGGGGAGAAGACACAGGAGCCGATGCCCGATGCCCGCCGAAGCCTGATGTCTGCTGTTCCCCCGATCCCAGCCGCTGCCTGATGTCCCCTCTGCTGCCCGATGTCTCCTCCGCTGCCTGATTTGCCCGCGATGCCCAATGTCCCCGCCGCTGCCCGATGTGCCCCTGATGTGCCCGATTGCCCCATCCCCGATGTGCCTGCCGCTACCCAATCCTTGCCGCTGCCCGATGTGCCCACCGATGCCCCATCCCCAATGTGCCTGCTGCTGCCCCATCCTCACTGTTGCCCGACGTGCCCCTGATGCCCGATGTGCCCACCGATGCCCCATCCCCGATGTGCCCGCCGATGTCCAAACCTCGCCGCTCCCCGATGTGCCCACCGATGATCCACCCCCGATGTGCCTGCCGCTGCCTGATCCTCCCGATGGACTGGCAGACAGTGTGGGGGAGGGGTTGAGGTGCCGTGGAGGGTGGTGGTTGTTTGGATTACATTTTGTTTGCTAAAGCATTGTGCATCATAAATAAAATAAACTGTCATGTTGTTATTCCTTTTTCTTCAATTTTTTTCTCACCCAGCTGATCTCCTGCGGCCTCTTTCAGCTGCTTTCTGTCTACATCCATACACAATATTGCTCTGGATTGGCTACCATGGGTCACCCCATAACAAGAAGTGCTTGAACGTGGTAGGCAGGGCTGGTGCAAGGATTTTTGACACCCTAGGCGAAACCTCATTTTGCTGCCCCCCCCCCGGCTGACCCCGCCCCCTTTTCTATTCTATATAGTACACCCATCAAATGCAGCCTCACCAGCACCGATCAAATGCAGCCTCACCAGCGCCCAGCAAATGTAGCCTCACCAACGCCCATCAAATGCAGCCTCACCAGCGCCCATCAAATGCAGCCTCACCAGCACCCCTGAAATGCAGCCTCACCAGCACCCATGAAATGCAGCCTGACCAGCACCCATCAAATGCAGCCTGACCAGCACCCATCAAATGCAGCCTCACCAGCACCCATCAAATGCAGCCTCACCAGCACCCATCAAATGCAGCCTCACCAGCACCCATCAAATGCAGCCTCACCAGCACCCATCAAATGCAGCCTCACCAGCACCCATCAAATGCAGCCTCACCAGCACCCATCAAATGCAGCCTCACCAGCACCCATCAAATGCAGCCTCACCAGCACCCATCAAATGCAGCCTCACCAGCACCCATCAAATGCAGCCTCACCAGCACCCATCAAATGCAGCCTCACCAGCGCCCATCAAATGTAGCCTCACCAGCACCCATCAAATGCAGGCTACCAGCGCCCTTCAAATGCAGCCTCACCAGCACCCATCAAATTCAGCCTCACCAGCGTCCATCAAATGCAGCCTCACCAGAGCCCATCAAATGTAGCCTCACCAGCACCCCTGAAATGCAGCCTCACCAGCACCCCTCAAATGCAGCCTGACCAGCACCCATCAAATGCAGCCTCACCAGCACCCCTCAAATGCAGCCTCACCAGCACCCATCAAATGCAGCCTCACCAGCACCCATCAAATGCAGCCTCACCAGCACCCATCAAATGCAGCCTCACCAGCACCCATCAAATGCAGCCTCACCAGCACCCATCAAATGTAGCCTCACCAGCGCCTATCAAATGTAGCCTCACCAGCACCCATCAAATGCAGCCTACCAGCGCCCTTCAATGCAGCCTCACCAGCACCCATCAAATTCAGCCTCACCAGCGCCCATCAAATGCAGCCTCACCAGAGCCCATCAAATGTAGCCTCACCAGCACCCCTGAAATGCAGCCTCACCAGCGCCCATCAAATGTAGCCTCACCAGCACCCCTGAAATGCAGCCTCACCAGCGCCCCTCAAATGCAGCCTCACCAGCGCCCATGAAATGTAGCCTCACCAGCACCCATCAAATGCAGGCTACCAGCGCCCTTCAATGCAGCCTCACCAGCGCCCATCAAATGTAGCCTCACCAGCACCCATCAAATGCAGCCTCACCAGAGCCCATCAAATGCAGCCTCACCAGCACCCATCAAATGCAGCCTCACCAGCGCCCATGAAATGTAGCCTCACCAGCACCCATCAAATGCAGGCTACCAGCGCCCTTCAATGCAGCCTACCAGTGCCCATCAATGAATGTTTGCTTGCTGCGGGAGTCGGGACACAGACACAGTCCTCCACCACTGCTGCGCCTCTGACACTATGTGTGAACGGAGAGGCGGCTGCCTGCTGATGCTGAGAGTTAGTTGCTTGCTGCAGAGAGAAGAGAGTAGAAAAAATAGTGGCCGGGCGCCCTAGGGAGCAGTTTGCCTAGTGGTAGCACTACTTTTGAAATGACTTTAACATGTTGGGTGAATGTTTAATGGTTAGGGTTATATTCAACTGAATAAGGTGGCAATGAATGTGGTCGGGTACTACCACTCCAACACCAGGTTTAATGCCCAAGTCCATTGAATAAGCCCCCCTGTGTTCCTGTAGTCCAGTACACCCAGCACAGTAGGGGTGAGATTTATGAATGAAGAGATTGGGAGAAGGAATGAATGGAAGATCTGATCCTCTAGACACTCCCACCGTCTTCCCATCAGAGGAAAGCCTGTAATGGGGGTTTTCTGTCATGTACTCAGCAGGCATTAGAGGACGGCGCTCGGCTTTTGCCTTAATCTGCTTCATCTGCAGCTATAGAGCAGAAGAAAGGAGAAAAGCCTCTTATAATAGTAGAACGCTGTTCATTGACTTGTAACATCACTAATGTGAGGATTCAGCCTCCCGCCTGCACGTCTGAGGATTATCAGCCACTGCGAGACCCCCGACTATCAAATATTCTTCTACCCACTAATCCAGATACAGAGCAGGACGAGACATCCAGAAATATCACATCTGACCTTCTATCTACTTCCAGTCTATTCTATCTAATTCTGTATAGTACCCCCCTCATTATCTCCAATTCTGTATAGTACACCCCTCATTATCTCCAATTCTATATAGTACACCCCTCATTATCTCCAATTCTGTACAGTACCCCCCTCATTATCTCCAATTCTGTATAGTACACCCCCCATTATCTCCAATTCTGTATAGTACACCCTCATTATCTCTAATTCTATATAGTACACTCCTCTTTATCTCCAATTCTATATAGTACACCCCTCATTATCTCCAGTTCTGTATAGTACACCCCCCATTATCTCCAATTCTGTATAGTACACCCTCATTATCTCTAATTCTATATAGTACACCCCTCTCTATCTCTAGTTCTGTATAGTACACCCCTCATTATCTCCAATTCTGTATAGTACACCCCCCATTATCTCCAATTCTGTATAGTACACCCCTCATTACCTCCAATTCTGTATAGTACACTCCTCACTATCTACAGTTCTGTATAGTACACCCATCATTACCTCCAATTCTGTATAGTACACTCCTCACTATCTCCAGTTCTGTATAGTACACCCCTCATTACCTCCAATTCTGTATAGTACCCCCCTCTCTATCTCTAGTTCTGTATAGTACACCCCCCATTATCTCCAATTCTGTATAGTACACCCCTCATTATCTCCAATTCTGTATAGTACACCCATCATTACCTCCAATTCTGTATAGTACACTCCTCATTATCTCAAATTCTGTATAGTACACCCCTCATTATCTCCAATTCTGTATAGTACCCCCTCACTATCTCCAGTTATGTATAGTACACCCCTCTCTATCTCCAGTTCTGTATAGTACACCCCCCTCATTATCTCCAATTCTGTATACCCCTCATTATTTCTTTTTTTGTAAATTCTTTATTTAAGAAGGAAGAACATGTGGGAATACAGTGGTGGTGAAAATCACAGTAAAATACTCGTTCCCTACATCCCTGTGCATATATTACAGTGTTAAGAGAAAACAACATGGAAAATCTCCTATCAGGATGGAGTCACGATATGTTTTAAGGGAATTGGAGTCCTCTGCACCCCGCATGGCCCCCTTTTTTTTTTTTTTTTTTTTTGCATCAATCGCCGTTTTTGAGGGAATTGGTGAGGTTTTGAGCCGGTACTGACCGACTCCACAGTCACAGCATCCTTGTGCTGACATTATAACAAGTCGGGAAGGAAGAGAGGGTAAAGAGGGGAGAAGGGGGATGGAAGAGAGAAAATAAAGGCTGAAAGGGGGATAAGGAGGGCAAGAGAGAAAGAAAGAAAGAAAGAAAAAGGGGAAGGGGGAATTAATACCCCTATCTAGGGATGGGCCCGGTGCTCGATGCGAACCCACGTTCGCATCGAGCACCGGGCGTTCGCTCGCTCGGCGAGCCCAGAACTATTTTGGCCGCTCGCATCACGTTCATGTGATGCGAGCGGCCCCGCAATGCATTGCGGCCGGCGCGGCCGGCGCAGTGCATTGCTGGCTGATGATTGGCCAAGCATGCACTGTGACCCCGCATGCTTGGCCAATCACAGCCCCGGAAACTCGAAGAGCCATAATTGGCTACAGGCAGGACGCCTGTAGCCAATTACAGCTCAGGGGCTGTAGTACACGCCCCCCCCTATAAAAGGCCGCCACGCCGTCTGCGCCGGTCACATGCTGTTCCGGCGCAGATAGAGCAGGCTGATTCTGTGACACTCTGCTGCATTTAGATAGTTAGAGAGATTCACTTACAGAGATTGAGTTAGATAGATTCATTCATTTAGATTGATTTAGAAAGAGGGGCTTGTAGTGTGTTCGTGGCAGGCAGGCAGAGCTCCTATATTTTGTTCCCAGAAGCACCTATAGGACTTGAAGTGTGTTAGTCCCATCACACAGAGATCATATATTTTGTTCCCAGAAGCACCTATAGGACTTGAAGTGTGTTAGTCCCATCACACAGAGATCCTATATTTTGTTCCCAGAAGCACCTATAGGACTTGAAGTGTGTTAGTCCCATCACACAGACCTACATTTTCTTCCCAGAAGCACCTATAGGACTTGAAGTGTGTTAGTCCCATCACACAGAGATCATATATTTTGTTCCCAGAAGCACCTATAGGACTTGAAGTGTGTTAGTCCCATCACACAGACCTATATTTCCTTCCCAGAAGCACCTATAGGACTTGAAGTGTGTTAGTCCCATCACACAGAGATCATATATTTTGTTCCCAGAAGCACCTATAGGACTTGAAGTGTGTTAGTCCCATCACACAGAGATCATATATTTTGTTCCCAGAAGCACCTATAGGACTTGAAGTGTGTTAGTCCCATCACACAGAGATCATATATTTTGTTCCCAGAAGCACCTATAGGACTTGAAGTGTGTTAGTCCCATCACACAGACCTATATTTCCTTCCCAGAAGCACCTATAGGACTTGAAGTGTGTTAGTCCCATCACACAGAGATCATATATTTTGTTCCCAGAAGCACCTATAGGACTTGAAGTGTGTTAGTCCCATCACACAGACCTACATTTTCTTCCCAGAAGCACCTATAGGACTTGAAGTGTGTTAGTCCCATCACACAGAGATCATATATTTTGTTCCCAGAAGCACCTATAGGACTTGAAGTGTGTTAGTCCCATCACACAGACCTACATTTTCTTCCCAGAAGCACCCATAGGACTTGAAGTGTGTTAGTCCCATCACACAGAGATCCTATATTTTGTTCCCAGAAGCACCTATAGGACTTGAAGTGTGTTAGTCCCATCACACAGACCTACATTTTCTTCTCAGAAGCACCCATAGGACTTGAAGTGTGTTAGTCCCATCACACAGACCTATATTTTCTTCCCAGAAGCACCTATAGGACTTGAAGTGTGTTAGTCCCATCACACAGAGATCATATATTTTGTTCCCAGAAGCACCTATAGGACTTGAAGTGTGTTAGTCCCATCACACAGAGATCATATATTTTGTTCCCAGAAGCACCTATAGGACTTGAAGTGTGTTAGTCCCATCACACAGAGATCATATATTTTGTTCCCAGAAGCACCTATAGGACTTGAAGTGTGTTAGTCCCATCACACAGAGATCATATATTTTGTTCCCAGACGCACCTATAGGACTTGAAGTGTGTTAGTCCCATCACACAGACCTATATTTCCTTCCCAGAAGCACCTATAGGACTTGAAGTGTGTTAGTCCCATCACACAGAGATCATATATTTTGTTCCCAGAAGCACCTATAGGACTTGAAGTGTGTTAGTCCCATCACACAGACCTATATTTCCTTCCCAAGAAGCACCTATAGGACTTGAAGTGTGTTAGTCCCATCACACAGAGATCCTATATTTTGTTCCCAGAAGCACCTATAGGACTTGAAGTGTGTTAGTCCCATCACACAGACCTACATTTTCTTCCCAGAAGCACCTATAGGACTTGAAGTGTGTTAGTCCCATCACACAGAGATCATATATTTTGTTCCCAGAAGCACCTATAGGACTTGAAGTGTGTTAGTCCCATCACACAGAGATCATATATTTTGTTCCCAGAAGCACCTATAGGACTTGAAGTGTGTTAGTCCCATCACACAGAGATCATATATTTTGTTCCCAGAAGCACCTATAGGACTTGAAGTGTGTTAGTCCCATCACACAGACCTATATTTCCTTCCCAGAAGCACCTATAGGACTTGAAGTGTGTTAGTCCCATCACACAGAGATCATATATTTTGTTCCCAGAAGCACCTATAGGACTTGAAGTGTGTTAGTCCCATCACACAGACCTACATTTTCTTCCCAGAAGCACCTACAGGACTTGAAGTGTGTTAGTCCCATCACACAGAGATCATATATTTTGTTCCCAGAAGCACCTATAGGACTTGAAGTGTGTTAGTCCCATCACACAGACCTACATTTTCTTCCCAGAAGCACCCATAGGACTTGAAGTGTGTTAGTCCCATCACACAGAGATCCTATATTTTGTTCCCAGAAGCACCTATAGGACTTGAAGTGTGTTAGTCCCATCACACAGACCTACATTTTCTTCTCAGAAGCACCCATAGGACTTGAAGTGTGTTAGTCCCATCACACAGACCTATATTTTCTTCCCAGAAGCACCTATAGGACTTGAAGTGTGTTAGTCCCATCACACAGAGATCATATATTTTGTTCCCAGAAGCACCTATAGGACTTGAAGTGTGTTAGTCCCATCACACAGACCTATATTTTCTTCCCAGAAGCACCCATAGGACTTGAAGTGTGTTAGTCCCATCACACAGAGCTCCTCTATTTTCTTTGCAGAAGCACCCACAGGACTTCTAGTGTGTTAGTGGCATCACACAGAGCTCCTCTATTTTCTTTGCAGAAGCACCCATAGGACTTCTAGTGTGTTAGTGGCATCACACAGAGCTCCTATATTTTCTTCTCAGCAGCACCCACAGGACTTCTAGTGTGTTAGTGGCATCACACAGAGCTCCTCTATTTTCTTTGCAGAAGCACCCACAGGACTTCTAGTGTGTTAGTGGCATCACACAGAGCTCCTCTATTTTCTTTGCAGAAGCACCCACAGGACTTCTAGTGTGTTAGTGGCATCACACAGAGCTCCTCTATTTTCTTTGCAGAAGCACCCACAGGACTTCTAGTGTGTTAGTGGCATCACACAGAGCTCCTCTATTTTCTTTGCAGAAGCACCCACAGGACTTCTAGTGTGTTAGTGGCATCACACAGAGCTCCTCTATTTTCTTTGCAGAAGCACCCACAGGACTTCTAGTGTGTTAGTGGCATCACACAGAGCTCCTCTATTTTCTTTGCAGAAGCACCCATAGGACTTCTAGTGTGTTAGTGGCATCACACAGAGCTCCTATATTTTCTTCTCAGCAGCACCCACAGGACTTCTAGTGTGTTAGTGGCATCACACAGAGCTCCTCTATTTTCTTTGCAGAAGCACCCATAGGACTTATAGTGTGTTAGTGGCATCACACAGAGCTCCTCTATTTTCTTTGCAGAAGCACCCACAGGACTTCTAGTGTGTTAGTGGCATCACACAGAGCTCCTCTATTTTCTTTGCAGAAGCACCCATAGGACTTCTAGTGTGTTAGTGGCATCACACAGAGCTCCTATATTTTCTTCTCAGCAGCACCCACAGGACTTCTAGTGTGTTAGTGGCATCACACAGAGCTCCTCTATTTTCTTTGCAGAAGCACCCATAGGACTTCTAGTGTGTTAGTGGCATCACACAGAGCTCCTCTATTTTCTTTGCAGAAGCACCCACAGGACTTCTAGTGTGTTAGTGGCATCACACAGAGCTCCTCTATTTTCTTTGCAGAAGCACCCACAGGACTTCTAGTGTGTTAGTGGCATCACACAGAGCTCCTCTATTTTCTTTGCAGAAGCACCCATAGGACTTCTAGTGTGTTAGTGGCATCACACAGAGCTCCTATATTTTCTTCTCAGCAGCACCCACAGGACTTCTAGTGTGTTAGTGGCATCACACAGAGCTCCTCTATTTTCTTTGCAGAAGCACCCATAGGACTTCTAGTGTGTTAGTGGCATCACACAGAGCTCCTATATTTTCTTCTCAGCAGCACCCACAGGACGTCTAGTGTGTTAGTGGCATCACACAGAGCTCCTCTATTTTCTTTGCAGAAGCACCCACAGGACTTCTAGTGTGTTAGTGGCATCACACAGAGCTCCTCTATTTTCTTTGCAGAAGCACCCACAGGACTTCTAGTGTGTTAGTGGCATCACACAGAGCTCCTCTATTTTCTTTGCAGAAGCACCCACAGGACTTCTAGTGTGTTAGTGGCATCACACAGAGCTCCTCTATTTTCTTTGCAGAAGCACCCACAGGACTTCTAGTGTGTTAGTGGCATCACACAGAGCTCCTCTATTTTCTTTGCAGAAGCACCCACAGGACTTCTAGTGTGTTAGTGGCATCACACAGAGCTCCTCTATTTTCTTTGCAGAAGCACCCACAGGACTTCTAGTGTGTTAGTGGCATCACACAGAGCTCCTCTATTTTCTTTGCAGAAGCACCCATAGGACTTCTAGTGTGTTAGTGGCATCACACAGAGCTCCTATATTTTCTTCTCAGCAGCACCCACAGGACTTCTAGTGTGTTAGTGGCATCACACAGAGCTCCTCTATTTTCTTTGCAGAAGCACCCATAGGACTTCTAGTGTGTTAGTGGCATCACACAGAGCTCCTCTATTTTCTTTGCAGAAGCACCCACAGGACTTCTAGTGTGTTAGTGGCATCACACAGAGCTCCTCTATTTTCTTCTCAGCAGCACCCACAGGACTTCTAGTGTGTTAGTGGCATCACACAGAGCTCCTCTATTTTCTTTGCAGAAGCACCCACAGGACTTCTAGTGTGTTAGTGGCATCACACAGAGCTCCTCTATTTTCTTTGCAGAAGCACCCACAGGACTTCTAGTGTGTTAGTGGCATCACACAGAGCTCCTCTATTTTCTTTGCAGAAGCACCCATAGGACTTCTAGTGTGTTAGTGGCATCACACAGAGCTCCTATATTTTCTTCTCAGCAGCACCCACAGGACTTCTAGTGTGTTAGTGGCATCACACAGAGCTCCTCTATTTTCTTTGCAGAAGCACCCATAGGACTTCTAGTGTGTTAGTGGCATCACACAGAGCTCCTATATTTTCTTCTCAGCAGCACCCACAGGACTTCTAGTGTGTTAGTGGCATCACACAGAGCTCCTCTATTTTCTTTGCAGAAGCACCCACAGGACT
The DNA here is from genome assembly GCA_028564925.1 of Lithobates sylvaticus. Taxonomy (NCBI): domain Eukaryota; kingdom Metazoa; phylum Chordata; class Amphibia; order Anura; family Ranidae; genus Lithobates; species Lithobates sylvaticus. The sequence continues at coordinate 746,603,354 of CM053026.1, read as the reverse complement.
TCTAGTGTGTTAGTGGCATCACACAGAGCTCCTCTATTTTCTTTGCAGAAGCACCCATAGGACTTCTAGTGTGTTAGTGGCATCACACAGAGCTCCTATATTTTCTTCTCAGCAGCACCCACAGGACTTCTAGTGTGTTAGTGGCATCACACAGAGCTCCTCTATTTTCTTTGCAGAAGCACCCATAGGACTTCTAGTGTGTTAGTGGCATCACACAGAGCTCCTATATTTTCTTCTCAGCAGCACCCACAGGACTTCTAGTGTGTTAGTGGCATCACACAGAGCTCCTCTATTTTCTTTGCAGAAGCACCCACAGGACTTCTAGTGTGTTAGTGGCATCACACAGAGCTCCTCTATTTTCTTTGCAGAAGCACCCATAGGACTTCTAGTGTGTTAGTGGCATCACACAGAGCTCCTATATTTTCTTCTCAGCAGCACCCACAGGACTTCTAGTGTGTTAGTGGCATCACACAGAGCTCCTCTATTTTCTTTGCAGAAGCACCCATAGGACTTCTAGTGTGTTAGTGGCATCACACAGAGCTCCTATATATTCTTCTCAGCAGCACCCACAGGACTACCGACTACAATGGCTGGAAGACCGCCAAGGGGAGGCAGAGCGTGCAGAGCCAAGAACACAGGGCAGGCAGGCTCTGTTTCTAGTGGACGTGGCCGTGGACGTGGACGTGGTCGTGCATCGTCATCAGCACGTGGCCATGGGACACGCGCGTCTTTGTTTTCGGCAGCTGGACATGTGGAGCCACATCATGCTGAAGGCTTGGTAGAATGGATGACCAAGCCCTCCTCATCCTCCTCATCCTCTCTCACCCAGGCTCAGGGTACTGACAGAGCATCATCAGCCACCCCTTCCCTAGACCCACCATGTCCTCCTGAGGAGTCCCCCGAACTCTTTGAGCACAGTGTTGGGTACATGCTCCAGGAGGATGCCCAACGATTCGAAGGCTCGGATGATGATACCCAGCTTGAGGAATCTGGCAGTACTGTTCCACCAGCTGCAGCTTACTGCCAGGTTTGCTCTAGTGGTGAAGAGGGAGGGGATGATGAGGTCACTGACTCCACGTGGGTGCCTGAAGGGAGAGAGGATGAGGAGGAGGACGAGGAGGAGGAGGATGCGGCGTCACATGTCCAACGAGGCAGGATGCCCCCTGGAGGCCAGGTAGAGGCCAGCACAGCAACTGTACAACACCGCAGAGCTCCGCCTGTGCAGGGCGCTGCCTCTGCACGTTATCAGAAAAGTTCTTTGGTGTGGGCCTTTTTTGAGACGAGTGCAGCAGATCGCACCACTGCTATTTGCAATATTTGTCTCAAGCGTATCTCGCGTGGCCAAAACATCAGCCGCTTGGGCACCACAAGCATGACCAGACATATGGCGACCTGCCATGCAGCTCGTTGGCAGGCACACATAAAAGACCCACACCAAAGAACTAAGCGGACCTCTCCTTGCTCCTCCTCAGCTGGGATCTCCATCCCCACTACACCTTCAGTCCTCTCTGAAAGCTGCTCTGAGAGGACTGAAGGTGTAGAATTAGGTGTGTCACAACCAAGTACTTGCAGTACACCGACGTCCGATTGCAGCAGGCAAATTTCCCTGCCCCAGCTGCTGGACCGTAGAAAGAAGTACACTCCCAGCCATCCACATGCCCAGCGGTTGAATGCTAGCCTGGCTAAATTGCTAGCACTTCAACTGCTGCCTTTTCAGTTGGTAGACTCGGCCCCCTTCCGTGAGTTTGTTCAATGTGCGGTTCCTCAGTGGCAGGTTCCCAAACGCCACTTTTTCTCACGGAAGGCGATTCCGTCTCTCTACCGGCATGTGGAGGGCAATGTCCATGCCTCGCTGGACAGGGCGGTCAGCGGTAAGGTGCATATTACCGCTGACTCATGGTCCAGCAGGCATGGACAGGGACGGTACCTTTCTTTCACGGCCCATTGGGTCACTCTATTGGCAGCTGGGAGGGATGCAGGACAAGGTGCAGTAGTGTTGGAGGTTGTTCCGCCACCACGCCTCCAAAACGCTACTACTGCTACTGGTTGTGACACACCTCTCTCCTCCACCCCCTCCTCTTCTTCTTCCTCCAGTGCTCTGTCCTTGGAACCAGCGGTGCTCCGTAGGCGTACAAGGGGCTACGCAAGTACGCAGGCAAAAAGATGCCATGCCGTGCTTGCGCTGGTGTGTTTGGGGGACAGGAGCCACACTGGGCCAGAGGTTCTGGCAGCTCTGCAGGGGCAGGCCGAGAGGTGGTTGACGCCACGTCAGCTTAAGCCAGGAATGGTCGTTTCTGACAATGGCACCAACCTCCTCTCCGCCCTGCGACAGGGGCAGCTCACCCATGTGCCCTGCATGGCTCACGTCCTCAACCTGGTGGTGCAGCGGTTCTTGGGCAGGTTCCCAGGCTTACAGGATGTCCTGAGGCAGGCCAGGAAAGTCTGTGTGCATTTCCGCCGATCTTATAATGCCAGTGCTCGGCTGACTGAGCTGCAAAAGGAGCTGAACCTGCCCAAGAACCGCCTAATATGTGACATGCCCACCAGGTGGAACTCAACGTTGGCCATGCTGCAGCGACTGCACACGCAGCAGAGGGCCATCAATGAGTACCTTTGCGACTACGGCACCAGGACAGGGTCAGGGGAGCTTGGTTTTTTTTCCCCACGTCAGTGGAGCATGATCAGGGATGCATGCACTGTCCTCTCACCATTTGAGGAGGCCACGAGGATGGTGAGCAGTGACAGTGCATGCATCAGTGACACTGTCCCTCTTGTCCACCTGTTGGAGCATACGCTGCGTGGGATAATGGACAGGGCACTTGAGGCAGAACAGAGGCAGGAAGAGGAGGACTTCCTTGCCTCTCAAGGCCCCCTTTATCCGGACAGTGTTCCTTCTGTCCCACCCATCACACAGGAAGAGGATGAGGAGGAGGAGGAGGAGGAGGAGGAGGATTGTGTGAGCATGGAGGTGGAGCCTGGCACTCAGCATCAGCAGCAGCAGTCTTTTAGGGATGATGTACAGTCCCAACAAACCAGTGGACTTGTACGTGGCTGGGAGGAGGTGGCTGGCGATCATGTCATCCTCAGTGACCCAGAAGACTCCGGACCGAATGCCTCAGCTAACCTACGCTGCATGGCCTCCCTGATCCTGCAAAGCCTGCGGAAGGATCCTCGTGTTCTTCGGATCAAGGAGAGGGACCATTACTGGCTGGCCACTCTCCTTGATCCGCGGTACAAGGGTAAGGTTGCGGACCTTATCTTGCCGTCGCAGAGGGAGCAGAGGATGAGACATCTCAGGGAGGCCTTGCAGAAAGGTCTGTGCAACGCGTTCCCAGAAACTGGGAGGCTACAAACTCCTGGTCCTGGGCGACGAGTTGCTGAGGCTTCGGTCAGTGGCAGAAGGAGCGGTGGGGAAGGTGGACGTCTGACCGATGCGTTCAGACAATTTTTTAGTCCGCAGCCCCAAGGTATGATCGGTTCCAGCAACCATCGCCAGCGTCTGATATACATGGTGCAGGAATACCTTGGGGCAAGGTCAGACTTGGACACCTTTCCCACCGAAAATCCTCTGGCTTACTGGGTCCTGAGGATGGATCACTGGCCAGAGCTTGCACAGTATGCAATTGAGCTACTGGCCTGTCCTGCCTCCAGCGTTCTTTCCGAACGCACATTCAGTGCTGCTGGAGGATTTGTAACTGATCATAGGGTGCGCCTGTCCACCGCCTCGGTTGATCGACTGACCTTCATCAAAATGAATCAGTCTTGGATCACCACCAGCTACCAGGCACCTGAGGATATAACCGAATAATTTTTAATGTCACATCCCTTCAAGACTGCCTATGCTGATGCTGAGTGACTGTCCTCTTATGTTCACTGACTATCCTCTTCCTCCTCCTCAATGATCCATGCCACCACACCAGTGCCTAAGGCACAATTTTTCAGCCCCTGTTTAACAGGGGCGTGTACATACAATTTTTATAAAAAAATGCTTCGCAACACGTGTGACTGCTGTGCTCCAAGTACAGTATCTGTGAGGGGTTGCAGTGTTGTGGCACCAGCACCAGTGCCTAAGGCACAATTTTTCAGCCCCTGTTTAACAGGGGCGGGTACTTACAATTTTTTTAAAAAATGCTTCGCAACACATGTGACTGCTGTGCTCCAAGTACAGTATCTGTGAGGGGTTGCAGTGTTGTGGCACCAGCACCAGTGCCTAAGGCACAATTTTTCAGCCCCTGTTTAACAGGGGCGTGTACTTACAATTTTTTAAAAAAATGCTTCGCAACACGTGTGACTGCTGTGCTCCAAGTACAGTATCTGTGAGGGGTTGCAGTGTTGTGGCACCAGCACCAGTGCCTAAGGCACAATTTTTCAGCCCCTGTTTAACAGGGGCGGGTACTTACAATTTTTTTAAAAAATGCTTCGCAACACGTGTGACTGCTGTGCTCCAAGTACAGTATCTGTGAGGGCCGGGTTGCAGTGTTGTGGCACCAGCACCAGTGCCTAAGGCACAATTTTTCAGCCCCTGTTTAACAGGGGCGTGTACTTACAATTTTTTTTAAAAAATGCTTCGCAACACGTGTGACTGCTGTGCTCCAAGTACAGTCTCTGTGAGGGGTTGCAGTGTTGTGGCACCAGCACCAGTGCCTAAGGCACAATTTTTCAGCCCCTGTTTAACAGGGGCGGGTAATTACAAATCTTGATCTAATAGTTCACAGCAGGGCCCATTCCTGCGCCCACCAAGAGTAACTATGAGGGCCTGCAGTCTTGTGGCAACACCGTCCACCACCACCGCCAAAGGCCCAATTTTTCTGCCCTGTTCATCAGGTGCTTGCAATTACAAATCTTGATCTAATAACTCACAGCAGGGCCCATTCCTGCGCCCACCAAGAGTAACTATGAGGGCCTACAGTCTTGTGGCCACTCCGTCCACCACCACCGCCAAAGGCCCAATTTTTCTGCCCTGTTCATCAGGTGCTTGCAATTACAAATCTTGATCTAATAACTCACAGCAGGGTCCATTCCTGCGCCCACCAAGAGTAACTGTGAGAGCTTACAGTCTTGTGGCAACACCGTCCACCACCACCACCACCCCCAATTTTTCTGCCCTGTTCAACAGGTGCATGCAATTACAAATCTTGATCTATTAACTCATAGCAGGGCCCATTCCTGTGCCCACCAGTCTTGTGGCTACACCAACATCTAATAGGGCAAATTTCTGCAGAGTATATACGCCAGGGCCCTACTTTCAAACATCCAACTTACAAACGACTCCTACTTGCAAATGGAAAGAGAAAACAGGAAGTGAGAGGAAATCTACCCCTAGGAAGGGAAATTCTATCCTGTTAGATTTAATTTGGGAAAAAGGTATCTCCTCTCTACTGATACTTTATCACCAATCCTTGTTTCAATTAAAACCCCACTTTTCCAACAACATTTGTCATTGGGACGGAAAGTGAGGTGACATGTTCTGAACAGATGTGCAAAGACAGCAAATGTTACAGGGGTGATAACCCCTCCCTATGTTCTCCAAAAAGCTTAAAAATTGATTTTTTTGGGATGGAGCTACACTTCATAATGTACCTGTTCAGATTCTACTTAAGAACAAACCTAAAGCCGCAAGTGGTTTTAAATTGCTTCTTTTTTTCCTTTACAAATGTCATTTTGTGCAAGGACAGTTCTAAACACGGGAAACACATGCCACTTCACAGGCATACTTTAGACACCCCCCAGGTACCATATTTAAAGGAAAATTTCACTTTTTTTTTTTCACTTTATGCATCATTAAAATGACTGCTCCCGAAAAAACGTTAGTTTTTAAAAGTTCTTTTTGCATTGATATATGTCCCCTGGGGCAGGACCCGGGTCCCCAAACCTGTTTTATGACATTAACATGCATATTGGCCGTTGTAATTAGCACTTTTGATTTCGAACGTTCGCGTCCATTATAACGTATAGGGTTCGAAAATTCGCGCAAACTTTCGGTCGGTTCGAAGGTTCTGGTGCGAACCGAACCCGGGGGTGTTCGGCTCATCCCTACCCCTATCCAGTCAGATCCAGTCCTCCTGGGGAGCTCTCAGATTTATCCACCTTTAAGAGGGGGTCGTGTTCTAGCTGTCCGTACTCCTCGGAGTAGATGAATTTGTGCCAGTGAAACAATTTTTTGGAGAATTTCTCGTGTAGGCCTTTTTCCGTGGCCACCAAGTCCTCCATTGCATGTATGTCACCCCTCATTATTTCTAAATCCATATAGTACACCCTCACCTACCTCTCCTTCCCTCCCCCTCTCTCTCATTCTAGATAGTAAACCCATATCAACCACTCTCTCTCTCATTCCCTCTCTTTTTTTTATAGTATGCCCTCACCTACCTCTCTCCCTCCCCAAGGCAAACTAAGGAAAACAACAGCACATTAAAAAAAAGTCCACAAACGCATAGATGAACAGTCCACTTAAAGCGAAGTTCCACCGAAAATTTTTTTTTTTAAAGTCAGCAGCTACAAATACTGCAGCTGCTGACTTTCAAAATTTCGGACACTTACCTGTCCCAGGGCGCCCATGATGTCCTCACCCGATCTGTCCCTCAGCTCCGGGTGGTGGCGCCAGCATTGCTAGTAAGGGAATCAGGAAGTGAAGCCTCGTGGCTTCACAGCCTAGTTCCCTACTGCGCATACGCGAGTCGCGATGCATGTTGTGAGTGGTCCCTGCTGTCTTCTGGGACCTGTGGGTCTCCCAGAAGACAGCGGAAGAGGGGGCGGAGGAGGGGCCGGATATGGCTTAGATCACCGCGGATACTACAGCGATCTTTTGCCGAAAGAGGGAGCAAATACCTGGATTAGACGGGTATCTGCTCCCCCCTGAAAGGGACCAAATGTGACACTGGAAGGGGGGGATCCGGACAGTGGAAGTTCCATTTTTGGGTGGAACTCCGCTTTAAAGGAGATCTATTATTCCACTGCATCCTTATCCTGACCATCCAGGGCTCCTTGTTATGCTCAAGATCCTGAATCTTCTCAGCTTCACCCAGAATGTTATGCACCACCATCTGAACAGGGAGGACATTCTGCTACTCTCTCTCGTATTCTGTGTAGTGCATTCCCTTTTACATCTTTCTCTTTTTATCATTATCATTATAAAGAAAGATCATTGCAAAGCCATCCTTGAACTATTTAGCCTAGGCTGAGATGATGCCATCAGTGCCAAAGGTAGAAGGATCTATGTACATACCCAACAAAATTATGCAACTAAATAGGTCTAAAAAATGAAACCCTTCCAAGATGATCTGCCCTCGGGTCCTCTCTTATTGCAAAACGCTGCTTGCACAGTGCATAGTATGGCTTAGTTTACACTTTCAGTTGGGGGGGGTCGTGTATTTACCACCCCCAGCTGCTCCCCCTAGGCTGCAAAGGTATACACATGGGGGTATACACAGTGCCGATCCTGACCTCCCTGGGGCCCTAAGCTAAATTCTGCTAAGGGGCCCTCTACCTGACCCGTCCCGTGATGCTGTGAGCTATGTAAACCATTTGACATTGCCACACAGTCACACCTGACACTTTAGTGCTCCCAATACAATCCTCCCTCCTTTAAACAAAACAGTCAAAGAATAAGTACAACTATATATATATTACATTAGGGTCCCCAGAGAGCCTCCCCCTACATTGGAGTCCCCAGAGAGCCCCCCTTACATCAGGGTCCCTAGAGAGCCTCCCCTACATTAGGATCCCCAGAGAGCCTCCCCTTACATCAGGATCCCCAGAGAGCCTCCCCTTACATCAGGGTCCCCAGAGAGCCCCCCTTAAATCAGTGTCCTCAGAGAGTCTCCCCCTACATCAGGGACCCCAGAGAGCCTCCCCCTACATTAGGGTCCCCAGAGAGCCTCCCCTTACATCAGGGTCCCCAGAGAGCCTCCCCTTACATCAGGGTCCCCAGAGAGCCTCCCCTTACATCAGGGTCCCCAGAGAGCCTCCCCTTACATCAGGGTCCCCAGAGAGCCTCCCCTTACATCAGGGTCCCCAGAAAGCCCCTCCTTACATCAGGGTCCCCAGAGAGCCTCCACTTACATCATGATCCCCAGAGAGCCTCCACTTACATCAGAGTCCCCAGAGAGCCCCCCTTAAATCAGTGTCCTTAGAGAGTCTCCCCCTACATCAGGGTCCCCAGAGAGCCTCCCCCTACATTAGGGTGCCCAGAGAGCCTCCCCTTACATCAGGGTCCCCAGAGAGCCTCCCCTTACATCAGGGTCCCCAGAAAGCCCACCCTTACATCAGGGTCCCCAGAGAGTCTCCCCCTACATCAGGGTCCCCAGAGAGCCTCCCCTTACATCAGGGTCCCCAGAGAGCCTCCTCTTACACTTGCCCATCAGTGCAGCCTCACCACTGCAGCCCGATCAGTGCCCATCCATGCAGCCTCACCAGTGCAGACAGTGCCCATCAGTACAGCCTCATCAGTGCAGCATGATCAGTGCCCATCCGTGCAGCCTGATCAGTGCCATTCCATGCAGCCTCACCAGTGCAGACAGTGCCCATCAGTACAGCCTCACCAATGCAGAGAATGCCCATCAGTGCAGCCTCACCAGTGCAGAGAGTGCCCAGGCATCAGTGCAGCCTGATCAGTGCCCATCAGTGCAGTCTGATCAGTTCAGACAGTGCCCATCAGTGCAGCCTGATCAGTGCTCATCAATGCAGCCTCATCAGTGCCTATCAACGCAGCCTGATTAGTGCCCTTAATGCAGCCTCACCAATGCAGACAGTGCCCATCAATGCAGCCTTATCAGTGCTCATTGGTGGTGGTGGGGGGTTGATTGCCGCCACTGCCAAACTTTAAAATTGTTGCTATGCATCATTTCTTAAATTTACTACTGAAGGGAATACAGTAAATAAGTTTTATCACAACAGAGGTCATCACACCGTACTTCATACTGGGGAGGGCTGTGTGGAGAGCCAGGTCCTTGCATCTCTTCTGGGAAGTGATGATTCTGTCCTGTCATGTCAAGTCTCTTCTCTGCAGCCAGCGCCCAGCCCCAGCCCACAAGCTCAGTAAGTCACATGAGACGGGACGTTCTTGACGCCGCTCATACGCTCCCCTGATGTGCCACGTGACCTGCCTCTGAGACTCCTGGGAGGTGGGAGTTGTAGTTTGCTGCGCTGATAAGGTCCTTACCTTTAGCGCAGCCGGACTATAACTCCCACAATGCAGCGCAGCCTGCTCACCAGCAGCCAGCTAGCCAATCAGCAGTCGTCGTGGCTGACATCTAGCAAAAACAGACAGCCAGCGCCGCAGCCGACATCTAGCAAAAAAAAAAAAAACAGACAGCCAGCGCCGTGGCCTGCGGCCGTTTTAAAGATAATGTAGGCGGCCTGGGGGGAAATTTCCACCCTGCCCCCAACCCCCCCCCCCCCGCCCAGCTCACCCCTGCAGGGGGGGTGCTGGGTCTTGCCCCCCCCCACAGCGGCGGGGCCCTACGCAGTTTGCGTAGTGAGCGTATAGGGCGGATCGGCTCTGGGTATACACATATCGCAGCCACAATGCTTTGCATTGCACTGTGGCAGCAATTATCTTTGCGTCTTCTACTCTTCTACGGACTAAGCCTGGGATGCCATTAAAGTTCATGTGGGTGTAAAGGCAGGTGTCCCAATAGTTTTGACAATATAGTGTAGTCTCAGTGGATGTGAAATGCTGGTAGTCTGAGCATAAAGTAGCTCACATGAGCTAGGATCTGTCATTGGCTTCCCCAGGTCATAGGGTACCAATTCCAGTAATCACACCACCATCCTAAATGCTCTATAGTGTTACCACATAGAAATGTATTGACTGCTTTTATAAAAATGTAGGCCATTTGGCTGACCGTAAAGTCCATAATGTCCATTAAAGGATTGATTTGCACTTAAGCGTAAGCCAACCACAATTCACATGTAAATCTGATGTGCTCCTTTTATTTCAGCTGCCTCCTTATTCTATGAGCAGCTCAACAATGTAATACCAAAGTGCCTAAGTATTCCCATACATAAGGCTAGGATCAAATGTGCGGCGAAATTGTCGCACATCGGAAGTGCGATCCGCGTTCCGATTATTTTTCAGAGGCTTTTGACAGGCAGTGAGGGGGAAATATGACGTCTCCTTGCCACCTGTTTTAACCCCATAAAAGCCACACCAATTTGCGCCATTGCATGTGCTGCAACTGCGAGACAAACGCTTGCAATTTCTTAATACAAAATCCCCTTTGGTATTGAGGGCTGGTTTACATCAGATGCATCAGATTTACATCAGTGTGTTTTTATTCCGCATCAAAAACACCTGGGCGGTGCTTAACCACCTGCCGTCCGCGCTTTAGCCGAATGACGGCTACAGCGAGGCCGGCTAGTTCTGGGATGCCGTCGTATGACAGCGTCCCGTGATTGCGCCCACCGCACATCTGCAGGACACTGCTGATCACAGATTGAGGTAAAGAGCCAATCAGCAGATCTTTACCACGTGACCAGCTGTGTCCAATCACAGCTGATCACGGATGTCAACAGAAGCTGGTTATCAGCACTCCTTTCCTCATGCTGACAGAGTGAAGAAAGAAGAAGAGAGACGATAACCAGCTTCTCTAAAAGGGACATGTACACCGATAATCAAAGCACTAATTATCAGTATCCTGATTATCAGTGCAGACCCAACAGTGCCCACCAGTGCTGCCAATAAGTGCTCACCAGTGCTGCTAATCAGTGCCCACCAGTGCTGCCAAACAGTGCCCACCAATGCTGCCAAACAGTGCCTCCTCATCAGTACCCAAAGCAGCCTCATCAGTGCCCATCAGTGCCCATCAGTGCCTCCTCATCAGTGCCCATCAAAACAGCCTCATCATTGCCCATCAGTGCCTCCTCATCGGTGCCCATCAGTGCAGCATATCAGTGACCATCCGTGCTTCCTCATCAGTGCCCATCAGTGTTGCCAATCAGTGCTCACCAGTGCTGCTAATTAGTGCCCACCAGTGCTGCCAAATAGTGCCCATCAGAGCTGCCAATCAGTGCCCATCAGTGCCTCCTCATCAGTGTCCCCTATCATTGTCGCCTACCAGCACTCATCAGTGATGCCTATCAGTGCCGCCTATTAGTGCCCATCAGTGCCTCCTCATCAGTGCCCATCAAAGCGGGCTCATCGGTGCCCATCAGTGCCCATCAAAACAGCCTAATCGTTGCCCATCATTGCTTCCTCATCGGTGGCCATCAGTGCCTCCTTATCTGTGCCCATCAGTGCAGCCTATCTCTGCCTATCAGTGTAGCCTATCAGTGCATATCAGTGCAGCGGACATCAGTGAAGGATAAAAACTACCTGTTTGCAAAATTATATAACAAACTATGAAAGTTTTTGTTTTTTTTTCAACATTTTCGGCTTTATTCGTTTATTTAGCAAAAAATTTAAAAACTGTGGTAATTAAATACCACCAAAAGAAAACTCTATTTGTGTGAAAAAAAAATGATAACAATTTTGTTTGGGTACAGTGTTGGATGACCGCACTATTGCATAGCTCCCAACTGTCCCTGATTTGGAGCAATGTCCCTCTGTCCCTCATTTTAATCTAATCTATATATTGTATATAAAATGCACTTTTTATCTTTCAAAAAGTGTTTTCCAGCGCTAAACCTTTCATCTGATTTCTAAATTGCTGCATTTGTGCATTTTAGGAGCCAATATAAAGGAATAGTGGTGGTAAAAAAAAGTCGTTGTGGATTTAATTAACCCTTTTTTTGGTTAATTTTCCTTTTAGGGGGGTGTGGCAGGAGGCGTGTCCTATGCCTACATACGTTTGTTAGTAGCACTGCTCTACATTAAGACCCCCACAGTACCATCCTGTGATGGAGTCTTGGTATACTTGTTGATTCCTACGTTTGTTAGTAGGTGTCCCTCATTCCCATCTCAAAATGTTGGGAGGTACGCCTTTGTCATTCAAAGTGTGACAGCGCTGAAAGCTGAAAATTGGCCTGGGCAGGAAGGGGGTTAAAAGTGCCCAGTAGGCAAGTGGTTAACATGGATTCCAATGGGCCTAGTTCATGCCAGTGCGGTGCCTTCTATTGCAGTCGACCAAAGGAGAACATGTTGCATTATTTCTGTATGGAACACAAAAGAAGGCACATGTTCTCAAATGGGATGAAGGAAAAAAAAAAAGAGGGGGAAAAAACGCAATGGAATGCATCAAAAATGCATCCGGGACGCAGAAATTGCAGGGTGAGCCGGCCCTTAAAAAAAAAATAAAAAAATAATAAGGCCCCTTTCACACTGGGGCGTTTTTCAGGCGGTACAGCGCTAAAAATAGCGCCTGTTCACCGCCTGAAAAAATCCGGCCCCTTTAACTCCAGTGTGAAAGCCGGCGGGCTTTCACACTGGATCGGTGCGCTAGCAGGACGGTCAAAAAAGTCCTGCTAGCAGCATCTTTGGAGCGGTATAGGAGCGGTGTATTCACCGCTCCTATACTGCTCCTTCCCATTGATTAGAATGGGACACCGCGGTGATACCGCGGTAATACCGCCGCAAAGCGCCGTTACGGCGGCGCTCTGCGGGGGGTCTTTAAGGCCCCTTTCACACTGGGGCGGGGAGCCGCGTTGACGGTAAAGCAGCGCTATATTTAGCGCTGCTTTACCGTCATTTTAGCCGCGGTTTTCGGCCGCTCGCGGTGCGGTTTTACCCCCTGCGAGCGGCCGAAAAAGGGTTAAAGACCCCCCGCAGAGCGCCGCCGTAACGGCGCTTTGCGGCGGTATTACCGCGGTATCACCGCGGTGTCCCATTCTAATCAATGGGAAGGAGCGGTATAGGAGCGGTGAATACACGGCTCCTATACCGCTCCAAAGATGCTGCTAGCAGGACTTTTTTGACCGTCCTGCTAGCGCACCGCTCCAGTGTGAAAGGCCGCCGGCTGTCACACTGGAGTTAAAGGGGCCGGATTTTTTCAGGTGGTATACAGGCGCTATTTTTAGCGCTGTACCGCCTGAAAAACGCCCCAGTGTGAAAGGGGCCTAACCCTTTTTCGGCCGCTCGCGGGGGGTAAAACCGCACCGCGAGCGGCCGAAAACCGCGGCTAAAACGACAGTAAAGCAGCGCTAAATATAGCGCTGCTTTACCGTCACCGCGGCTCCCCGCCCCAGTGTGAAAGGGGCCTAAAAGAGAGGAGGCAGCAGGGTTGCCTCTTGAATACTTGTCAGCTGCTGCTACACCACCAACTGAAGACTGATCCACTGTGGATCGTTTTTCAGAGGGCGGCAGGCACTGTCACCCATGTGAAAGAGTCCTTAGTACAATCTTAAAGCTTGATGCCATCTTTAAAAAAAAAAAAAAAATGTTAGATTTCCTAACAGGGTAGCATTAAAAAAAAAAATAATAGATTTCACTGCAGTACTCCCCTTCCTGCTGCGTCTACCCCCCATAGACACTCCTCTCCATGCTGTCATGGCTGCTGCTTTTCTGGGTTGAATGACGTCATTTCACTTCTATCTTCTTTGGTGGGAACCCTAAAACCTGGAGTTGGGCTTCAATACATCCTATCTAAATAAATGTTACTAATGCGGCATCATTGCAGGAAACGAGATAAATATAAAATATGATATCACTGCGGACAGTCTAAAGTTGTCATGGCAATGTGTCTGCGGAAAGTTTGATGCTAAGCTCCAGGTAGACATAAAAGACACAAATTAATTCTGTATTTACTAAAACACAATTCAGTGTAGTTTGCAACTAGTGCAAGTACCGGAAATTTAACTCAGTATCGGCCTCTTGCAGTCCCTTGTACAGCAGAGCTCAGACTGGGAAAGGAAAAGGCATCGCAAAGAGCCAGTTGTGCTGCTGTGCTCATGTGCTAACAGAGGAGCGAGCAGATCAGAGGAGCGAGCAGATCAGAGGAGCGAGCAACGTGATAAAGAGATGAACTTGTTTATTTTCACTGTCCAGTCACAGGCTGGGGGAGGGACAAGACCTGTATGTGTTACTGAACTGCAGCAGAGAAAAATCAGGTCTCCTCCACTGCCAGACAAGCCTGTGTGGGGTGGCTGAGCTGTGAAAATCTCAATACTGGATTGACACTTTTGGCAGGTAAAACAGCTCCATTATACAGTAAGTAAGGAGTTCACATTAAGGACCTTTGCCGATTGTCTTTGGGCTTGTGTGGATGGCATCAGTTTGACATCAGTATGAGATGCACCTAAGATCATTCCATTGACAGGAGCATTTGACATGCCATTGACTTCCTTCTGATCTGCATTTTACCTGTCATTGACCTCCTTCTGATCTGCATTGACCTACCATTGACCTCCCTTTGACCTACATTTGACCTGCCATTGACTTCCTTCTGATCTGCATTTAACCTCCTTCTGATCTGCATTTGACCTGCCATTGACCTCCTTCTGATCTGTATTTGACCTGTCATTGACCTCCTTCTGATTTGCATTTGACCTGCAATTGATTTCCTTCTGATCTGCATTTGATCTACCATTGACTTCCTTCTGATCTGCCTTTGACCTGCCATTGACCTCCTTCTGATCTGTATTTGACCTACCATTGATTTCCTTCTGATCTGCATTTGACCTGCCATTGACCTCCTTCTGATCTGCATTTGACCTCCCTCTGACCTCCTTCTGATCTGCATTTGACTTGCTTCAAGTGGGTTTTGCATTCTTATAGAACTTTCAGGGCCCTGGTGAAAGAAA